>PVIH01001024.1:215275-251010 GCA_004025045.1 Sigmodon hispidus
CTCCCCCAGTCCTCAGTTGGGAAGGCCAAGTTGTTTGCTGAGTGAGGCTGCTATCTGAGGTGCTGCTACACAGTGCCTGATGAAACAACAGCTGTGCTTGCTTCATGGTACCTACAAGGACCTGGGCTTGCTTGCATCTGAAAGGGGTACACTAATCTTAGTAGCCATGCTCATGATTCTTGGGCTAAACAGACTTCCTTTTTTTTTTTTTTTTTTTTAAACTTTATTTATTATTTATTTATTTATTTGCCTTGGTGTTTGCCTGGAACTGGAACTACAGACAGTTGTTAGCTGCCATGTGGGTGCTGGGAATCAAACCCGGGTCCTCTGGAAAAGCAGAGGGTGCTCTTAACCGCTGAGCCATCTCTCCAGCCCCCGACTTCCTTTTTTTTTTTTTTTAAAGATTAAGCGCGGGGCTGGAGAGATGGCTCAGAGGTTAAGAGCACTGACTGTTCTTCCAGAGGTCCTGAGTTCAATTCCCAGCAAAACCACATGGTGGCTCACAACCATCTATCATGAGGTCTGGCTCCCTCTTCTGTAAAACTGTATGCATAATAAATAAATAAATCAAAAAAAATTAAAAAAAAAAAAGATTAAGCACAAATGGCAAACTCTTAACCAAATTAGACAAAATAAAAGGGAAAACCTACTTCAATAAAACTAGAAATTGAAAGACAAACATTATAACAGATATGAATGAAATTCCCAAAAATCATAAGGACATACATTATAAATTTGTTTTGATAAATTGAAGATTCTGAAAAAAACTGGTGAGTTTTTAGATAGCAAAATTAAACCTAAATTCAACGAATTATTTTAACAAATGCATACTTTATAACCTTGAAATACTTAAAATACTTATAAAATACTCCATACTAAAAATAAAAAGCAGCAGTAACAGTGTAAGTATTCCTGCAGCTCCAATTGGTTGAGCCAACATGGCTCCGGTGGGATGCACCTCATATGTAGGAACGCCCCTGGGCGTGGCTGCATAAACCCATGCAGCACTGCATACAGAAGCACCTCCCTAGATGCATACAGGGGAACACCCCTAAATGTGACTACATAAACCCATGCACACCACTTCTCTTAAAAAGAAACGCCGTGTTTTGGTCGCTCTCTCCTCCTGTCCTGCATCTCTGCTTCTGTACCCGCCTAGGAACTCTCTTAAATAAATCCTCATGTGGCCTTGGTAGTGTGAGTGTGTGTCTCTTCTCATACACAAAACCAACATTGGTGCCGTGACTCGGGTAGGCTGTCTCCTGAGTTTAGGTGCACATAAGCTAGGAGAACCTGATCCAAGATTCACTGCAAGGCCACCTTCTACCTGCCCAGCCGCTGCAATATTCAAACACCAGCGGATTTGATTGGTAAGTGCCACACACACACACACACACACACACCCGACAAACACGCACTCCTGGCTTTTCCCAGTATTATGTTCTGTCCACGGACTTGCCCGCAGAGAGTTACACCAGCATCTTCCTTGGGTGTGTTTTCTTCTGCCAGCGGACACCCCGGATAGAGTACAGGCACGTCGTGCTGGGGCCGACAGGTTCACCGCACCTGTTAGTGGGGTGTACCTCCCTGGAGCGTCCCTTTGCTTCGACGGCAGCTTAGGGCATTTGTGTAATCTTGGGCATTGTCCAAGTGGGCTACCCTGGCAGTTGAAGAACTCATCCAGTGTGGTCCCACTTCCCTATGGGATTGTTCAACCGAGTGACAACCCAGGCTTGGCATCCCTGACCCCCTTAAGTCTCAATAATAAGAAATAAGCCAGTAAAAAGTATTTCTCCATCCTTACCTTTAGGATAAGTAAGGCCACACGAGGGTTTATTTTAAAGAGTTCCCAGGTGGGTACAGAAGCAGAGAAGCAGGCGTTCCTTCATATGAGGTGCATCCCACCAGGGCCATGTTGGCTTAACCACGTGGAGTGCCAGGAATACTTACAACCAGAAACAAACACAAGAAAATATGGACTTACTACAGAATTCTACTATAACTTAAAAAACTAAGACAAATACATATCATATTATTCCATAAAACTTAAAAAAATGAACCAAGCCTTTAAAAATTACAAAGCCAGTGAAACCATGATATTAATCATAGTATTTCTTTTTCTTTTTTTTTAAATTTTTTCATACGTATATTTATTATTGGTATTTTTACATCATGCACCCCATCAAACTCAGATATCAAGACCTCTCAGTATCATGCCCACTCTTATGATCTCCCCATTTACAAAACTACCCATTCATGCTGCTCATTTGCTTACTAGAGCATAATTAAACTCCCTGTGGACAGACCCTTAAAGAAAACAAGTCTTTCCTTGCCCACCCCTCTGCCAGAGGCCATCAATGCAGAAGTGAGGCATTGTGTCATTTAGCTACGTTCTAGTCTTGAGTTCTTGTGTACAATGACATCTCTCTCTTTTTATATATAAAGTCTACTAATGAGTGAGTACATCCCCTGCTTCTCTTTCTGGAATTGTGAATACCTCGCTCAGGAGGATATTCTTCAGATCTATCCATTTGCCTGCAAATTGTAGAGTATCATTTTTTCTTACTGATGAGTAGTACTCCATTGTGTAGATGTAACACAGCTTGTTAATCCATTCCTCAGTTGAGGGGCATCTAGGTTGTCTCCAGGTTCTTGCATTTATGAATAATGCTGCTATGAACATAGTTGAGCTAATGCTTTTGGGGTGTGAATGTGCGTCTTTAGGGTATATGCCTAAGAGTGGTATTGCTGGATCCTTGGGGAGATTAATTCCCAGTTTTCTAAGAAGCTGACATACTGCATTCCAGAGTGGCTGAACAAGCTTACACTCCGACCAACAATGGAGGAGTGTTCCCCTTGCTCCACAACCTCTCCAGCATAGGCTGTCATCTGTGTTTTTAATCTTAGCCCTTCTGACAGGTGTAAGGTGGTATCTCAAAGTTGTTTTGATTTGCATTTCTCTAATAGCTAAAGATGTTGAGCACTTTTTCAGGTGCCTTTCAGCCATTCGTAATTCTTCTGCTGAGAATTCCCTTTTTAGATCTGAACCCCATTTTTTGATTTCGTTTTTAAGGGTTTTGGGCTCTAGTTTTTGAGTTCTTTATATATTTTAGAGATCAGTCCTCTGTCATTTTAGGGTTGGTAAAAATCATTTCCCATTCTGTAGGCTGTCGTTTTGTCTTATTGACTGTATCCTCTGCCTTACATTAGCCTTTCAGTTTCAGGAGGTCCCACTTATTGATTGTTGTTCTTAGTGTCTGTGCCACTGGTGTTATATTTAGGAAGTGGTCACCAGTGCCAATGCGTTGGAGGGTATTTCCCACTTTCTTTTCTATCAAGTTCAGTGTAGCTGGGTTTATGTTAAGATCTTTGATCCACTTGGATTTAATAAACAGACTTCTTACTGAAACACCACAGCAAATGATGTTATGGTTGGGAGCCAAGCCTTTAACAGCTGAGCTATCCCTCCAGCTCAGCAAATGATTTTAAAACTTGGAGCTACAGGATCAGCCATGGAGACTGAACCATTGAAACAAGTCTTGGTTAGAAACTGACACTGACTTAATTTACCTCAATTCCTGTGGCTTCAGTCATCTTCTGACAGGCATATAGTTTCCATTGCTTAGGTTCCCTGCAGGTCAGAGCAGCTCCAGGCCCTTCACGTGCCCACCTCTGAGCTTACCTTGAACCTCTTACTGCCTCCAGTCTCTTACAGACAGCAGGCTGAGTGACCCTCAGGTGTCACTTGCCCAGCTTCACAGCTTCTGGGTCCTTGAGACAGAATTGGCACCCAGAAGAGGGTTTGAGTCAGGTTTGGGCTCTGAACTGTAGTCAGTTTGCACCACACTCCTTTGTGAGTCACCCAGCTATGGTCTTCTGGCGTGTCCTCTACCGTAAAGGTTCCCAGCCAGGAAGCCATGCCTTACCATTTTTTATTATTATTTTATGAAAACATTTATTTTAAACACAGGGTTTCACTATGGAACTCAGGCTGCCCTAGTACTCACTCACTCACTCTGTAGAGCAGGCTGGCCTCAGACTCAAGAGATCTACCTGCCTCTGCCTCCGGTGTGCTGGGATTAAAGGCGTGCACCACCACCCCGCCCAGCCAGATTTTTTTTTTTTAAGATTTATTTATTATTTATACAGTATACAAAAGGGAGTACCAGATGCCATCATAGATGGTTGTGAGCCACCATGTGGATGCTGGGAATTGAACTCAGGACCTCCAGAAGAACAGTCAGTGCTTTTAACCTCTGAGCCATCTCTCCAGCCCTCAGATTTTGTATTTAATGCAATATTTATTATGGTTTCTCTTTCCAGACCCTCTCTACTTCCCTGCCCTTTCTTTCATTAAAGAACAGGCATCTAAAAATTAGTAAGATAAAATTAAAAACAACAGTAATAGGACAAAACAAACTGGCCGAAGAAAAGAGCAAAGAAAAAACTCAGGAAACAGAGAGATACACAGAAGAAATCACATAAAAACACAGAATGAGGGTTCATAATACATATGTAAAGAACTTGTTGGGGACAGGAGGGGCTAACAGAACACTGGGAAACAACCTCCAAAATGCCATTGTTCATTTTCTGTTGGCTATGCAGTGCTGGGACATGAGATCTGCCCTGAAGGGTGTTTAGTATACCCAGTGAGACTCCAATAGAGAAAACCAGTTTTTCATTTGTGAGCAGTTATCAATTGGAAATAACTTCTGGGTTAGGGATGGGGTCTTTCTTACCTATTTTTAATCACTTTTATTGTATTTTTGTTGTTGTTGAGACAGGGTCTCATTCTATAACCTAGGCTGACCTCAAACAGACAATCTTACCACTTCAGCCTTCCAAGGGCTGGGATTACAGACGCATACCACCATGTCCCACATAACCTTCACCTGGGAGGCATGGTGTGGTGAGTCTCTGAACCACCAGGAGTTTGAAGCAAGAGGACATGGCAATTTAGTAGTGTCCAAGGAGGCTGTGCCCCAAACTAAGGCCATTGCAGTTTGTTTCTGTTTTGTTTTGGAGACTTGTGTATGTGTGCAGGCATGTTCCAGCAAGTGGAGGTCACCAGATGATTTATAGGACACAGTTTTTTCTGCCCTGTGAGTCCCGGCCAGGTCATCAGACTAAGCAGGTGGTGCTTGGACCCGCTCGACTAGCCACTGTCAGCCCACATTCCCATTTTTGCCAAACTCGGCTCATTACTGCAGCTGGTCAGTTCAGACCCTTGCTCCACAGACTTCTATCTGTTTCCTTGTTTCCCATCCTCAAAACAGGGCAGATTGTAGAGATGACTGACCTGGCGTGGCATGGATGACATGCTTCCTGTCACAGCACATTAGAACCCTCAGTGGGCACAGTGGGCAGGCAGTAAGAACAGGGGCATGTGGTCCCTTTGATGAGCTGCATAAGAATTGCCCACTGTCTGCATCAGCCCCTCCATCAGCACCATGTGCAAAGCTTCTCATGTCTGCAGGGAAGGACAGAGCCCTGGTCTTGTGGCAGACCCCCTCCTTCCATGCTCTGTCAGTGTGGGTGGGTGACAGCACCCTCCCGTCTGGCCAGGAAGCAAGCGGTCTTTCTGCATCGGGGTGCCTGTCTCCAAGGGCAACCGATGAGCAAAGAATAGTGTTCTTTATGGTAGAGTCTGTGGATGGTTCATCTTGGGGAGCAGGAGGGGGGCAGGAAGCCCAAGCATACAGTACTGTCCTTCAGCAGGGGCCTGGGACATAGAAGTGGCCTGGACCCCAGTGTCCAGGTGTGCGGCCATGGATGCAGGCTCTGGGTATCTGAGTATGAGGGTGGAAAGGAAAGGAGCTGTCAGAAAGCCCTGGGCTACCCTCCTAGAGGGTTACCAGAGTACACCTGGGCTCCTACCAGCTGCTTCATAGCTACTTTACACTCAACAAACTCAGCCCTGAAAGCCTTTGGTTTTCTCTCTCAGAAATCAACGACCGAGAACAGAAGTTACATGCTCTTAAGGAGGTGCTGAAGAAATTCCCAAAGGAAAACCACGAAGTCTTCAAATATGTCATCTCCCACCTGAACAAGTAGGTTTCGGGTTTCGTGCTGCTGGGTGGTTTCCCCTGTAATGAACAAGCGTCTTGAGTAAGTTAACTGGAGGAGAAGGCCAGCAGGCCCTAACCTATGATGCAGTGGCCAGTGGCATACCCAAGGCCCTTGGCACCCTTAGTTTCCATTCTAGCGCTGGCTCCAGGCCCACAGGCAGAGTTTTTCTGGCAGGTGCTGCCTTTCTTCACAGAAGCAGAATTTCAAGAGCTTCTCACAACTGTTCCTCGTCCATGTCTCTGTACCGCTATGGGACAGAACAGCCCGTCATGAGCAAAGCACTTAGCCAGTGCTCAGAGTTGACCATTTATGGTGGGCCTGCTAGCAGACAGGTAGTTTCTGGAGCCATGCCCTAACTCCCTGCCCACCACAAACACCATCACCACTTGGACCTTTCAAGGGGATGTAAGGTCTCCATGTGTCCTCAGCCTCTAGACCCTGTGGCTCCTCAGAGCAAGTGGCGGTATCAGGCCAAGGGCTAGGAGGCAGGGAAGCCCTGTGCAGATCTGACCTGGCTTTGCTGTCTGTCACCCACAACAGAGTCAGCCACAACAACAAGGTGAATCTTATGACCAGTGAGAACCTGTCCATCTGCTTCTGGCCTACCCTGATGCGGCCCGACTTCAGCAGCATGGATGCACTCACAGCCACACGCTCCTACCAAACCATCATCGAGCTTTTCATCCAGCAGTGCCCCTTCTTCTTCTACAACCGGCCCATCAGCGAGCCTCCAGGGGCTGCACCTGGCTCCCCCTCAGCTGTGGCTCCCACTGTCCCCTTCCTTACCTCTACACCTTCTCCCAGTCAGCCGTCACCTCCCCAGTCACCACCCCCAACCCCTCAATCCCCAATGCAGCCATTGCTGTCCTCCCAGCTCCAAGCCGAACACACGCTGTGAGCCACCACAGTCCAAGAAGCAGGAAAACCAATCGCTTCTAAACAGCGTGCCATTTGGCCTTGAACAAAATCAGGTCCCCTGGGGTGGAGGTTGCAGCCAAGCGCCTTTTTAAGACTTCAGTGGTGGCATTAGCCAGTGTCCACCATGGCTGGGCAGTTGAACACCCTGCAGCCTGTTCTTCATCTGGCACTGGCTGTGGCAAGCTGTGGGGCCCCGCCCTTGGCCTGGTCACTCTGAGGACTGAACTGACCAGACAGCAGCCCCAGTATCCTCACTGCTCCCTGGACCCCTTGCCCAACCTGTCTGCCTGCACCAGCGTCAGGGCCCCATTGTCGGGACATCATCCCAGCCTCTGCCAGGGGCAGAGGTTATACCCCAGCCGGGCTGGCCCCTCTAGAGAGGACTCTTCTCAATTTGTCCTCTCATTTTCCATACCTACAAAGAGGTCTTTGGGAACATGTGGGCTCTGGCTCTGCTACCCCACGGTACATACTGGGGCACTGGCATGGCCCATCAGCACAGCAAGAAGAGAGCTTTGTGCCTAGACCCAGTGTGTGGCTTCCTTCCAATCCCTTCCCAGGCTACTCATCCATTTCCTGCAGCAAAGGAACACTGGAAGAAAGAGGGAACCCCTCCACAGAAATGGAAAGACAGAAAGCACGGGAAGAAAACAGACCTCAGTTTTTCACTTCCACCTGCCAGGTGGCCACTGGGTAAAAAGCACCTTGTCTGTGTGTGACGACAAAGTTAAGGACACCTGGGCAGTGACTGTAAACCCACTGCCCGCCCCCCCCATAGGTCCACCCCTGTGAAGACAGCCTTTGGAGGGATTGTTGGCAAGGTCCCTACCCCTACTGCTAACCAGCACACTATAGAAACACTACATATATAGAAACACTACAGGTGTGTACACACAGAACCCAGGTTGGCATGCTTGGTGTTGAAGTGGGGTCATTTCATCCCATGCTATAGATGTAACTAACCAGCAAGGATGTCTGGGACATGGGCAGGTATGGCACCTTCAGAAATGAGCCTCTAGTTACAGAAGATCCTGTTGTCAGGCAGAGGCACTGTACCTGGCTTGTCACCACCCTGTATTTACTTCACCATCCCCCCAGCAGTCCCCACACACTCTGCTGGTGTGGCAGCCCTAGTCAGCTCCTGCCTCTGCCTCCGCCTCCTACTGTAATCTTAGCACTGGGCGGGCCATGAAGCCTGACACTAAGGTACCCTGAGCATAGGAGGGGCATGGGTCGCACAGCACTGTCCTGGGCCTCACCATTGCACTTTAGAAATAGCATTTAGGTGTGTTCCCAGGGGCCCCGGGTACACTTAAACTGGCCCTTGATCAGGGGTCCTGCCCTAGAGAACCTGGCTGTCTCCTGATCTCTAGTACTTGGCAATGTAAGGTGCTTGCAAACCTATGCTGCCCCTGCAAATATAATCTCCAAGACCAGACCAAACCCAAGGTACAAACATGTTATACATAAATGTTTTCTCTCCTGAGGTTCTTTCTGTGTTGGGGATCAGCAGGAACATAATGTGTGTTGTGTCCATAAGGTCACAGTTCCCTGCCCTAACTTCATGCCCTGAGCCCCATGTTATTGAAATGGCTTCCATTCAGTACCTTCTGTATTGGATCTTCAAAGAGATGGGAGTGGAGCCATCCTACCGTGAACAGAGTTGTGACCCAGGCCACCCATCTGTGAGGCTGCTGCATGTGCCTACTATTAATGTAAACAATGGGTGGCAGACTGGGGGGCAGGCACGTGGCCAGTAGAGAGAGCCCTGTTTGTATCCTCACCTTGCAAACACCAGGCTGGAGCACCTTGCCCCTGTTTCTTCAAGCACTCTGAGTAACCTTTCCACTTGAGGCAAGACAACCTGAGGATCTACAAAGGAGAGAGCACTCAGGGCTTGGGTGGGCATGTTGTCAGATGAGTAGTCAGGTCAGCTGCTGCCCTGCCTGAAAAGCAGCCCTGGAGGTGAGTGACCTCAGCCTGGGGCTACCAATAACACCTCAGCTCCCAAGGCTGGGTTTCTGCTGCACATTGTGTGGTTTCGGCCTTTTAAGGGACATGGGAAGGTCTGATGCTATGTCTGCCCCCATGCTCTCCATTTTTCTCAGCAGAGGCAGGTAGCAGCAGCAGCAACAAATTTCTAGGACCTTCACACTGTCTGTACCACTACATGGGGTGACATTATAGGAGCAGCTTGCAGGCCAGAGGGGTGGGATGAGCCCTCCTGTGGTCTGTGCCTCCCACCTCTGGTCTAAGGGGAGGAATTCCTTGAAGGCCTGCACCCCCTAAATGAGGACCCCACAGGGTGCCTTGTGCTTTGCCCCCAGACTCCCAAGACTTAACAGTGGGCCGGCAGCAGTCTTCATCCCCCAAAGTCTTCTACAAGTGGCAGGTCAAGGAGGGGTGGTTCTCCATTCCACATCCACCCACATGTGCATAGGGAAGGGTTGGGGATGAGCTGGGTCAGTCCAGGACTGCTCCAGTCAGGGATGGCCCCTTACCTACAACCCTAGCCATGAGGCCACCCAAGTAAGGAATGGAGCCAGGACATAAGTTATTGTTCACATTAAAGAATCATGTTCCCTGTGTACATTTTAAGCAAAGGAAAAGTCTCGGGATTGTATGGGAATAAAACTTGTTTGAAAATTTGGAATAGTGCTGCTGTTGGCTTCTTTTTCTGGTACTTGTATTTTCACATGTTATATGATCTTTATATGTGTTGGATTAACAAATATTTTTAGTTTCCTGAGATCAAACAGAAACATTAGTAGTATTAAAGTGTGTTAGTAGTCTGGCTGTATGCCAAAACTTCTGTTTTGCAGCAAAAGTGGAAATCTGTCTGTAAAGGAGTGTAACAATGATTTCTAGTGTCATGGTGGCTTGAACCAGGACCTCTAGTTGGCGTGTCTGCTTTGTTTCCAGATTTTTTTTTTTTTTTTTTTTTTTTTTTTTTTTTTTTTTTTTTTTTTTTTTTTTTTTTTTTTTTTTAAATCATGAGTTTCTGAGGCTCCTGCCTGTTTAGTGCATGGGCAGCCATCCTGGCAGCCAAGGCATCTCTGACTGAGGTGTTTTTATTTGGTTTTGTTTTTTAAAATCATGTATTTGCTACAAAGTATTGTACTTGTCTCAGTGGGAATGGTGTAAAAAAAAAATGAAAAGGCCTTATGTGATATGTACCATAGTTAATAAATCAATCTTGTAAAAAATAAAAGCACAGGCCTGAGAGAAATGAAAGGGCTGCAGTCTCCCCGCACAGCCTGGGGGCCAGCCAGGGCCCACCTCCCCACCCCAGTCATCCTCTGCAGCAATGTTCCACATGGGAAAGTCCTCCTACCAGTGGAGGTGAGATGCCCATTCATGGAGTCAGCCAGTTACCATCTGCCAAGATAGTATTTCCTAAAAGGGCAAGTGGCCACCTTCCAAAGTAACTACCACCAAAAAAACATTGCCACTCACCCCTGAAAATACTGTTGGAAGTACCACGTGGTGTCACAGACGTCTAGGACTGAGTGTAACGAAGCAAGAGGAATTCAAGTTTAAGGTCAGCTTGAGATGTATCCACAAAATTATCCACACTGAGTCTACCTTACCCTTTCCTTCCATGTCCTCTACGCCACCACCTCCTAGGTGACTCCTAGAGACTGGCGGGGTGGGGTGCGTTTGGGGGAGTTTTTGTTGTTTTGGTTTTTGAGACAAGGTTTTTCTGTATGGGTCTCACTATCCTAGAACTCTGCAGACCAGGCTGGCCTTCAGCTCAGATCCATCTGCCTCTGCCTCCTGAGTCCTGGATTAAATGTGTGCCTGACCACTGTTCAACTAGGTTTTTGTTTCGAGATAGATTCTCACCCTATATCTCTGACCTTGAATTCAGAGCTGGCCACCTGCTTTGGCCTTTGGAATGCTGGGATTAAAGGCATGGAACTACCATGCCCAGTCTACAGACCAACCTTTAAACGTGTGTGTGTGTGTGAGAGAGAGAGAGAAAGTTTGTATGCACGTCGGCCGTCATGGAAAGGAAGTCGAAGGACAGCTTGTTGAGATAAGGTAAGATCCTTTCATACGGATCTTACATATCAAATGGTGGCATAGTCCTTTACTGACCTGGATCCCTCTCCTGGTACTCTAGAATGCCATGAGTCAAGTTTACCTGGGTTCTGATAAACCGCACACACACTTTACCTAAGCTGCTCCAGACCCCAGCCTAACTTTACCTATGGCAGGGAAGGGCTCAAATTCTTCATACAGCATGTCTCTTCTCAGCCTTGTGACCATAGTAGACATGGCACCTCCAGGCAGCATCAGACTAACAAACCTACGTACCTATTGCCTCTGCCCCAAGTGTGAGCCACCCAGTGAACCGGACGTGGGTCCTCTGCAAAAGCAGCAGGCTTTCTTAACCCCTGAGTCATCTCTTTAGTTCCTATTTCTAGTTTTTTTAGATATGAAAGATTTTTATATAAATGTGTATATTTGTGGGTAAATGCAGTGCCTGTGGCATAGGATCCCTTGGAACTGGAGGAGTCTACACTGACTCCTGACACTGGTCCCGGGAACAGGACTCTGGTCCTCTGTGTAAGCACTCTTTGCCACTAACCCATCTCCAGCCCCAGGACTATGGTATGTAGCCCAGATTTCTGTACCCCATGCAATCCTTTTGCCTCTGCTTCCTGAGTGCTGTGATTACAGGACCATTTGCCCAAGTCTAGAGTTCTGGGGGCATATCTATGTCTCCTCTGTGCTTCTCCAGAATGCCCTCATCTAATTCCAGACTGAAGGAGGAAAACGATTCCCACTAGTTCTTTTTGTTCTTTAGTTTGGTAGAGCCCATGTTGGCCTGGATCTTAACATATAGCTGAAAGTAACATTGAATTGATTCTCTTGCCTCCACCTTCCCAGGTACTGGGATTGCAGATAGGCTACTCACTCACCCCTGGTTGGGAAGCTTCTTTAAACATACTTGACTCCCAGGCCACAGGGAGCACAGGCACAGCTCTGCCTACCTAATGCCCACTTGCCAATGGAAGAAGCAAGCAAACACGCCTCCAGGTTAGTTGTTAACTCCCCTGTGACTCAGCAGACCCAGTGAGGTGCTCCAGAAGGCCTCCATGAGGAAGTGAAGAAAGGACCAGGAGAAGAAAGAACACGCACAACATCACAGGGCTGCAGCGATGGCTCAATGGTTAAGAGCATATATTGCTCTTGCAGAGGACCTCAGTTCAATTTCCAGCACCTACCTGCAGCAGGCTGTTAACTACCAATTCTTGTTCTCCTATCCACCATCCCCCATATTCACGTGTAATATACACATCATTTTAAAATAAATCTATAAAAAGGAAAGTAGCCAAGCCTGATGTTACAGGCCAATCATCCTAGGTATTCTAGCTGAGGCAGGAGAATTGCCTTTTCCAGGCCTTCTTGGGCACAGAGGAACTCAAGGCTTAGCAAGACTGTGTCTCTCAATAAAAAGTAAAAGAAGCTGGAGATGGGGGCTGGAGAGATGGCTCAGTGGTTAAGAGCACCCTCTGCTCTTCCAGAGGACCCGGGTTCGATTCCCAGCACCCACATGGCAGCTAACAACTGTCTGTATTTCCAGTTCCAGGCAAAACACCAAGGCAAATAAATAAATAAATAATAAAAAAAGTTTTTTTTTTTTAAAAAAAAAAAAAAAAGAAGAAGAAGCTGGAGATGTTAAGTAGTGGAACATAAACCCCAAATCACCAAGTTGAGGGGCTGGGGTGTGGCTAGGTGGTAGAGTGCCTCGCATGGACAAAGCAGAAGACTTGAGCTGAATCCTCAGCACAGCAAATAAGTGGCAAAAATATCGCATAATGAGCAGCAAAATCTTAAGTCAAATATGGAAGCTCATACCTGTAATCCCCACAATCAAAAAGCTAAAAGACAGGAGTTTAAGGACAATTTGAAACCCCATCTCAAAAATACAATCACTAAAAAACATAGCCGGGAATAGAATATGTCAGATGCCAAGCCAGAAAAGATTGAGTGAATTTTAGCCTTAGGGTGCTGAGCTGAGAGCCCATTGGATTAGCACACGGTGGGAATGTGAGCATGGAAAGAAGTAAGGGTTCTGAGCATCTTGGAGGTCCAGGCAACAGACTCCATGGAATATCTATCTCATGCACCTGTGAGAACCAGGATGCCAGGATTGGCATCAGTCCAAGCCAACAGAGAATGTGCTGCCTTGTTCCCTGTGGCCTCCAGGGGTCAGCAGAGCATCATCCTGCCCTGTTGAATACAGAGTACTGAAGTCAAAGTTAGGGACTTTCTGTGAAGAAAGCAGGATCTGAAGAAGCGACCCAGGTCTGGGAGCCTGAAAAGAGGCATGTCCTAAAAACTGGGCCTAGAATCAAAGTGTCTCACGTGGCATCCGAGGAGGGGAATGACTACTTCCGTCATCCCCTCTGTCTCAGTTGGTCAGTTCATCCATCCTCCACCCTAGTGCCTGCATTCTGCTGCTCTGTTAGTGGGAGGTCAGGGGCCAGGCGACATGGAGCTTCATAGACTAAGAAAATAAATTAAGGCCAAGCACGGGGTGCCAGGCATCACTAATCTTGGCACTGGGGAGGCTGAGGCGGGAGGAGCATTAAGTCTGAGGCCAGCTTAGGTTACACAAAACTCTGTTTCAAAAAATAGCAACAAAAGGGATAGCTAAATTGATCAGCATGTGTAGTCCTTAGTGTCTGTCCCACCAACAGCTCCCAAATACCCAGCAGCTGCTTCCCAAATAATTGACTTGGAGGCTTAACATTACAGAAAATGCTGGACCAGGAGCTCAGGCATATTACTAACTAGCTCTTACACTTTAAGTTAATCCATGTTTCTATTTATGTTTAGCCACATGGCTTGGTACCTTTTCTCAGTCCAGCATTCTCAACTTGCTGCCTCTGCGCCTGGCTAGCAATTTCGTCTCTGCCTTTCCTCCTCCCAGAATTTTCCTAGTCTGGTCATTCCAACTATACTTCTTGCCTACTGGCAAACCAGTGTCTTATTAAGCCAATACAAGTGACAAATCTTTATGGTGTTCAAGAGCATTATCCCAGAGCAAGCAAGCAGGTAAGGCACTTGCCACTGGCAACCTGAGTTCAATCCATTGGATGGTAGAAGGTGAGAATGGACTCCCTCTGACACATACACAATCAGTAGGGGCTGAAGAGATGGCTCAGAGATAAAAGGGGTTGTTCTTCCAGAAGACCTAAGACTCCCAACACCCATGTTGGGCACTCACTTCACTACAAGGAATTTTATGCTCTCTTCTGGCCTCCAAAAGCATTGCACATATGACAAATTTTGGCGCACATATACATAAATAAAAATAAACCTTAGATCTGGAGACATGGTTCAACACTTCAGAGAATTCTACAAGACCCAGGTTGGATTCCCAGCACCGACTTGGCAGCTTACATCTGTAATTCCAAATCCAGGTGATCTAATGCTCTCTTCTGGGCTCCCAGGGCATGCAAATGGTTCACAGACATGCATTCAGGCAAAATATCCATATGCATAAAGTTAAAAGTAAAAATTTAAAAATAAATTTGACTGTGGTGACACATGACTGTAAACCTAGCACCCAGGAAGCAGAGACAGGTGGATCTGTGAGTTCAAGGCCAACCAAGGTTACATAGTGAGCTCCTGTCTCAAAACAACAACAAATAATAGTAACTCTAGGGACTACCATGTGGCTCAGATGCTAGAATGCTTGCCTTGTGTGCATGAAGCCCTGGGTTCGAGCTCCAAGACCGAATATAAGTGTAGTGGAGCACACCTCTAATCCCAGTAGTGTTTGCCCGGTTTGCAAGCCTGAAAACATGGTCCACAGAACCCATGTTCAGAGTCAGATGCAATGGCCGCACACCTATAATCCCAGCGATCCTACTGTAAGAATCGAGGCAGAGACAGGGAAATTTGCCCAAAAAAGCTCAAGGGTTAGTTTGCTTAACATACCACGCCTGGCAAAAACAAGCCTCTTCTTGAAGGTGAAGGAGAGGCCTGGTAGCTGTCATCTGACCTTCGGGTGCCCTCTGGCGATGCTAGATGGAACTTCGGCTACACTACCGAACCGCCTCCTCCCAAAGGGAGCAAACTGTCCCTGGCTCCCCCTTCTTCTCTTTCTGCCACACCCCGCTCCAGTCGCCAGTCAATCCCACCAGCGATACCTTTGAAATATCACATGAATCTAACAGACGTGGTGGCGCACGCCCTTAATCCCAGCACAGGAGGAGCTTTGTGAGTAGGAGACCAGCCTGGTCTACATATCCTAGCCAGGGCCTCATCCACGCTGAGCCCATGCTGCAGAATTCTGCCAGCAGGAGGCCGGAAACACAGGCATGGGGAAACTGGACTTTCTCATGTTTCCTCCCCAGCTCCTCCCCACCGCGGCCTTGTTTGCACACGAGTCAGCCAAAGATGAGAAGGACTCCCACGCAGACATTTCCTTCAGCCTGTCAGCTCTGCCTCGTCCCTCCCTTGGGATTCTTCAAACCTTCCTTTGGAGCCAGTGCTGAAGCACGCAGCATGCTAGCATGGGGACTCGGGCTCAGTAGCTCCATCAGGACCTCCTGGGTCACACATGAAACACAGATTCCCCCAAAAGGAAGCATGTGTCTACAGGTTTGTGGCTCTGAGAGCAGAGTGTGTGTTTGAGGACACACGTGGCTTTGGGAGCAAAAGAAAAACTAGCGTGTGTGGTATTCCAGGGCAGCTAAAGTCTCCACAACTCAGCATTTCGCATACTATTAGGCCAGTTTCTATATATATATATTTTATGAGACTCCAAGTTTTTGATCTACAAGGTAATGAATATTACCATATTTGAAAATTTGAAATTAGGGGGCTGGAGAGCTGGCTTGGAGGTTAGGAGCACTGATTGCACTTCCAGAGGTCCTGAGTTCAATTCCCAGCAACCACATGGTGGCTCACAACCATCTATGATGACATCTGGTGCCCTCTTCTGTATACTGTATACATAATAAATAAATAAATATTTTTTCCTTCTTTATTTTGTATTTATCAAAAAAACAGTAAAATGAATTTAAAATGCGTAAAATAAATATTTTTTAAAAGAAAACTTGAAATTAAAAGCTGAGAAATATATTTTTAGGACCTTACTGGCATTTGAACCCAGGAACTCTTGCATGATAGGCAAGCATTTTACCACTGAGCTATATTTCCAGCCTTGGAAAGATATTTTAAAATAAACAAATAAAGCAGGCTGGAAGCCCAGCAAGGTAGCTGCAGGGTCCAGGCCAGGCAGGGTTACAAAGATTCCTGTCCAAAAGAAGAGAATAGAGAGAGAAAAAAAAAATACTGGGCAGACACATTTACCCACCACTTAGTAGGCAGTGGCAGGCAGATTTCTGTGAATTCAGGTCAGCCTGGTCTACATAGAGCGTCCCAGGCCAGCCTGAGCTATGTGTATGTGATTCAGTGTGGCTAGAATCCACCTAGTGGGGTGAGCGGAGTCATACTTCAATGGTAGAGGTTTGTCTAGAATTTCTCAGTGAAGGGCTGGGGATAGAGTTCAATGGTAGAGTGAGGGGGTTATGCAGTAGGTCCTAAAATTCCATCCCCAGCACCACAAAAATAGTTATGGTTTGTGTGTGTGTGTGTGTGTGTGTGGTGTATCCCATTTACAAGTTAAGATAGACATAAACCCAGGGAGAAGGTGTTTTACTTTTTCCCAAGTTAGGGAATTGAACCTGTGTGAATATGTGTTAAATATTTAATAAATCCTGGGATATCAGAGGGACCACCCAGTCAAATCCTAGGCAGACAGCTCAGGAAATCCCTGATCCTTGAATACAAAAATAAACAACTGAATCAATCACACACACCTTTAGTCCCAGCACAGGGAAAGCTGGGAGTGGTGACCAACATCCTTTATCCCATAACTCCAGAGACAGAACTTCTTCTCTTTCTGTGAGTTCAAGGCTACACCCTTTAATCCTAATCTGGATGGGATAGGGTATATAAGGGCTGTAGAAACCAGGCAGATTCGGAAGCAACAGGCAGAAGCGACCAGGAACGAGGCTGAGGAAGTTGCAAGACAACTGGGTGAGAATTGACTGTGGTGCTTCCTCTCTCTGATATTTCAGCCTTCCCCTGATATTTAGCTCTGAGTCTCATTCATGCTACTACAAACCTGGGGCCTCATGCACATTCATGCTAGCCAGCCCCCCACCCCCCACCCCCACTCCCCATCACACAGCACCCAGTAGTGAGAAAGTGTATTTTCTTTTTTTTTTTTTTTTTAAAGATTTTATTTATTTATTATGCATACAGTTTTACAGAAGAGGGTGCCAGACCTCATCATAGATGGTTGTGAGCCATCATGTGGTTTTGCTGGGAATTGAACTCTGGTCCTCTGGAAGAACAGTCAGTGCTCTTAACCGCTGAGCCATCTCTCCAGCCCCGAGAAAGTGTATTTTCAAATACCAAATATTTCAGCGAGAGCAGTGGCTTTGTTTTCTGTTAATGGTCTATTCACAGGAAGATGGGGGCGGTCCTCAGGGCTGCAGGAAGTGGCAAATATCAGCTCAGGACCCCAAGATCAAGTTCTCAGCACAAAGGAGATTGGCCACAGAGGGCAGAGGACAAAGGACTGACAGCCTCTGGATAGAGAGGAAACATAGGAAAATGCGTGGCACATAGAAAAATGGCAGTTTATGAAAGATACAAGGGGAAAACCCCATGTTAGAATGAGGTGCTTCATTTTATTTGTTTGTTTGTTTTGATTTTTGGTTTTTTGAGACAAAGTTTTACTGTGTAGTCCCAGAATTCACTCTGTAGATCAGGCTGGCCCCAAACTCAGAGGTATTTATTCATTTTTTTAAACTTTATTTATTTATTTATTTGCCTTGGTGTTTGCCTGGAACTGGAACTACAGACAGTTGTGAGCTGCCATGTGGGTGCTGGGAATCGAACCCAGGTCCTCTGAAAGAGCAGACGGTGCTCTTAACCGCTGAGCCATCTCTCCAGCCCCGAGGTATTTAATTTTAATTGGGCATGTTAATTAGGGCAGCCAAAGGGAAGCTTTTGATTGCTGGACTTCAGTACTTTGATAGCTGGACCTCGGTGGTCAGCCTCAGGAGAAGGAATAAGCAAATGAGGGAATAGATGTTGGGGCAGGTTAGAGGAATGGAATCTAACGGTGTTTAGCAAGGCACAAGAATAGGGAAGGACAAGGGCTGCCAGAGCCACAGGCTCAGTTCCTTCACCGTGTTTCTGATCATCTGGGCAAACTCCACAGGTGCCCCAGTGAGATGGCTCAGTCAATTAAAAACTGCATGTTCGGGGCTGGAGAGATGGCTCAGCCGTTAAGAGCACCGTCTGCTCTTTCAGAGGACCTGGGTTTGATTCCCAGCACCCACATGGCAGCTCACAACTGTCTGTAGTTCCAGTTCCAGGCAAACACCAAGGCAAATAAATAAATAAAGTTTAAAAAACAAACAAACAAAAAAAACCTGCATGTTCAATGGGCAAACCTGCTGATGGCTGGAGTCCAGCTTTCCTTTCTCTGACATGAGAGTCCTGGGTTATGAATGCCCACAATCAAGCTATTAATGAGATCTCTGAGTGTTTGTGCTTGGTCATAAGCTGCCTAGGGGATGGTAGTGTAACTGGGTTAGTAGAGTGCTTGCCTAACATGCACCAAGCCCTGGGTTCAATCCCCAGCACTGAAAAACCAAGCCTGGCAATGGCTACTCACCAGGGAAGCAAGAGGGGCAGGAGCTATATAATAAGACTGAGACCAGCCTGGATGTCATGGTCAACTTGACCCATGGGAAAGAAGGATACCTCAGTTGAGAAGGTGCTTCCATAGACCTGGCTGTAGGAGATTTCTTATGACTGCCCACTAGGGGCAGTGTCACCACTAGACAGCTGGTCCTAGGCTGTGTAAGAAAGTAGTCTGGGGAAGCCAGAGAGAGCAAACCAGTGAGGAGCATCCTCCATGGCCTCTGTTCAGCTCCTGCCTCCAGGTCCCTGCCTGCCTTCTCTTCATGATGTATTACAACTGTAAACTGAAATACACCATTTTCTTCCTGTCTTGATGCTTTTATCTTGCTTCAACAAAACATAGTTCTTTATTGCACTGTATAAATAACTCAGTATCCAATGCCTGGGATCCATTCAAAATTTTCTGGGCCCCTCCAAAGGACTTGGGTCAATTCTCTGGCTCTGCCCTCTGCAGCACACACAGCTTGTCTTCTAGGCTCTGGCTGGCTCCCTGCCACTGCTACTGCTGTTCTTGGTGGTCATCCCATGGTGCTGGCTTCTCCAAAATATTGGGGTCGTCTATGGCAACCCGACTGCACTTTCACCAGCAGCCTCTCCTAGGATCTCTGCATGGTGCCAAGCCTCAGCTTCTCTGCACTGACACTTCCAGGCCTTCAAAATCAGTGCCACCTGGGTGATGCTTACACTACCAAGTTCAGCTGCCAATATGAGGAACAACATGAGGCTTCTAGAACACAGCTTCTGTATTCTCCCAGGAACACTCCCAGGAAGTGCCTCTCAGATTTTCAACAATGCTGCTCTCTTTCTCTTTCTCTCTGTCTCTGTCTCTCTCTCTCTCTCTCTCTCTCTCTCTCTCTCTCTCTCTCTCTCTCTCTTTGGTTTTTGAGACAGAGTTTCTCTCTGTAGCCTGACTGTCTTGGAACTCACTCTGTAGACCAGGCTGGCCTCTAACTCAGAGATCACCTGCCTCTGTCTCCCAATTGCAGGGACTAAAAGTGTGACCCCCACTACCTGGTTCCAATAGAGTCTTGAAACTTCACAAGCCAAGCTCTATCTTTATTCCCTTTTTTTTTTCCTTTAAGATTTATTTATTTATTATATGCACAGTGTTCTGTTTGCATGTATGCCTGCAGGCCAGTAGAAGGCACCAGATCTCATTATAGATGGTTGTGAGCCACCATGTGGTTGCTGGGAATTGAACTCAGGACCTCTGGAAGAACTGCTAGTGCTCTTAAGCTCTGAGCCATCTCTCCAGCCCCACTTTGACATTCTTATCTTCCAGGCTCCTATAACAGTTCACTAAATGTCCAGCACTCCATGGCTTTTCTTTCATAAAGTTCCAAAGCCCTTGCACAATCCTTAACAACAGGTTGTCACAGCAATTCCCTGCTCCATAGTACATAGCACATGGCTGTGCTCCATGTAATTGCTGGGAATCGAACTCAGGACCTCTGGAAGAGCAATCAGTGTTCTTAACCTCTGAGCCATCTCTCCAGCCCCAAGGACTTCTTTTTATGTATTTACCTATTGACAGTTTTTTCCCTCTTTTAGACTGGTTTATTCATGTGTGTGGTAGTAATGGGGGAGAGGGCGTGTGTGCTATAGTGCACTAACTCCGGACAGGACAGAATGTCAGGAGTCAGTTTTCTCATTGGCCTGTGGGTTTGGGGGTCCAGCTCAGCTCATCAGATATGACAGCAAATGTTCTTAACCACTGAGCCATGGCTAGATACTCTTTTTAATTTTCTTTTATTTTTTTTCTGTTGTTTTGTTTTGTTTGCTTTTGAGATGGGAGGGTGTGTATCTCTATAGCCCTGGCTATTTTGAAACTCACTTTGTACACCAGGCTGGCCTCAAACTTGGGAAATCTGCCTGTCTCTGTCTCCAGAGTGCTTGGACTTGCCGCCACCACCTGGCTTGACAAAACTGTTACACATGTAAAGACAGATGCACACCTTTGGTCCCAGCACTCTGGAGGCAGAGGCAGGCAGACCTCTGTGAGTCTGAGGCCAGCCTGGTTTGCATAGTGAGCTCTAGGACAGTTGGAGGCACTTAAAGTAGGGGAGTAGCAC
Source organism: Sigmodon hispidus (assembly GCA_004025045.1). Taxonomy (NCBI): domain Eukaryota; kingdom Metazoa; phylum Chordata; class Mammalia; order Rodentia; family Cricetidae; genus Sigmodon; species Sigmodon hispidus. The sequence continues at coordinate 236,086 of PVIH01001024.1, forward strand.
TTGATTAATGTGTGACGGTAGTAGAAGTTTCTCGATCACTGCCTGCAGTCCTGCAGCTGTTCAGACCCAAATAAACATACAGAGGCGTATATCAATTACAAGCTGATTGGTCTATGGCTCAGGCTTATTACTTGCTAACTCTTATACTTTAAGTCAACACATTTCTATTTATATTTAGCCATGTGGCTTGGTACCTTTCTGCTCAGTGCAGCATTCTCATCCCTATTCCTCTGTGTTTCACTGCCATCTCTGCTCTTCTGCTTCCCAGAATTCTCCTAGTCTTTTTGCCCCGCCTCTACTTCCTGTCTAGCTACTTGACCAATCAGCATTTTATTAAACCAATATTTACAGTGACAAATATTTACAGTGTACAAGAGCATCATCCCATAGCATGTGATAGTTAAAGCTGAGCATGGGGGTCAGCAAGATGGTTCAGTGAGCAAAAGTGCTGGTTCAGCCCCCAGGACATGTATGGTTGCAGGAGATACCAGCTCTCATGTGTCCTCTGCCTCCATGCTGCCATGGCAAGAATAAATAAATCAGTGTTTCAGAGTGAGTTACCAGGACCCACATTAGGACATTACAGTCCCCTGTAACTTTATTTTTTCTAAGGTTTATTTATTATGTATCTGTTCACTTGTATGCCTGCAGGCCACATTACAGATGGTTGTGAGTCACCATGTGGATGCTGGGAATTGAACTCAGGACCTCAGGAAGAACAGTCATCGCTCTTAACCTCTGAGCCATCTCTCCAGCCCTCCCCCTTCCCCCCTCCCCGGTAACTTTAGCTCCCAAGGATCTAACACCCTCTTCCAGCACCTTCTCTCTCTCTCTCTCTCTCTCTCACACACACACACACACACACAATTGAACTCACTATATCTACTCAGGACTCTGTGTTGGGTAAAGGTGTGTAACACCATGCTTGGCAATCTTTTTTAAGTAATTGGTTAATTAGTTTTTTTGTTTGTTTGTTTTAAGCAACACATGGTGATGCATGCCTGTAACTGCAGCACTTGGGAGAGGGGGTCATGAGGATTAAGAGCTCAAGCCCAGCCTGGGTTATATGAGACTCTGTCTCCAAAGAAAAAATAAAATAAAACTAAGATGTAATCATTAGAGGGCTGGGGAGATGGCTCAGAGATTAAGAGCACTGGCTGCTCTTCCAGAGTCCTGAGTTCAATTCCCACAGCAACTACATGCTGGTTCACAACCACCTTTATGGGATCTGGTGCCCTCCACTGGCATGCAGGTGTACATGCAGACGACACTGTATACATAACAAATAAATCTTAAAAAAAAAAATAAATGATGTAATAGACTACTCTGGGTCTTTAGGGCCTAGTTACCTGGAGAAAGGGCTGTTTATTTCCAGGATGCAAACTCCTAGCATTGAGTTTGTTCCTCTTTTTACGTTCTGTGTCTGTGCTTGTGTGGGGGAGGGGATGCACAGGGGCCATGACATGCTTGTAGAGGGCAACTTGGGGAACTGGTTCTTTTTCCACTGTGTGTGTCCAGTTTGAGACAAGGTCTCACCCGGCATCCCAGACTGAACTGGACTGGACAGGAACTCATTTCATAGCCCAGGCTTGCCTTCAGCGTGTACAGTCCTCCCACCTCATTGTCCCAAATGGTGGGATAAGTACCACCACACCTCACTGCCTCTGTGCTCATTTATGAAGTTGGGCGCTCACAGGTTGGGGTTCGAGTCCTAATGGAGAGCCACAGAGACAAGACCTCGGGGACCCTGGACTGTTGAATTCCCATAACAACGAAGACCTGGGTGGGGAAAGAGGCTAGGTGCCTACCGAGTCCTGCCCTGAGTGGAGACTGGCATCTTGGAATTTTCTCCTGGAAAGGGAGAGAGATCGTCAAAGGCCTGGATTTATGTCTCTGGAGGGGACACTGACGTCTAAGTGTCCACTTTTACTGAACCACGGTACAGATTGCCTGCAGGGTCCCCAGGAGCTGCTGAGGGATTCCATCCTTTGAGGATGGCGATCGTGATGGGACAGACTCTGGGGTGGAGAGACTTGACGCTCGACCTGCCTGATGTGGTCATAGGATGAGGCAACTCAGACACAGCGGGTCAGCGGGACACCAGGATGGGAACCAGCCAGCAAGCCGAGGCACGGGGGGCCGGCGCTGGGCGGGGCCTCTGTGGGCGGGGCGAATACAGGCACCTCCCCTTGCCGCCGCTGGCCGTGGTCTCCAAATCTGCGAGGCTGCGGTGGGCGCCGAGAGCCGGGGAGCCCGCGTACCCCAAGGTCTATGGAGCTGCCCCTCCACGCCACCCGGCCGGCCCCACGCCGCGCCCTGAGCCCTCCCTGCGGCCAGGTAACCGGGTCGGGAGCCCTGGGGGTGCGAGACGTCAGAAGGTTTGGCGGGAGGGATTGGGGACTCCTGGGTCCTGCTGGGATGCGGGGCGAGACTCTGGTGACCTGGAGGCCACTGCATCAGGACGCCTGTACCGGCGGGATCCAGAGAGTGGTGCGTGGTTGTTGGGGTCCTGATCACACAGGCTCAGGGTACTAGACGTCAGCGCGTTTGGGAAAGGCTTGGGGGCCACCTGGATGACTGGGACATGAGCGGCCTGGACACCTAATCGTGAAGAGGAAAAAGCCAGTTGGACACGTCCCTGATTCTAAGGGATCTGGATTCCAAAACACCTGAGTCCCGAGTGTCGCGTCCATCACAGTGCCCAGCGATGTCATGGGCCAGGGTCTCACGCCCTAGTCTTTAGGGAGGAAGTTGTGGGCAGAAAATATTTAGCAACCGGGTCAGGTGGCGCCACCCCAGGGGCTTAAATGCTTCCTGGGCAAGATTTGGGGTGGGGTCCCTCTATCCTCCCTGCCTCCTTAGCTCAGGCTAGGAAATGGGTGAAGCTGCAGACCGGGGAAGTGGGACCCTGGGGGGTGGCTTTGGGGGAAGAATTCCTGGGGTGTTGGAAGCTTTAACGGGGGAAGGAGCCCGAAGCGTCGGGGCCCTGGCGAGGCGCCCGCCCCAAGCACAGCTTGGGCATGCTTGGCACGCAGCGCGCGGGCCGGTCCGATCCGTATGCGCGCCGCGTGCGCCCATTGGTATGCGGGAGCCGGCCCGGCGCGGGCGTGAGGCGGGCGCGCTGGCGGGCCGCGCGGGGGAGGCGGCGGCGGGGCACGTCCTCACCCGGAGCGCCAGGGTGGGAACCGCGGTTTCCAGGAAGGGGAAACTGAGGCACGCATCCAAGCCAGTATTTGGCTGGACCCTTGGGGACCAGCACGCACCTCACTTTCCCTAGACATCCTTCTCCCAGGGGACTGAGCCCCGCCTGCGACTCCTTGGCGCCTGAATTCTCCAGTCCCCGCAGAGATGACGACCCCCTATCCCAGAAGCAGCGGCCGAGGTGAAATCAAGTGCGGGGGAGGCCGTGGAACCAGCGTCCCCTGGGATTTCCTGCCCGGGCTAATGGTCAAGGCCCCACCAGGACCCTGGTGAGCAAATCTAATGCCCCTGACCATGGCCTTGCCCCCCGAAGGCATGCTGGGGTGGGGGACTTCACAGCCTTCCCGATGAGAATTCATTCTCAGGTCAGTGCCAGTGACCCTGCGCCTAGACTTTGTCCCCCCTCGCCTAATCCAAGTTCGAGTTTTTAGTTCCCCAGCTTTGAATTTACACCCCGACATTCTCATGCGAAGGAGAAGGCTCTGTCCCCAGCCGAGCACAGTGGCCTGACATCTCAACACTCTCTAAACGGTAGCAGGAAGCTCCCCAGTTCATGGCTAGCCTAAGCAAAATAGAGTGACTGCGTCTCAAAAAGCAAAAACAAGAGCAGGGCAAATTAATCTCTGTAAATTCAAGGCCAGCCTGGACTACATAGTGAGACCCCAGTCTCAACAAAAACAAAAAACAGACCTGAGGGGTGTAGCTTAATGGTAAAGTGCTGGAGATCCTGGGTTCAACCCCTACTATCATAAATATAATGATAATAATAATAATAATAATAATAATAGATAGTTGTCATTAAATAAATAAGGGCTCTGTTCCCAAAGCCAGCAGAAGTTTGGAATTGGCACTCAGGTCTGTCCCACCTCCTGAAGTGCAGGGACAGTGAACCAGGGCCCTCACTGATGCCTCCTCCACGCCGCCCGCCCAGCCTGCAGGCGCAGCGCAAAGAGAAGTCCCGCAACGCGGCGCGCTGGCGGCGCGGGAAGGAAAATCTAGAGTTCTTCGAGCTGGCCAAGCTTCTCCCTCTGCCTGGTGCCATCTCCAGCCAGCTGGACAAGGCGTCCATCGTGCGTCTCAGTGTCACTTACCTCCGCCTGCGTCGCTTCGCGGCTTTGGGGGCGCCGCCCTGGGGGTTGCGGGCCGTTGGCCCTCCGGCTGGCCTCGGTGAGTGCGCATGCTCATGATGCCAAGTCCTCTCCCCTGTTACCTTATTCCCCAGTTTTGAGAAAGCCAGCTACCCTGGCCCAGCTCCTGGGGAGTCCACCAGACCCTTTGTGGGTTCCTAACCGGTGACTTAAGCTCTCTAGGGGACAAAAAGTTGAAATTTTTATAAACTTCTGACCTAAATCAGAACCTGGCAATAATCCATATCACTAGGTTATTATTGTCGTTTTTTTATGAGACAGGGCCTTACTATGCAGCCCAAGCTACCCTGGGATTTGCTATGTAGACCAGGCTGGCCTCCAACTCACAGAAATCCCCCTGCTTCCGCCTCGTAGGATTAAACGTGTGCACCATGACTCAGGTCTGAGTTTTTCAGACAATGCCTCCTATAGGCTAGCCTGGCCTCAAATTTGATGTGTAGTAGAGGCTAGCCCTGAAATTAGGATCCTCCTGCCCTCCATTCCTCAATGCTGGGAATACAGGTGTCTGCCACTACACCCAGCAAAGACTTTTAATTTTATTAGGAGAGGTGAACCTCCTGTCCCCAGGGCCTCCAGGAGGGTCATGGGGAAGGTTCTCCTTGGTGGCACTTGCTGTGTGGCCATTCTGCCCCCAGCCTTCTAGCTCTGCAGTCCTAGATAGGCGCCTCTCCTCTTTCTGTGTTGCATAAATAAAATAAAATGGCACTATCAGAATTGTCCCGTTGACTGACCAGAAAATAATGAGCATCAGCAAGGCCCCTGGAACTCCCTGCCAAGGGCAAGCCAACCTTCGGAATGTGGCCTGTGTCACCTTGCTGCTGTATATTGAGTCAAGCACTCTATGTGTCCAGGACCTAACTAGAAACATAGTCTACCGAAGTCCCTGCCCTGATAGCTTTATTCTCCCAGGCTGAAGCAGGGGGATCGCCATGAGTATGAGGCTAGCCTAGGCTACAAAGTGTGATTCTGTCTCAAGCCAAAAACAAATATAGTAGGCATGGAGGCACTTTCATCCCTGTACTCCTGGCAAAGGCAGGCAGATCTCTGTGGGTTTGAGTCCAGGTTGCTCTTCATAGTAAGTACTAAGGTCAACCTGCTCTACATGAGCTCCTACCTCAAAAAAGATTAATTAATAGAAAGGGGGAAAAAATGAAGCAGGAAGTGTCTGCCTTGGAAATGCAGATGTGACACAGTACAGAAAAATATAGTCTATAATGCATAAAAATGTAGAATATGTAAGATGTCAATGTATAGATGAATGTCCCATTTTTTTCTTACTTCCCACCTTTGGTTATTGATAAATAGAACTATTAAATTTCCATCACTCACTCTGTTTTATATACCCCAGCTTAATTGTTACTACAAGGCAGTGATGGTGTTATCTGAAGAAGCCCCCACCCACCTGAAGAACAAGGTGTCCCTAGGATGGTGTTGGAGAGGGTTCCTATTCCCTTCCTACCCTAGTGCCCAGAGAGGAGGTGGGGGGGGGAGAAAATAGCATTGATTAAGCCCCTCAATAAATCACCATTTAAATTTAAATAATCCGGCTTCCCAGGCGGTAATTAGGGGAATTGACTGTCACTGAGAGAATGCCGCATTAGGGAGGCTGATTACTGTCATTACCCGCGAACAACATGTGCGCTGGCGGGGGGTGGGGGGGCGGGAGGGATATAAACATCTTGTCTATTGTCCTGGAGCCCCAGGGAGGGAAAAGAGGGGGGCTGAGAGAGCCCTAACGGTGTCCAGCCCCCTAATACTTGGAGGGGCGTTGGGAAACTCCAAAGGAGAAGGTCTTAAACCTATGCATGAGAACTAACTGGTCAGGGAAATGTTCGTGGGTGGTTCTACATCCTGACTCAAGGCAACAAAATTCAAAACCATAGGCCTCTGCCAGTCTGTACACAAATTAGCTCTCTGAAGACATCTTAAGTGAGAAACCCATTGTGACTCCATTGTACAGCTCTGGGAAACTGAAGCCCAGGGAGGTATTTGCCCCAAGTCACACAGAGGGAACATAGTGGCTACTTGGTTTGTTTTTCTATATGGCTTGTGTGTGTGTGTGTGTGTGTGTGTGTGTCTGTGTGTGTCTGTGTGTGTGTGTGTTTAGATGATTTTATTTTGTGTTTGGTTTGGTTTGGTTTTTAGAGACAGGGTTTCTCTGTGTAACCCTAGCTGTCCTGGAACTCACTCTATAAACCAGGCTGGCCTTAAATTCATAGATCCACCTGCCTCTGCCTCCTGAGTGCTAGGATTGAAGTTGTGGGCCACTACTGCCTGGTGAAGGTTTTTATCTTCTGTATATGGGAGTTTTGCCTGTCTGCATCTCTGTACACCACCTGTACCAGGTATCCATGGAGGCCAGAAGAGGGCACTAGATCCCCTGAAATTGATGTTACAGTTTCCAACTGCCGTGCAGATGCTGGGCATCAAAGCTGGGTCCTCTGGGAAAATAGCCAGCGCTCTTAACCACAGAGCCATCCTTTTTCCCTTTTCCTTTTCTTCCCAAGTCTCTGTTTAATTTTTTTTTTATTTATTTACTTGATGTGCATGAATGTTAGGGATGCCCATACCTCTGCCCAAATATGAAGGTCCAAGGACAGCTTGAGGGTACCAGTTCTCTCCTTCCATCATGTGGATCTCTGGGAACAAACCCAGGTTGTCAGGCTTAAAGACAAAGCTGTTATTATCTGCTGAGCCTTCTTTCCAGATGTTATTATTGACAGAGTCTCACTAAGTAACCTTGGCTGGTCAGGAACTCCATATATGGACCAGGTGGCCTTGAACTGGGAGATCTGCCTACCTCTGTCTCCGTATTTCAGGGATTAATCATATGAGCTACCAGATCTGAGCTTATTTTTACTATTTTTGTTTTATTAAAAATGTATGTGATGCCCAGGATGGTGATGCATGCCTTTAATCCCAGCACTGAAAAAGCAGAGGCAGGTGAATCTCTGTGAGTTTTAGGCTAGCCTGGTCTACAGAGCTAGTTCAGGACAACTAGGGTTATACAGAGAAACCCTGTCTCAAAACAAAACAGAAAAAGCATATTATATGCTTATGCCTGTATGTTTGTGCGCACCAGGTGCATGCAACTTCTGGAAGAGACCAGACGGTCTTGCAGCTGAAGTTACAGGTCATTGTGAGCCACCCATGGTGGGTCCTGGGGACCAAACCTGAGTCCTGTGCAAGAGTAGTATGTGTTTTTTGTTTGTTTTGGTTTTTGAAACATAGTTTCTCTGTGTATCTTTGGCTGTCTTGGAACTCTCTCTGTAGACCAGACTGACCTCAGACCAGAGATCTGACTGCCTCTGCCTCTTGAGTGCTGGGATTGAAGGTGTGTGTATCTTTTGTCCAGCTTCTGTTTGTCTATTCTTTTTTTAAGGAAAAATACTCATTTTATGTGAATTGGTGTTTTGCCTGCATGGATAACTGTGTAAGGGTGTCAGATCTTGAAATTACAGACAGTTGTTAGCTGTAATGTGGATGCTGGGAATCGAACCCAATTCCTTGGGAAGAATAGGCAATACTCTTAACTACTGAGCCATCTCTCCAGCCCTGTTTGTCTATTCTTTTTTTTTTTAAAACTTTATTTATTTATTTGGCTTGGTGTTTGCCTGGAACTGGAACTACAGACAGTTGTTAGCTGCCATGTGGGTGCTGGGAATTGAACCTGGGTCCTCTGGAAGAACAGACGGTGCTCTTAACCACTGAGCCATCTCTCCAGCCTCCTGTTTGTCTCTTCTTAATTACTGAACCATCTCTCCAGTTTCTGTGTGTGTGTGTGTGTGTGTGTGTGTGTGTGTGTGTGTGTGTGTGTTACCTGTGTGGAGATCAGAGGATAAATCCAGGCGTCAATCCTTGCCTCTCTCCTTTTTTGAGATAAGGTCTGCTGTTCCGTACTGCAAATGCCATCCTAGCTTGCCCAAGGGTTCCCAGGGAGTCTCCATCACTCATTTCCCAGAAGGAATGTAGAATTACAGATGCTCACTACCATATCCAGCTTCACAGGGGTTCTGGGGATTCAAACTCAAGGTCTCCAAGCTTGTGAGGCCAATGCTTTACCCACTGAACCATCTCCCCAGCCCTCTCTCATGGGTGGGGGTAGACAGGAAAAGATGGATAAACAGAGGTTGAGTTTGGTAACTGGTCCACAGGTCGGCTGCGACTTCAATAGTAAGTGACCCCTGAACTGACTTGAAGAAATGAGTGGACTAGCCTCAGGAAGGGCCAGGCAGAGAGCAGGACTGGAGCAAAGAACCAGGAGAAAGCAGTGAGGGCTAGATTGGATGAAAAAATGAAGATTGAAACAGGGAAAGCTGCAAGGTGAGGGCAGGAGGAAGACAAACCCGGGAACCCCCAGGAGCTATTGAGACGGGCACCGTATCCCAGCACACTCACTGTATACCAGGCTGTAGCCCTGGAAACCTTTGATGTACAAAACCCATTTCGCCCTCTTTCTAGACCCATCATAGAGGTAAGAGTGGCTGAAACGCTCAGAACTGCACAGAGCCGGGCTGGGTGGGCGGAGCCTAGTTGATAGAGCATTTGCCTAGCATGTTGGAGGCTCTGGATTCCATCCCAACCTTTGCACAAACCAGTCACAGTGCACACCTGTCATTCCAGCACCTAGGAAGTGAGGGCAAGGGGATCCGGAGTTCAAGGTCATTGGATACAGAGTGAGCTCCAGGCTAGCCTGAGCTATTTGACACAGAAAGGAAGGAAGGAAGGAAGGAAGGAAGGAAGAAGAGAGACAGAGACGCATTTCCCAGAGCAATTTGAGGTCACTATTAGGATCAGTTTAGCCCAATGAGAACAGGCAATTGAATGTCAAGACACCCCCTTTTCATTCCCCAGAGTCAGGAAGACCTAGCCCTTCATCCCCAATGACCCAAGACAAGAGACTCATAGAAGGAGAAAGGAGAAGACCCTCCCAAAAAAAACTTGGTAGGGGTCTTATCTGTTCTCCCTTTTCTAAGCCCTCTCTCAGCCCGTCTTTTCTCTCCCCACATCTGAGCCTTCCACCATCGCCCCCATGTTGGCTGACAACTGTTTATTAAATGAAGAAAACTTACTAAGTAAATACGTGATTTCAGGGGATTTACACTTCAGGAGGGGTAGACATGCAGGTGGGAGATGCCTGTTGAATTAGGAGATGGATTAGGACAGGGGGCTGTGGGCAAAAAGAGCTGTCAGGTTTGGGGAGACAAACTGGGGGTGCTAAGACATCAGTGGACAACCCTAGGCACACCCTGGGAGTGGGCCCTGTTGGGGGGGGATGACAGCAGTCCCCCAAACTCTCCCCTGCGAACCCCCATCTCAGAATGCCCATTAATGCTGTTAATTGCAGCAGCTCGGTCTGACCCGGGCTGATCCGCGGAGAGGGAAAATGAAGGAATTAGCAAAAATGACAGGGGAAAATTGCCACAATTAGCAAGCAGCATTGTTCCCGCCTGTCACGGGGCTGCCTGGAGCTTGGGTCTCAGGGGAGGGGTCCCTATCACCCTCTACACTTTGTTTCTGGAGGTTCAGATGAGGAGGAAGCAAGAGGAACAGCGGGTCAGATGGGCAGGGTGGGGGTCCCTGGGCTAGGGAGGTCTAGGGTAGACTCTAACTGACTTAGGGGAGTCATGAAGAATAGGGATGACATGCCCCCCACCTTTATTTACCCTGTATGTTTTTCCATCACACTGGCTGGATACTTGGCAGCCTAGAAGCTCAGACCCTGCAGCAAATGCACTGAAATCACAAAGTGGGGCACAAAGAAGCCCTCTGTCTCACAGAGAGAAGGTCCCCGACAGTGTCCCCAGAGTGCTTGGATCTACCTTAGGTGGGGTGGGAGGACCATCTTCCTCAGCAATAGTCGTTAGATAGCATCCAGGCCTCCTGTGTCTCTGCCAACCACCAACACGACATCGGGGAACCCAGTTTTCCTGACTAAGGAGGAGGGTCTGTGTCATCCAGCCTATGTCTTAGAGGCCATCTGTCTTGGAATGTATGTCTCTCTGAAATTCTCAGTTTCTCCACTTTATATGTCTTTATCTCCACAACACATCTCCCAAAGTTACCCTCTTTTATCCTATAGTCTAACATACAAAAATATCAGCAGGAGTTATATAACTCAGCAGCAGCACCCCTGCCTAGAATCCCCCAGTGAGGGGCTGGGGTGTGGCTCAGCGGCAGCACCCTTGCTTAGAATCCCCCAGTGAGGGGCTGGGGTGTGGCTCAGTGGTAGAGCCCCTGCCTAGAATCCCCCAGTGAGGGGCTGGGGTGTGGCTCAGTGGTAGAGCCCCTGCCTAGAATCCCCCAGTGAGGGGTTGGGGTGTGGCTCAGTGGTAGAGCCCCTGCCTAGAATTCCCCAGTGAGGGGCTGGGGTGTGACTCAGTGGTAGAGCCCCTGCCTAGAATCCCCCAGTGAGGGTCTGGGGTGTGACTCAGTGGTAGAGCCCCTGCCTAGAATCCCCCAGTGAGGGGCTGGGGTGTGGCTCAGTGGTAGAGCCCCTGCCTAGAATCCCCCAGTGAGGGGTTGGGGTGTGGCTCAGTGGTAGAGCCCCTGCCTAGAATCCCCCAGTAAGGGACTGGGGTGTGGCTCACTGGTAGAGCCCCTGCCTTACATGTGAACTGAAAAATAGAAAACAAAACTATCACTCCAGCCTGGAGAAGCTCCTGTAAGTCTAGTTGTCAGGAAGCTAAGGCAAGAGAATGACAAATTTGAGTCAAACCTAGGCTATTTATTGAAACTCTATCTCAAACTAAAACTGTTATGCAAAATGTGTCCAGGGTAAAATTAGCTGTTTGTTTATTTGTTGCTGCTGTTTACTTATATTGTTTATGTATGTATGTATGTATGTGTGCAGGACCCGGCACACATGTGGAGGTCAGATTTGTGAGGGCCAAGTCTCTCTTACTCAACAGGTTCTGGGGATCAAACACAGATCTCCAAGCTTGATAGCTTATGCTTTTACCCACAAAACCATTTCAACAATCTTTAAAACGTTTATTTATTTATCTAGAAGTGTATGGGTGTTGTACCTTCCATATATGTCTTGTGTACCACATGTGTGCAATGCCCACAGAAGCCAACAGAGGGCATCAGATCCCCTGCGACTGCAGTTACAGAGGGTTGTGAGCTGTCTTGGAATAGAACCTGGGTCTTTTGCAAGGGTAGCTAGTTCAGACAGTTAACCATTGAACTATCTACACACACACACACAGAGATTTTTTTTAGACCTGGTCTTACTCTGTACTCTGCTGATCTGGAACTTTCCATGAAGACAAGGCTCAGGGTATCAAAATCAGCACCATTTACTGCAGGGACAGTGTTACAAGACCATCATCACCTATCTCAGATAATTTCCTTTTCTCCCAAAGGATTCCCACAGCATGGAGTAGCCAACTCTCCAGTCCTGCCACCACAGACCTGCTTTCTTTCTTTCTTTCTTTCTTTTTTTTAACTTAAAAAAGTTTTCTTTTAAAATACATTTTATAGAAACTAGATAATGCAGACCTGCTTTCTATTGCCATGGATTTGCCACCTCTGGACATTTCACAGACATGAGATCAAACACATTGTGGCCCTTTGTGTCTGTTTGCTTTCAGACATAGTTCTGGGTTTCATAACATTACATCCCATACCAAAGCTTTATTTCTCTTCATGGTTAGATAGTATTCCTCTGAATGAATGTACCACATTTGTTTAGCCATTCCTTGGAGCGTGGACATTTGGGGTTTGGGAGCTGTATGTAATGGTGCTCACTCCATGTACATACAGCATGTCTCACCATTTCAGTTCATTGGACTTTGAAGGGATTGCCCGAGGCTCACATCATGATTTTTTTATTTGCTGAAGGATCACCAAGGGTTTTCTTCGACTGCTATCCTGGTTTACATTCCACCGTGCAGTCTAAGAGAATCCAGTTTCTCTACTCATACTTATTCTTTTGTATTTCTTTGTCTTTTGTTTCTGTTTTTCAGTGCAGAGCTTTGAACCCAAGGGCATGTGAATTGTAGACAAGCACTCTACCACTGAGCCATACCCCAGCCCCTCACTGGGGGATTCTAGGCAGGGATCTACCACTGAGTCACATCCCAGCCCCTCACTGGGGGATTCTAGGCAGGGGCTCTACCACTGAGCCACACCCCAGCCCCTCACTGGGGGATTCTAGGCAGGGGCTCTACCACTGAGCCACACCCCAGCCCCTCACTGGGGGATTCTAGACAGATGCTCTATCACTGAACTATTTTGCTAGCCCTCTGTTTAGTTTGTGAGAAGGGAGGTCATTATGTATCCCAGGCAGACCTTCAGTTCTTGATTCTCCCACCTCAGTCTGCCAGATAGTTAAAATTACGGATCTCTACCACCAGACCAGTAGGCCTAGACTTAGTCTTCATTGAACCTGGCTTCAGGACCCAGTGAGGACTGAGTGTGGTTTTCTAGTCACATCTCTGTCACCAACACTACCTATACAGTATAGGATCTGGAAATAGCAGGACTCAAAGACCTTTTTTGGTGTGCATAAGAATAAGAGAGGTGGTGGTGGTTTATGCTTTTCATCCCAGCATTTGGGAAGGCAGGGGAAGCTGGATCTCTGTAGAATTCGAAGCCTGCCTGGTGTACAGAGCAAGTTCCAGGACAGCCACATAGAGAAACACTGTTCCGGAAAATTTAAAAAAAAAAAAAATAGGATGAACAAATTCCTCTTTTTACTCTGTCATTCAGTCTTAATCCCTCTGTCCCAGCCACCTCTATCCCTTAGGGAACAGGCATCTGTGATCTCATTCTCTATGGTGGCTTGGGGATAAGACTAACTGGCTCCCTAATGGCTGCCCAGAACGCAGTGAGCCAGACCAACAGGCTTTGACTTTCCTCTTCTCGTTGTTTCCAACCCCAGGCCGCCGAGGCCCCGTGGCTCTGGTCTCTGAAGTCTTTGAGCAACATCTTGGGGGACACATCCTTCAGGTGAGGTTTCTTCCCAGCCTGGTGCTTCGTGCTGCCATCGTGTGGTCGCACCTGGTAACAGCACCCATTTTCCTGCGTCTGTCTCCTGTGTGAACTCCCTTATTGTGGTCCCTTCCCTGGGACCAGGGAAGTCCCCCATCTCCATACAGGAGACCCAGATTTCAGAAGTCGGGGGTGTGCTTCTTACACCAGCTCTGTTTCTCTCAACTCTAGTCCCTGGATGGCTTCGTGTTCGCCTTGAACCAGGAAGGAAAATTCCTCTACATCTCAGAGACGGTGTCCATCTACCTGGGTCTTTCACAGGTAAGGATGCCGCAGTGGGTCGCCATCTCTACTGTCTGGCCTATGCTCTTTGCTGGAATCACCAATCCCAACATGCAAAACAGACAGCCTACCTTGAAACCCCACAAACCGCCACAACACATACTGGAGGGACTCAGGCAGGACTACAAATTCAAAGCCAGCCAGGGCAACTTTGTAAGACATCCTCATCTTAAAGTTAAAAATCGGTCTGGAGATGTAGTTCTGTGGCAAAGTGCTTGCCTAGAATCCCCCAGTGAGGGACTGAGCTCAGTGATGGTGTAGCTCAAAGGTATATATAGCTTGTGTAGCATTCTGGAGGTCCTAGAATTCAATCCACTGTAGCTGGGACAAGAGTGTAGCCTGGTTGATAGAATGCTTTCCTGGCATTCCCAAAACCCTGGGTTAGACTCCTTACATGGCATAAACTGGGCATGATAGGAAGACATAAACCTATGCATTAAATTCCAGCATCCAGCAAATGGGAAACAGGAAGCTTTAGACTTTCTAGGCCAGTGTAGGCTACATAAGACGTAGTCTCGGGGGCTGGAGAGATGGCTTAGCAGTTAAGAGCACCATCTGCTCTCTTAGAGGACCCGGGTTCGATTCCCAGCACCCACATGGCAGCTCACAACTGTCTGTAGTTTCAGTTCCAGGCAAACACCAAGGCAAATAAATAAATAAAAAGTGTTTTTTTTTTTTAAAAAAAAAAAAAAGACGTAGTCTCATAGAATAACACTTCCTCTGGATGGTGGTGGAATATGCCTTTAATCCCAGCTCTCAGGAGGCAGAGGCAGGTGGATGTCTGTGTGTTCAAGGTCAGCCTGGTCTACAGAGTGAATTCCAGAACAGGTAGGGCTACACAAAGAAACCCTGTCTTGGAAAAAAAAATAATTAATAAATAAATAAATAACACTCCCCTAAAGGAGGGTGGGTTACAGATAGATAAAGGCTAGGGGGATGGAGATAGGTCACCCACTCCAAGCAGAGGGACCATGGGAGGCATGGTGAGCTTCTGAATAAAAATTGCCAGGGTTGGGGCTGGAGAGATGGCTCAGCGGTTAAGAGCACCGTCTGTTCTTCCAGAGGACCCGGGTTCGATTCCCAGCATCCACATGGCAGCTCACAACTGTCTGTAGTTCCAGTTCCAGGCAAACACCAGGCAAACACCAAGGCAAATAAATAAATAAATAAAGTTTTTTTTTAAAAAAAAAAAAAAAGAAAGAAAAAGAGAGCCAATAGGAAGAACATAGAAAACAGACACTCTTCAAAAGAGCAGGCCGGGGGCTGGAGAGATGGCTCAGCGGTTAAGAGCACCGTC
>PVIH01001024.1:251110-262013 GCA_004025045.1 Sigmodon hispidus
AAAAAAAAAAAAAAAAAAAAAAAAAAAAAAAAAAAAAAAAAAAAAAAAAAAAAAAAAAAAAAAAAAAAAAAAAAAAAAAAAAAAAAAAAAAAAAGACTCTTAAAAAAAAAAATAAGATTCAAGCTCATTAAAAAGTTGAAAATTGTCCAGCTTGGGGCTGGAGAGATGGCTCAGAGGTTAAGAGCACTGACTGTTCTTCTGGAGGACCTGAGTTCGATTCCCAGCAACCACGTGGCAAACAACTGTCTGTAATTCCAACATCTGACACTCTTACATAGTTATACATGCAGGCAAAACACCAATTCACATAAAATTAAAAAATAAATAAAAAAGAAAAGAAAATTGCCCTGCTTGGTGGCATGTACTTGTAATTTTCAGCACTCAGGAGGCTGAAGTCGGAGGATCGCCACAAGTCTGAGGCCAGCCTGGGCTACCTAGCAAATCTCCATCTAAAAAACACCCATAAAGTTCAGGCCTAACAGAACAAGCCTTTAATCCTAGAACTCCAAGAGGATCTCTAAATTTTAGGCCAATCCGGTCTACGTAATGAATTCCAGGACAGCCAGAGCTACAAAGTGAGACGCTATCTCAAAACAAGCAAACAAAAACTCTTCCTCTTTCCCTAATTTAAAAAAGCGGAAAACTTCTAAAGAAAAGCACAGAGCTCCTGTGAAGTGCACCTGAGGCTAAACCTGCAATTGCGCTCACGAGCTCCTGTATTCTCCTCCATCACCGGCAGGTGGAGCTAACGGGCAGCAGCGTCTTCGACTATATTCATCCCGGGGACCACTCTGAGGTGTTGGAGCAACTGGGGCTGCGGGTTGCCACCCCCGGACCCCCCACGCCGCCTTCTGTGTCCTCCTCTTCCTCCTCCTCGTCTTCTTCTTCGCTAGTGGACACTCCCGAAATTGGTAATTTCCAGAAACCCCTTCCTGGGTGTAGATTCTGGTGTTTGTGTTTAAGTACAAAACAAGATTTTGTAAACCTGATTAACCCCACTTAAGGCAGTGACAATAGGTTGTCTAAACTTATCTGGTTCCCCAAAATGGCCAAGATACACCAAGATTTGAACTTGAGCTTGCTGGATGGAGGTGGGAATAAGGCCACAAACTTTTTTTTTTTTTAACCTTGTCTTTAAAAATTGCACTGGATCTTAAGCCCATCTCCACAAGCCAGGGAGGAGGCCCTGCAAAACCCAGACACAGAGAGGTAAAATTAATTGCCCCAAGTTTATTTCAGCCCAGGATCTTTATTATTATTATTACTATTATTATTATTATTTATATCATGCACAGAAGAGGGCACCAGATCTCATTATAGATGGTTGTGAGCCACCATGTAGTTGCTGGGAATTGAACTCAGGACCTCTGGAAGAACAGTCAGTGCTCTTAACCTCTGAGCCATCTCTCCAGCCCTTAGCGCAGGATATCTTGTTCCTAACCCCACTTTGCTTTTTTTTTTTTTTTTAAACTTTTATTTATTTATTTATTTGCCTTGGTGTTTGCCTGGAACTGGAACTACAGACAGTTGTTAGCTGCCATGTGGGTGCTGGGAATCGAACCTGGGTCCTCTGGAAGAGCAGACGGTGCTCTAAACCTCTGAGCCATCTCTCCAGCCCCCCCACTTTGCTTTTTAAGTGTGTGTGTGGCATTGTGTGTGTACAATTTTCACTATATGGGTCTCAGATATCACACTCATTTCAGTAAGCACATTTATCCACTGAGCAAAGTGCCTAGTTTCTTTCTAGGCTGGAAATTTCCACTCTTGTGACAGACTGAAGGTTGAGTGGACATCACCCTTTAGCTTGGAAATGTTGGGGGCCTGTGAGAATTACTGAAGTGGGTTTGGTTTAACACCCTAAGTGAGCTATCCACAGCTCCACAGTGTGAGGAGCTTAGGGACATGGCTGGGGACTAATAGAGGCTGCTGACAAATTTGGGGGTTTTGAGAGAGACAGGAAGATGTGATCATTCTTTCAGTCAAAGGGGTTTCTTAACATTGGCCAAATCTGGGGGGTTGGTAACAATGACTCTGAGACTATCTCAGAGATGGAAGAACAAAGTTTCTTTAGGGCAGGAGAGACCACACACCGAAAGGAAGCAGGCTTAGTTAATACATGATCGATGTAGGGAAGTGCATTACCAAACTCAGGCTATGTGACAGGGGTCACTCACCCTCTAGGTGAGGCTTGGTTCACATGTGCCCTGGAAGGACTGACTGATGTCTGGACTCCTGGGTGTCATGGGGGCTGGATATGTTCAGCTCGGTCCCTTTCTGCATGGGCCAAAAGTTCTCAGCCTGTGGGTTGCAACCCCTTTGGGAGGGGTGAATGACCTTTTCACAGGGGTCATTTAGACCATCAAAAAATATAGATATTTATAATTCATAACAGTAGCAAAATTGCAGTTATGAAGTAGCAATAAAAGTAATTTTATGGGTAGGGTCATCAGGAAGGATGAGAAGCATTTGTCTAGGGCCTGGTTATCTAGAAGACCTGAGCAGGTACCATAACATGTGAGTATGCCTGAGTTTGAGGAAATGGATCATGTGGGTGTGAGTATTTTTGCAAAAGCAGAGTGTAGGGTTCTTTAGAGATACTCTTTTAAAAATTGGTTTTTGGGGGCTGAAGAAATGGCTCAGCAGTTAAGAACACTGACTGTTCTTCCAGAGGACCGGGGTTCAATTCCCAGCACCCACATGGCAGCTAACAACTGTCTGTAGTTCCACTTCCAGGCAAACAACAAGGCAAATAAATAAATAAGTTTAAAAAAAATTGGTTTTTGACCCAGGCAGTGGTGATAGACACCTTTAATCCCAGCACTCAGGAGGCAGAGGCAAGCCGATCTCTGAGTTCCAGAAAAGTCAGGGCTACACGGGGAAATTCTGTCTCAAAAAGAAAAAGGTGGTTTTTGTTTTCTTCCTCTTCCTTTTATACCTCTAGTCTGTGACCCGGGACATGGATATGCTCACAACAGTCCTAGCCCACCTAGATTCACAGTCCAGTGAGGACAACAGACCAGACAGAGCCAAGCTGGTGGCTGCTCTAGCCTGGGGTCAGACTTGATACCTGGGGGATAGAGCTGAGAGAAGGCTTTCTTCTTAAGGCTCTAGAGACCTATGGTGGGTTCAGAGCAAAAAAAAAAAAAAGAGGGTTTCATCCGACCTTAGAGCTGGCTGTCCCATGGCGGAGGGGAGATTATTTTCTCAGTGTGTTTATACAACCATTAAATGTGTCTGAGTGATCACTGTGCCAGCGCAGTGAAACCTTACAATAGTTCCCTCCCGTTCTGCCCCAGAATCCAGCCCCACCGAAGCATCCCCTGCCTTCCGGGTCCAGGAGCGTTCTTTCTTCGTTCGCATGAAGTCAACCCTCACCAAGAGGGGCCTAAATGTCAAAGCCTCAGGTTACAAGGTGGGTAGACCCTGTCTTTCTCCCTCCTGTGTGCCAGCTACGTCCCAGGTTACAGGACAGTGAAGACAAACTGGGAGACACTCAAAGCCTCCCCCAGTGCCAAGAAACCTGAGGTTATGGATGGAACTGGGCAGAGCCTTGGCTTGGCTGACTTCCTCCTGGCACTACCCCAGTCACCCCCATCACCGCCAATCCTGCCCTTGCCATCTCCAGCTAAGGCCGTCGTCGCCTCTAGCCCCACTTAATCCCTTCCAAATACCACCACCTTTTTTCTCAGGTCATTCATGTGACAGGGCGCCTGAGATCCCGAGCCCTGGGTCTTGTGGCTCTTGGACACACGCTGCCCCCAGCCCCGCTGGCTGAGCTGCCTCTGCACGGACACATGATTGTCTTCCGCCTCAGCCTGGGCCTCACCATCCTAGCTTGTGAGAGCAGGTACCGGGGTAGGAGTGGAGGGAAGGTGTGATCATTGGAAATATGGGCATATGTGGGAATCAGTAAAGCAGGGGCCTTCAGGCTGGGGCAGTGGGGAACCATGGGAGGAGGTAGAGCAAGGGATGCTCAGGGGTGCCTGGAGAAGGGAGGGTGGGCCTGGCTCCATCCATCTCCCATCATTTGCCCTTACGTTGTTCACCTATATTATTACTATGTCCATTTACAGAGGGGAAACTGAGCCGCAGAGGAGTGTGCTGCAACGGCATAGACCCTGAAAGATGAGGAAGCCAAGTCTCCCACACCACGCAGTGTCTCCAACTCCTTTTCCCCCTTTTTTTTCTGTCTCCCCCAGAGTTAGCGACCATATGGACATGGGACCCTCGGAGCTGGTGGGACGCAGCTGTTACCAGTTTGTCCATGGACAGGATGCAACAAGGATCCGTCAAAGTCATCTGGACCGTGAGACACACTTCTATACCCTCTCCCACCTACCTACCACCACAAAGACCATGCCCCTGCCTCTGCTCTGTTCCCTGGAAGTCCTTCTTTAGGGCTAACCACAGTTTCTGCTTATACTGCAGCTCCTGGGGCTCTGTTTGGAATGGAAAAGCATCAAAGAGCTTAATGGGGTGGGGGACATTAAGTGGGGTGTGAGGGGTCTTTGACTGATGCTGGGGTACCTCCGGGTCTCTGACTTTCTCTGTACCTTTCTGTGTCTTTCTCGAATCTCCCGACTCTTCCTGCCTGTCTATCTCCCGCCCATCTGCCTTGACCTTCCCCATCCTTCCGACCCCTCTGGGCTCTCTGCTCCCTTGGGATGGACCAGTGCTGGACAAAGGTCAGGTGGTGACTGGTTACTACCGTTGGCTGCAGCGTGCGGGGGGCTTCGTGTGGCTGCAGTCTGTGGCCACTGTGGCCGGGAACGGGAAGAGTGCCGGGGAGCATCATGTGCTGTGGGTCAGTCACGTGCTCAGGTGAGAGGTGGCCCGTAGTGGCAGCCACTACTCCCCATTGCAGCCAGGACCCTCAAGGGATGGCTCTGTAGGCATAAAAGGAGAAAGAACTTGAGAGCAAAGACCGAGGCAGGGGCCAACCTCACTTGGTGGACTGGGAGAAGTCACTGTTTTGAGGAGACAGACAGACCTGTGATGCAGTCAAGGATAGAAGGCCCATGGTTGTTTACCTCAGCCTGAAGATGTGGGTTTGACTCTGGGGCACTGGGGAGCCATGGCAGACTCTATACAGGGAAAAGCAGAGAGGTATATACATGCATTTCTTTCTTTCTTTTTTTTTTTTAAACTTTATTTATTTATTTGCCTTGGTGTTTGCCTGGAACTGGAACTACAGACAGTTGTTAGCTGCCATGTGGGTGCTGGGAATCGAACCCGGGTCCTCCGGAAGAGCAGATGGTGCTCTTAACCGCTGAGCCATCTCTCCAGCCCCTATACATGCATTTCAACCAGAGGGTACAGAGTGGATGAGGCCTCAGGTCTACAGCCATATTTACTACTGAGGGAAGAGTGTCAGGGGCTGGAGCGGAGTCCAGAGAAAGAAGATTATAAATGGCAGCAGGACATTTTGTCTTGGGGGGCACTGAAAGGTGTTTGTGTCTGGATGGGGAACTCACAGGCAGATCTGCACTTTTGGGGAAAAAAACTGCTGAGAGCTGACTGGGAGGGAAATGGGAACTGGAAAATAAGAGGAGGCTGGGGCATGGTGGAGGCAGCAGCATAAGCCTTTAATCCCAGCACTTGCTTGGTAGCAGAGGCAGGTGGATCTCTATGAGTTCAAGGCCAGCCTGGTCTACAGAGCAAGTTCCGGCATAGCCAGGGCTACACAGAGAAACCCTGTCTTGAAAAACAAACCAACAAAAGCCAGGAGAGAAGGGGGTGTCATCTGCTCCTCTGGGTCCTAGAAGGGAACAGGAAATTTAAAAGGATGAGGCTGATGACCAGGACATACTTAAAGGACCCCCAGGTAATATGATCAGGTGGCTGGATAACAGTGGCAAAGATTTGCCCGTAGGAGGAAGCGCTCAGCTGAGTTAGAATATATTCTGTAGCTGGATTTAACCCTCTGATCCCAACCTGTGGAAAGACTGATTCAAAGAATTGAAAGTTCAAAGGTAGCTTGGAAAACTTGGGGAGATCCTGTCTCAATAAATAAATCAAGGGTTCAACAGTAGAGCCTCTGCCTAGAATCCCCCAGTGAGGGGCTGGGGTATGGCTCAGTGGTAGAGCCCCTGCCTAGAATCCCCCAGTGAGGGGCTGGGGTGTGGCTCAGTGGTAGAGCCCCTGCCTAGAATCTTCCAGTGAGGGGCTGGGGTGTGGCTCAGTGGTAGAACCCCTGCCTAGAATCCCCCAGTGAGGGGCTGGGGGTGTTGATTCAGTGGTAGAGCATCTGCTTAACACACTGGGGACTCAGGTTTAATTAACTCTGTGTGTGTGTGTGTGCGTGTGTAACCAACATGGAGTTAATAGGTCTGATAGGAAGTTTGGTAGTATGAGCAAATTCCATGTTGGGAGGTATATACTCACTGCTGTCCCAAGAGCTCTGGTTTTCAGTCCCATCACCTTGTTCCCAGCCATGCTGAGGAGGGTCAAACACCCCTGGATGCCTTCCAGCTTCCAGCCATTGTGTCTCATGAGGATCCATCCAGCCCAGGCCCAGAGCCTACAGGTAAGCTAACCAACCCCTTCCCACCTCTGCACCCAGTAAACACTAAGGGACCTTTGGGACTACCCATTTTGGAAGTCACTAAACATAAGTGGCATATGTGGCTATTTACATTAACACTGAAGTCAAATGTCCCTGGGGCTGGGGAGACAACTCTCTAGGTAAAATGCTTGCCTGGAAAGCTTAATATATGAGTTTAATTCCTCATAAAGAAAAGCCAGGGCAGAAACACACTTACGGAAGGAATCCATGCCAGTGCCAGAGGAGTGGCAAGATCAAGGTTAATTGAGAGATCCTGTTTTAAAGGGAAAGTGGAGGGGGCTGGAGAGATGGCTCAGCGGTTAAGAGCACCCTCTGCTCTTCCAGAGGACCCGGGTTCGATTCCCAGCACCCACATGGCAGCTAACAACTGTCTGTAGTTCCAGTTCCAGGCAAACACCAAGGCAAATGAATAAATAATAAATAAATAAAGTTTAAAGGGAAAGTGGAGGGGATGGAGAGATGGTTCAGAGTCTAAGAGCACTTGTTGGCCAGGTGGTGCTGGTGCATGCCTTTAATCCCAGCACAGGGCCGCAGAGACAGACCACCGTGAGTTCAAGGCCAGCCTGACCTATAGTGAGTTCCAGGGCAGTCAGGGCTACTTGAAAACAAATAAATAAAAGAGCACTTCTTGTTCTTGCAGAGAACCCTGCTTTGATCCCCAGGATCCACAGAGCTCAAAGCCATCCATAATTCCAGTTCTAAATGACCTCTGGGGGCACCAGACATTCATGTGATACACAGACATACTTGTAGACAAAACACTCATACACATAAAATAAATAAGTCTAAATGGGGCTAGGAAGTTGGCTCAGCAATTAGGAGCACTGACTGTTCTTGCAGAGGACCAGGGTTCAATTCCCCACACCCATGTGGCAGCTCACAACCATCTCCAATTCCAGGGAATCTGACACCTGTGCTGGCCTACATAATGTACAGATACACAAGCAGCCAAAGTATGCAAACACATGAAATAAATCTAAAAGATTTTAAATTGTTCTCTAAAAATTAAGAGAGGAGTATGGTACCACAAACCTTTAGTCCAAGCACTCAGAGGTAGGTGGATCTCTGTAAATTTGAGGTGACCCTGGTCTACATAATGAGCTCCAGGCTAGCCAGGGCTACACAGTAAGACTTTGCCTCAAAAACAAACACAGCCAAGTAGGGCATGATGGTGCACATCTTTAATCCCAGCATTTGGGAGGTAGAAGCAGGCAAATCCCAGAGTTCAAGGCCAGCCTTGTCTACATAGTGAATTTCAGGACAACCAGGGCTATCTGTATAGAAAAAAGTTGAACCCCTCAACCCACCTCAAAATTAAATGAATTCATCCTCACTTTTACCCATATTTTAAGTAGTCAGTAGCAACATGGGGCCAGCCATTGACTGTGTTCTTAGGACAATACAGATGATACGTGTCCAGTATGGCTCTGGGGAGGGGGTTCTGGAGAGTTCTGTAATCTGCAGAGGGAGGTCTAGCTGAGACTTGTCAGGCTTTATTGGCACGTCAAGGATGGATGGGTGCTGGGGGAGGTTCCTGAGGTTCCTCCCTTCCCTTGTGATAAACAAAAAGTATCTCTTAGTCCAGCCATGTACCAGACCGGGGTGAGCACCACTGGGGTTGTATGAACTGCAGGCCCACCACCACTTCAGGATCAAGGGCCGGGGACACACATCTTTCAGAAGCCTCTTTTATTTATTTATTTAAAAAACTTTATTTATTTATTTATTTGCCTTGGTGTTTGCCTGGAACTGGAACTACAGACAGTTGTTAGCTGCCATGTGGGTGCTGGGAATCGAACCCGGGTCCTCTGGAAGAGCAGATGGTGCTCTTAACCGCTGAGCCATCTCTCCAGCCCCCCGAAGCCTCTTTCAACATTGGAATGCTGGAATGAAGGACTATGATGCCAGCTACTGGGGAGGGTGAGGGAGGTAGATGCCAAGGTCAAGGTTAGCCAGAACAACTCAGCAAGATGACATCTCAAAGAGCAAAGAGTCCTAAGGCTACAATGCTTGCTGTCTATGCATAAAGACCTGCGTTTGGGCCAGGTTTTTAATTTCAGTACTCAGGAGACAGACAGATCTCTGCTGAGGCCAGTCTGGTCTAAAGAGCAAGTTCCAGGACAGCCAGGGCTACAAAGAGAAACACTGTCTCAAAAAATAAATAAATAAATAAATAAATAAATAAATAAATAAATAAATAAATAAATAAATAACCAATGGTGGCATATATGCCACCCCCATCATGCATATAATAATAATAATAATAATAATAATAATAATAATAATGATAGAGGAAGACCACCAATGTTGACATCTTACTTCCATACCCTTACCCCACCTCACACACACACACAAAGCAAAAAGAAGGCAACAATATCAGACCTGTGAAAAATCCATAATTGAGGGTCTGGGAGTGTGGCTCAGGGGTAGAGCCCCTGCCTAGAATCCCCAGTGAGGGGCTGGGGTGTGTGGCTCAGTGGTAGAGCCCCTGACTAGAATCCCCCAGTGAGGGGCTGGGGTGTGGCTCAGTGGTAGAGCCCCTGCCTAGAATCCCCCAGTGAGGGGCTGGGGTGTGGCTCAGTGCTAGAGCCCCTGCCTAGAATCCCCCAGTGAGGGGCTGGGGTGTGGCTCAGTGGTAGAGCCCCTGCCTAGAATCCCCCAGTGAGGTGATGGGGGTGTGGCTCAGTGGTACAGCACTGCAAAAAGTAAAAATCAAGTATCTTCTTCAGAGGACGAGCCTCCAGTTGACCCGAAGCAGGCTGCTCCTGTGGACCAGGACAAAGACAAGGACCCTCAGGCCCGAGGCAAAGGCATCAAAGTGGAGCCTGGCCCGAAGGAAGCTAGAGGCTCAGAGGACAGTGGAGAAGAGGAGCCCTCAGATCCGCCAGCCGCACCCCGGCCGGAGTTCACTTCTGTCATCCGGGCAGGGGCCCTGAAGCATGATCCAGTACTGCCATGGAGCCTGACAACTCCGGGGGACCCCTCACCTGCCCTTCTTCATGCAGGCTTCCTGCCCCCGGTGATGCGGGGCCTGTGCACACCGGGTACCATCCGCTATGGCCCTGCAGAGTTGAGCCTGATGTATCCACATCTGCACAGGCTGGGCCCGGGTCCCACGCTCCCAGAGGCCTTTTATCCTACACTGGGTCTGCCCTATGCAGGGCCCACAGGTACTAGGGTGCAGCGCAAGGGGGACTGAGGAGAAACCAAACCTCGGGAATAAATCAAGTCCTGGAGCTCTCCATGAGAATTAAACACCGTTCCCTGAGAGGTTCCAGCCCCAGGGACCCTGCATGATTGCTTTGTCTTAGCTCTTTAAATTATTTCTTATCTCTCTCTGTGTGTGTGTGTGTGTGTGTGTGTGTGTGGTACAGTGTGGGAATTCGTTCTCTCCTACCATGCGGGTCTTGAGGATCAAACTCTGGGTGTCATGCATGGGAGCAAATACCTCTATGTAATGAGGCATCTTGCCTGTTTCTTTTTTTTTTTTTTTAAACTTTATTTATTCGTTTGCCTTGGTGTTTGCCTGGAACTGGAACTACAGACAGTTGTTAGCTGCCATGTGGGTGCTGGGAATCGAACCCGGGTCCTCTGGAAGAGCAGGCGGTGCTCTTAACCACTGAGCCATCTCTCCAGCCCCTTGCCTGTTTCTTAGATATCTCCATCTGCCCCCTCCCTATTGATTGCCTTCGTTTCCTCTTCCCCCCTCCCCAGATAACAGGAGCCATCACTCAGAGTCTTGAACTGCTGAAGGGTCAGGTTTAATGTCCCAGTTGTCCGGGCCCAGCCAGTCCCCACAGCCCTGCTTTTTTACTCGGGTGGTGGCCGGCCTGCTTCATCTGGGCCTTCTGTAGAGGCCGTCCCATCATCATCAGGCACCAATTCCACGTCCAGTTCCAACTGGCCCATGTAGAGGCCTACAGCACAAGCCCAGAGCAGACTGGCAGCCAACACTGCCCCCACACCAGCAGCAGCACCCGCAAAAGACAGTTGCATGGGTCCCCGAAGTGCTGCTAGGCCCACCGCATAGGAGGCTCCACCCCACACCACACACAGGCCACCCAGCAGGAAGAAGCCTGTGGAAGAAAGAAGAGGAATTAATAGCTGCAGGGTCCAGGGTACCTCAAGGGGCTGCCAGGAAATAGATAGGGAGGCTGGATCAGTATAAGCACAAGGCTGGGAACGACCTCTCTTGCCAACTAGGAAGAGGCTGGAGGAGCCAGCCAGCAGTGGTGGGGTCCGCCTTTAATCCCAGCACTGGGGAAGCAGGGGCAGGCGATCTATAGAGCAAAGAAAGGGGCTGGAGGAGCTCAATCAAGCTAAAGGCTACTTAGACTA
>PVIH01001025.1:0-11468 GCA_004025045.1 Sigmodon hispidus
TTAGGGTTAGGGCTAGGGTTAGGGTTAGGGTTAGTATTTTTATGTGTAGCAAACTTATTTGCATTATCACCCTTGATAAGTCATGTTTATGATTTTTATCTTCTTTATAAATATTGTTAACTTTTCAGCATTTTAAATTCATTTTACTTTTTTGATAAATACAAAATAAATAAAGAAGAAAAAAAGAAAAAAAATAAAATAAAATAAAAAAGGCTATTGAAACACATAAGCTTTTAAAATGACAAGCTTATACAGGTGATTGCATAGCAATTCTCTCCACAAGCTCCTCAGAACTCAGAATACAGTATATAGATTTCCTAAAGGCACAAAACCAGGCACATTTTCATGGGTATTTTGTCTTAAGAGCCATAGGGAATAAATACATTTATACATACATACCTTTATACATACTCAGCATAATAATGTTTCCTTGCTGTGCAAATGTGGGAAAGAAAACAATGCCCCTACCATAATCTTAAAATTTTGTAGATGTACTATATTAGTAAGAGTCATTCAAATTTCAGATGGAATTAAAGTGACTAATTAGATGACTTTGAGATATAAAAATCGATATGGAATATCTGGGTGGGGTCAATATTATTCTAAGGGTTCTGTAAGTAGAGAAGGAAGGCTCAAAGTCAATGTCACAGTAATTCAATGAAAGAGACTCAGGACCTTGCTTCTAACTTTGAAGAAGGAAATGGGCACTAGCTAAGGTGCCCATTTCTAGAAGGTGAAAAAGGACACTAAAGAGTCTAAGCTAAAGACATCAGCAGGATTTTTTCTTTATTGAGAGCGTAGTGGCTTAAATGAGCCAGCACACCATAGGCTCATATATTTGAATGTTTGTTCCCCAGATGACATAATTTGGGAAGAATTAGGAGATGTGGCCCAATTGGAGGAGGTGTGTCACTGGGGATAGACTTTCAGGTTTCCAAAGCCTATAACATTCTAGTTAGTTCTCTCTCTGTGTCTTGTGGTTGTCTTAACATTTAAACTCTGTGGTAGTTTGAATAGGTATGGCCCTATAGGCTCATGGGTTTGAATGCTTGGCCCATAGGGAGTGGCACTATTAGGAGGTGTGATCTTGTTGGAGGAAGTGTGTCACTGTGGAGGCGGGCTTTGGGGTCTCATATATGCTCAAGTCATGCTTCATGTGACAGTTCACTTCCTGTTGCCTGTAGAACAAAATGTAAAACTCCCAGCTCCTTCTCCATCATCATGTCTTCCTGCATGCTGCCATGCTTCTCACCATGATGAAAGTGGATTAAACCTCTGAAACTGTAGCCCCAATTAAATGTTTTCCTTTATAAAAATTGTTGTGGTCAGGGCTGGAGAGATGGCTCTGAGGATGAAAGCATTGCCTGTTTTTCCAGAGATCCTGATTTCAATTTCCAGCAACCACATGGTAGCTCACAACCATCTATAATTCAATCTGGTGCCCTCTTCTGGCATATTGGCAGAACACTGTATAATCAATCATCAATCAATCAATCAGTTTTGCTATGGTCATGGTGTCTCTTCACAGCAATAGAAACCCAAACTAAGACAAGCTTTAGCTCCTGCTCCAGCACCATACCTGCCTGCTGCCACACTCCCCACTGTGATGGTCATGGATTAAGCACCTGAAACTATGAGCAAGCTCCCAATAAACACTTTCCTCAATAAATGACCTTGGTTTACAGCATTCCAAAAATAACAGAATATATAATAAAAGGGGATTTATTGAAGTGGTTCACAGGGCATGGTTTGAATAGGTCAAATGTGATGGAAAGGCTAGAGATTCAAGAGTTGTTCAGCTCAAGAGACTGGATGTCTTGGGCTGGAAAGATAGCTCGGCGGTTAAGAACACTGATTGCTCTTCTAGAAGACCAGTGTTCAAGTCCCAGCACCTACATGGCAGCTCACACCTGTCTGCAACTCCAGTTCCAAGGGCTTCAGACATGCATACAGGCAAAAACTAATTAACATTAAATAAAAATAAATAAATAAAGACTGACTGTCTCATGAGTCCCCATCTGATTCAGCTAGAGTCCCAGGAAGACCAGGAGAGCTGCCAGATTTCAATGTGCACTGGAATTCCAAAGAAGTAGGTTCAAATGGCAGTAAAGAAATGCCTCAGCAACAGGCTGGATAAACTTGGCAGTGAGAGTGAGGCAAAAAGTAAAATCTTGCTTCTTCCATGTCACCAAAAGATGTGGCTCAAATTTAAGGTGAGTCTTCTCACGTCAAATGAGCTGATCAAGAAAATTTTTCACATCTGTACCCCGCTGCTTGGGTTTTAGTTGATTCTAGATGTAGTCAAGTTGGCAGTCAAGATTAGCCATAACTCCCCCTTATCTAATCCTTTATAGAAATATCCTTGACTACTCACCAAGAGGTGTACACTTCACTAATTACCTTGGTGGTACTCAATTCAATCATGCTGACAATCAGGAATAGCTGTCACAGCAAGTAAATGCTACAAAGAAAAAAAAAAAGGAATTCTCCAGGCAGGTACATGGCTGCTTAGTATCTCAAAGTTGAATGGCAAGTATCAAGCACTAGGACCTGGGATGAATAAGGGCCATTCGTGGGCATACCAATTAGTTGTAAAAGGATCTAATTAGCAAAGAAACTGTAGCTAGTAAGGAGACTATCTGATAGCAAATTATAACTGAAGTTAAAAAAAAAATTAAAGCTAAATTAATCCACAGATGTCTCTTACCCAGAGATGGAGTTCATGTAAACAAGACTGAGTTGAATATGCCCATCAAAGACAAACCTGGTAATAGGAATCAGGAAATCAAAATCAGAGACTGAACATACCAGCCAAAAAGGAAGAGAAAATATGAGACCTGGATGTATCATCATATACTTACTGCTGTCAAATATAATTCCTCTGAGCTTTATTCAGTAGATTTTCCTGGGTAAGAAAAAATTTAAGCAGATAAATGTTTGAGGCAGCATTAACGCATTACAGAAACATTTTTTAGTCTTCATTGCTGGTGGATTTAGATTTTTCTTCAATTGTTGTTTTTGATATACAGCCTCAATTATGTAGCCTAAACTGGCTTCAAACTTGTAATCCTCCTGCTTCAGCTTCTAAAGCGCTGGGATCATTACAAGCATTCACTATGTGAACAGTTCCATTGCCGTTTCAGTAGTTGTTTTTAACACCTGTACAAGATGCCATGAATCTTAAAAGCAACAATGTTTTACTCTAGCTTGTCTGAAACCTTTATGGAAAGGATTTGTCTTCAAAGTGTGGTTTGAAGAAAACCTTAAGTGGCTCTACCTTCTGCCCACATCGTACCACCAGAGAGAATACATCAACTACCATGCTGAAAACACCCACATAGAAGGAATTCTGAGCACTAGGCATGGCAGGAACTGTAGACAGTTCACATTGTAGGAAACCAAAATCAGGAGACTGAACTCAGCAGCCAGAAAATAAAAGAGACCATAGCAAAGCACAGACATTTGCTTAAAACTGTGTACAGAGTCTGAAATGAGAGATGTCCAGCACCTACCACTTTCTTGCCACACCATTAGCTGGAGAAGCAAGCAATGAAACCAGCGGAAGAGCCCTACAGAAAGTTAATCTAACATGCACCATTAGAGAAAAGCAGCTCAGCCAGTATACACAGCTCCAAAAAAGGAAAGCAGAACCCTGAGGGTGAAAACTATGGAATGATCATCACCTCCCACCCCTGCCTTCATCCCATGGAGCAAAGGACCCCAGGAAGAGCCAAGCAGAGTGTGGAAAATGGTACATCATACAGCTCTCAAGCAGAAACAACTGTGGAGGTATCAGCAGAAGTCTGTTAAAGGACTTGAAAGACATTCCCAACATAATCCCTGATCCACTCAGGGATATATGGATCACAGGGGTCTGTGATGGAAATTGGTGTCTGCTTCTGTGTATCAACCTTATTGAGGACACAAGTGTAAGTGTGTGAGTATCTACTCTTTCAGCTAATACTGGAAATGCTAACAAATCATCATGAAGATAGCCTACCTGAAAGACTGACACGAGATAAAATGTGCAAAATAAAGTGAGAACCAAGGGGAATTACAAGCAAAAAGACACATAACACTTCAACAGATGCACAAGACATATCTAAGAAACACACACACACACACACACACAATGAGACAGCATTCCACTATGACATCCTCACAAGCTCTAAGTGTCTCATCACAAGGAAGCAAACATAAAGAAATGATTGGAGAAGCAGAAAATGTTTCAGAGTTCTACATTAAAAAAAAAAAAAAACTCAAAGAGAAGTCTCAAATAGATCCCTTAATATAAGACCTAACCAAGAAAGTAACCAATAGATAGAGAATCAGAAAAAAAAACAACCAACCACAAGAAGTACAAGAGAAGAGTTAGTAGTGAAATTGACATGCTAGAGAAAAACAGAACATATTTTGGCAACCAGGCTGAAGAGATGGCTCAGCAGTTGAGAGCACTTGAGTCTGAAGGAGCTGTGGTAAAATTAAATACCTTAAATAATCTCTTCAATAAAATCAAGTCTATAAGATTGGCAGAATTTCCTGCCTTCTTCTTTTCTGACCTGGTGTTTCAATTCCTGGATCAACTTTCCTAGAGCTAGGATTAAAGGTGGGTGCTGGCTCTGTTTGACCTTGAACTCACAGAGATCTAGAGGATCTCAGGTCTGGAGTGATGGAATTAAAGGCATGGGTCACCACTCCCTGACCTTCCTGGATTAGCTCCATCCTCTGATATTCCAGACTATTTTTATTAAATATATAATATATCATCTCAATTTCCTACATACAGAAAGAAATGGAAGTATTTAGTATAGAAAGTATCTAGTGCCCTAAATAGACCTGACCAGGGACAAACCTCTCCATAGTATATAATAGTCAAGATATCAAAAATAGGGCTCCACATGAAGTTAAGAGCACTTGCTGATTTCCCAGAGGGCAGAAGTTCAGTTCCCAGCAACTACTTGATGCTAGCAATAGCCTTAATTTCAGTTCCAGAAGCTCTGACTCTTTTCTGGTCTCCACAGGCACTCATGTATGTGGTATATAGACACACACACAGAGGTGGAACATTCATACACATAAAAAGAAAATCTTTAAAAAAATCTTAAAAAATAGGTTAAAAATATAAAGAACTAAAGAAATGGCTCAGTGGTTTAAGAGCACTAGGTAGTTTTGCGAATGACCCAGACCCAATTCCTAGCATAGTGGTTTACAACTCTAGTTCCAGGGGATCTGATACCCACTCTGGCCTCTGATGGCATCAGACACACAGTGCATATACATACAAGCATACAGACAAAACCTTCACACCAGTGCATATAAAAGTAAAGTTAAACACACGCACATACACACATAAGAAGCACAGAAACAATAATACAAGCTGTAAGATAAAACTGCTAACTAATACTAACTACTGTACTGCCTTAATTGTTCTGATATTCTAGAGAATCCTGACTAATGCATACACAGAAGCAGAAACATCATAATAACATTAGCTCTGCTATCACCAACTCCAAAAGCCCACAAATCTTGGGATTATAGATTGCAAACCCTGAAAGTAAGTAACAATCAATTAACCAAAATTCCTCTACCCAGTAGTTATCTGTTAAAATGCATGGAGAAATGAGAACATTTTCAGACAAACACAAGTGTAATGGATCATCATGACTGTGGACTTGACTGTATCTGGAATCAACTAAAATCAAAGCAGCTCATCTCTATAAAGACTTCTCTTGATTGGATCATTTGAAGTGAGATGTCTTACTTTAAATCTGTGCCACATCTTCCTACATCAAGTCTAAGCTTTGAAGACATATTTGTGAACATTGCTCTAATGCTACTTATTATACCCTAGAATTGTGGTTCAGATTCTGAACAGAATTCTTAAAGAGGATGTTAAAACTTGGCACTATACCAGTAAAACAGGGTAGATGACCTAAATGGCGCATATATTTTTTCATAGTGGACCTTTTTAACATTCCAATATTAATACACTTCAAAGTGAATACACATCTGCTCTCAACCTGCTCACTTACAAATTAAAGCTAGGCATGGTGGTCCATACCTACACTCCTAACATTTTGGAGGCCTGGGGTAGGAAGATCAAAAGTTCAAGGCCAGCTTGGATTACAGAGGAGAGGAAAAGAAAGGGGGAAAGGTATTTGGATTCACATTTTGGTTAACCCCCTGCTAGTCACCTGGCCATAGATGGGCTTTCAGGGTCTTTCATCCAGAATTTTCTAAAGTAGATTACATCCCAGGTCATACAAATAGTCCAAGCAGATTGCATTTACAAGTAGAAAACCTGCAACTGCCGCAGACATGTCTGATTAAGTTTCAAGCTACAGAATATGCAGCTAAATATGTCAAGAGTAAAAAGAAATGTTTTCATTTTCACATATAACAAAAAAGTTGTAGGGCAGGCAGTCTAGGTAGATATGAGACATCCAGACAATTTCTTGTTCTTTACCAGCTTACAGAGATTGGATTTCCATTTGTTTATTTATTGATTCTTGGAGACAGGATTTCTCAAAGTAAAAGCTCTGGCTGTCCTAGAACTCACTTTGTAAACCAGCATAGAGATCCATCTGCCTCTGCCTCCCAAGTGCTGTAATTAAAGGGTCCTGCCACCATCACCAGACTGGATTTTCTTTTATCCAAGTCCTTGATTACATGATAGCTGCTCCACCTCCAGACATCAAATACCAATCTGGGCAAGGAGACGGGAGTAGGGCAAACAGAAAGAATATGGTAGTCATGTTTCTTCTTTCATCAGGAAAGCAAAAATATTCCTAGAGGACCCCCAGCAAATATGTATTTAATGTGTCAGACTAAACAGTCATTACAAACTGCAAAAAAAAAAAAAACTGGGAAATTAAATATTCAATTTTTCAGTCACTGAATCAGAGTTAAGATGAAGAAGTAGGAATTTCAGAATTCATGTTGAGTTAGCCAAATTATAATGTCTGTCTCAACGGGCTGACGTTTTCCTAGGCAGTGTGTTTTCACACTTCATACCATTAAATCATCACAACTGTGGGAGTCAGTCTTTGTTCTTTTAATTTTATTAAAGTAGCAAGTGTAATCTAGAGTGGTTAAGAAAATTGCTCAAGGAACCCAGCTCACAAGCACTGGCATCAGTTTCTATAGGACTCAAGAAATACTGCTAATGTCAGTAGAAAAAAAAAACATAACAGCAGCAACATCCCAAGGGCTGAGCTTGAGCTCCCCAGAGGCAGTGTGGAGGCCTGTCTGTACATCCTAACACACTGGTCCTGTCCTTGCTTTAAGACAAGCAAGGTGATTTGGGATTAACCACTCCATTTCAATGGTCACTGGAGCTCTCTCATGACTCCCAACATTCCCCCATTGGTGAGAGATTTACAGACAGTGAATTACTTAATACCAAGCCTGTATATGTTCCAAACTTGATTTTCTTTTATTGATTATAATGTAGCCCTTGATGTATGCTAAAGAAACTAGGTTCCCCTCTGTTTTCCCTGTCATTGTTAGAGGAGAGCCTTAAATAAACCACACTGATCATGTTAGTAAAAGCAGAAAATAAAACATGTGGCCTTGTTCAGGTATTAAATAGCTTCTTTTCAAAGTTGTTGCAATAGCATTATATAAATATTATAGAAAAAGCCTGATGCTTTTGCAATTTCACAGGATTGTGGTTATTTTTTTTTAATTATTATTATCTATTTTAATGTATCTTGTTTTTCTTTGGCCTTAATATCACTTTTACCACCTGGAAAATATCCAGTTTACATTCAGATGTATAATTATTGCAAATAAAGTATAACTATCCTCACATTATGCTCACCTTCTGTGGAGTGAGTTCAAACACCTTAATACTTTCCAACTGTGTTTACTTCTCCCAGGTGCAAACTTAAATTTCACAAAGTTAACATATCTAGTATGCAGATTTAGTGTTTTTTTTTTTTAAAGAAAATTACATTTAAACTTATTTGACAAAAGTTTTAAATTCATTGTTCATCCCTATGGTCAATATGTATATATTAATATATAATTAATATATTTATATATAATATATATATAACCATTCTCCCAGTTATTTGCATTCCTTCCTTTATATTCTCTTTCTGTCTCTCTCCTCTCCCTTCTTCTCCTCTTGGTGTTTTGAGACAATGCCTCTGTATGTAGGTATGACTGTCCTGGAACTCACTATGTTGATCAAGCTGGCCTCAAACTCACCGAGGTCTGCCTGCCCCAGTTGTGTGAGTGCTGAGATTAAAGGCATGCACCACCACACCTGACTATTTTCTCTCTTAATAAACAAGGTTCTAGATTTAAAAGCTGGGAAGGGAAATCAAACTAATGAATTTAACAAAGACAGCATTTTCCAGGAGGTCTTTAAAACTGTTGAAAAGTCAGTTGCAAAAATGAAGAACAAAACCACTTGCAAAGTCAGCTAATGGTAAGTGTTCCAAAAATGTCCTTGTAGTTTTTGCTTCAGAAAATTGTGATCCAAGAAAAAAAAATAGTATCTGCTGAAGCAGGTTTCAAGGAAATGGGGAGCTTTGCTAATAACAACCCTTTTTGTTTATTTTTTCTTTTATTCTTCTCTCATATATCCATTCCTACTACACTTTCCTCTCCTCTTCCCCAGATCCATTTCTCTCTTCTCCTTCTCTCTTTCTCTCTCTCTCTCTCTCTCTCTCTCTCTCTCTCTCTCTCTCTCTCTCACACACACACACACACACACACACAAACAAACAAAACAAAAAAATCTCTCAGGGATAGCAACAATCCAAAACAAGTTATAATAAGACTAGGCACAAACTCTCATATGAATACTGGATGAGGCAACCCAGTAGGAAAAAAGAGGACCCAAAGCAAGCAGAAAGAGTCAGAGACACCCCTACCCCCACTGCTAAGGAGTCCTGCAGGAACACTCAGCTCCCTTCTCCATATGCAGAGGACCTAGCTCAGACCCAGTCTGTGGCTTCAGTCTCTGTGATTACTCTGAGCCCTGCTTAGTTGATTCTGTGGGCTGTGTTCTTGTGGCTCCTGTAATTCCCCCTCCTCTGCTATTATCAGGCTTGCAAGTAAATATTAACACCCATCCATTTTCCAGCTTCACTCTTAACTATTTTGTAAATAGATGTAAATAAATACTACAGCAATGCAAGAAGAAATGTATAAAAACAATTTGCATATGCCCTAAAGAGAAGCCAGGGGGGCTGTAGAGATGGCTCAGCAGTTAAGAGCCCTGACTGTTCTGGAGGACCTGAGTTTGATTCCCAGCATCCACATGACAGCTAGCAATTGTCTGTAATTCCAAGATCTGACACACACATTTATGCATGCAGGCAAAACACCAATTCACATTAAAAGATATATGTATATATATTTTTAAACATACATATATTTTAAAAGAGAGAAGTCAGTTAGGACTAGAGAGATGGCTTGGAAGTTTAGAGTAGTAGCTCTTTTGGTAGATGACCTGAGTCCTGTTTCCTGCTATTCATGGTTGGGCACTCACAACCACCTGTAACTCCAGATGTAGGGGAACAGCTACCCTCTTCTGGACTTTGAATGCACTCACAAGCATGGACAAATGCAAAGGAGCATACAAGTGTGAGCAAACACACAAACAAATACAAATTAAATCAATTTTTTTTTTTAAATAAGCAATTCAGATGGCACAAACCTAAGTTCTAAGCAATTGTAAGGTAGAGGTAAGAAAATCTGGAGTTCATGACTAGCTTGGCCTCCATGAGAATGTGCCTTAAAGATAGACAAAAGAGCAATTTGCATAAACATACGTATTTTACTAATTCCATATAATTCCTATTCAATAAGGTGTATCTCTAAGGATTTGTCCTAGGCAGGCTTTATTAAGTTTGTGTTACTGTTAATCAATAAATTAATTGAGCAATTTATTTTTATTTCTCAATAATTACCACTGATCGTCTTGTCTCCCCCAGCCCACCACTTCGACATTCCTGCCACCATATTTAATCATTGGAAATGCCAAAGTCTGGCACTAGTTTCAAAGCAAAGGATTGGAAGAAGAAGAAAAAAGTGAGAGCAATTAGTATCTAAAAGGAGGAGGGGGTGAGCTTTAGAATTGGATGCACAGCTGTAATCCCAAAATTTGAGAGGCAGAAGATTTAGGTGAGATTGAGGCCAGTCCCCGAGCAATGTGAGACCCTGCCAAAGAAGAAGTGAATAAATGAGTGAATGAATGAATGATTTTTAAAAGAAAAAAACTTCTATGGTCTTACAGAGATAGGATCTGAGGGAACCACATACAGTCAATACCTCACCTTTCCTGTAAATCTGTCAAGATTTCTTGTTTCCATTTTAAAAGCAGTTTTATAGCTGGGGTGGTAGGTGGTATGCATCCCAGGAGGCAGAGACAGGAGAACCACAAATTTGAGGCTAGCCTGGGCCACAGATTAGGTCTGAGATTCCCCTAAACTATGCAGAGAGCTCTTGTTTCAAAGTTTGTTTTTACGCTGGAAGTGTTTAACTGCTATTGTTTCTTTCAGCGTGGATCAGGGGCTTTTTGAGAAGTAGCATAGAATTTTCAGTGATTTTTCTGTGGTCTAGAACCGACCGAAAAACCCATGTGCACAAAATTTAAGTGATTAATAAATAAATAGCTGACATTAAAAAGGGAGGGGGCTGCTTCATTAGCCATATATGTGGCTTTCTCTCAGCTTCTTGCCTTCTCTTGGCTACTGTTAAGGCATCAGTGATAAAAATATGGAAGTCGTTTAGAGACTGAGAAGCGGCGGCTCCCTAAACTCTAATAACCAGGAATAGATTCTTTCTATGAGGTTCTGCCAAAGGTGCTCAGGGTGCTTGGAAGGTGCTTTGACGCCTCATCAAAAGCATGCACCTTGACGGTATGTTAGAAATGAAAAGTTGAGCGTAAAACAGAAGTCTATTTGTTCACACGAGGAAAATCAAAGTACTGGTACCGGTACGACTTTCCAGTAATCGACAACCGGAGTCTGCGAACTGGGTCTTTGGGACCATTAACAAAATTGAAAGAAGGAAGAAAAGAAATAGTAGCTGCTGGAGATGTTTTCCTCCTTGCTGGGGGGTAAGGGGGCAAATGGGATGCTCCAGACTAGCCCGGGGCGCGTCCGCACCTGGCAAGGGTAGTCGAAACACACCTGGGAGGCGGGGTGGGCGGCGGCCTGGACGCACCCCCACCCCCAGCAGCTTGCTCGGGTTACCCTAAGGGAATCCGCAGCTTGGGAGTAGACCTGCTGGAGCAGCTTCTGAGCACCAGCTCTCCTCCAGGGCCCGGGCACCTGAGATCCCCCCTCCAGCGTCTCCCGGAGGCGCGCGGAGTCGGCGGTGCGCGCTGCTAGGACAGACAGGTGCAAAGATTGGCCCGCTAACTCCCGCTGTCTCCTCTAGCAGCAGCACCCCCACCTCGCCAGCTTTCCTTTCAGTTTTAGGATCTTCTTAGTGTTTGGATAGGTTCG
>PVIH01001025.1:11568-269024 GCA_004025045.1 Sigmodon hispidus
AGAGAGAGAGAGAGAGAGAGAGAGAGAGAGAGAGAGAGAGAGAGAGAGAGAGAGAGAGAGAGAGAGAGAGAGAGAGAGAGAGAGAGAGAGAGAGAGAGAGAGAGAGCAAGCAAAGCGAGCGCAGGGGGCTTCTATCTTCCGGACAGACAGAATGATACATACTGTCATTAACAGTTTTGACCCACCCAGACCCCACCCTTCGGTTGCATCCATCACAGTCATTACAAAGGGGCCTCGCTGTCTCACAGCTTGCCCTGTTCCTGGGGCTCCCAGGCTGTCTTAATGAGGTGCACCCAGCCGGGGCTATTGTGCAGCACGATCCAGACAGAAGCAAGACTACAAGGAGCCTAGCAGCTGCTCGAAGCAGCCGGGGCTGCTGCAGCCGCTAAATCCAGACCTCAAGTGGATGGATGACTCTGGAAGTGTTTTCCTGAAGGAACCCGCTAGGCTTTGGAAGACCGTGGCAGGGTTAGTGAACTTAGATCGGGCTTTCCTGTTGTGCACTTGAACTGGCTGGAGTGCGGTAGCTCGGGTAATCAAGGGGGTGCTGGGGGCAGGGGTGGTGCTGGCGGTTTAAAGCCAGTACTCGGTCGAAAGGCGGCTAGGATCAATTTCCCCTCCAACCACTCAACTCTCTCTCTTACCTTTTGTTAGCTTGGGTTTCCCACCCCCCAACCCCCTCCTCCTTCCTGGTGTGGTCTGAACCTTGCTTCTTGCTCAGAGGTTTGATTGTGCATTTAAATGTAATTCTGATTGGTGAATGCTCTCTTTTTTTTGTTGTTGTGATTACTAGAGATTACCTTAGTCCTGCCTTCCCAGTTCTGCGCCCAGAAAAGCAGTTTTGAAAAATTAAGTGCAAAAAACATGACAAAGCAATATGAGGTTGATGTGGTAAGTGAACTTTTAAACCAAAATTTATCATTCTTCTGGTATGCTCTGTCTGTGGGTGGTGTAAAGGGATTCACACACAAAGGATTGGGGGCTGGGAAGGGGGGATCAAATGGACAAACAAAACCCACTATTTCTGATTTGCTTATTTTTTTTCTCTCTCCTGGCTATAGTCGACAAGTTCTGTGCTTTATTTTATAGTATCGGGCTGTCAGTGGCCTTGAAGTGGGTGAGAGTTGACAGTCAGTAGGGAATGGGGGTCCCGGAAACTAGAATATTGTCTGTTTTCTAAAGAACCCGAAGCTCTGACTTCCTGAACTTACCAGAGTTCTCTGGGGCCTTTTCTATCACTTTAACAGGAAAAAGAACAAAAGAGTCTTGCTCAGCCATACCCTGAGGCTACCTCAGTCCCCTCCCCTGAGCTCACCCCTCTTTCTTACTCAGGTAGCAACAATAGAAGCCTTCATTCTTAGATTTTAAATCTTGAACTGAAAACCTGATAATGCATATGGAAAGTTGTGGACTTTAAAGGTTTGAGAAAAGCTTTGCTCATCCCTGTCCCACTCTCCTTAATGGGAAAATGTACAGATCCTTTCAACATCCTCTCTGAGACACTTTTATTTATTTTAAATTGGAAGTATATTCCAGGGAAGGATTCCTCAGCTTTACCTTTTATCTCATTCAATGGCTACTCAATATGGTATTTGTGCTATGGCCAAGCTAACAAATCTAAGCTGGGTGAAGGCTCAACTTCTGCTCTGGAGAATTCTAAATTCTGGCTGGAACTTCTCTTATGGGAAAGAAATATTAGTGCTCAATAGTTTTGACTCATTGTTTTTATCATTATTACTATTATTATTATTATTATCATTTTATTTTGTGGAGCCGACTCAATTAGGGCTTTTGCCATAGAAATGACTAAGATGCCCTATATTGGAATGGACCCTAACACTGACAAGGGAAGGCCATCTGAGTTTTCAAGTCTGTATGATGTGATAGAAACAAAAAATGCATTTTGAAAGGAACTATTCTTGTTTTGTTGAGCCTCTTAACTTTAATTTCTATGCATGTTGGTATTATTGCATTCCTAGGGTTCTCAAGATGTATTCCAAAGTGTTTTTTTTTTCCTTCAGTAATTATAAACTCCCTATGAACTTAGAAACTTGAAAAAATGCCTTTAGAGTGTTTTATGGTAGAGATGAATGAATACTTTGTACTTGTCTTTAATACCTATATCAACAAATGACTTTTTGCCTGTTCTACACAAAGTTCCTGAGGCATCCCAGTAGCATTCACAGGAAAGAGCTCCATAGTCAACTTTCCAAGTCATCAATGCTACTGTTTTCAGCTAGAACTTCCAAACTCAATAGCCAATTAAGCTACTTACTGTATCAATAATAATAATAATAATAATAATAATAATAGCTCTGTAAAACAAAATGTGTGTGTGTGTGTGAGTCTCAGCAGTTTAGAATTCAGTATCATGTGTTTGAGCAGGACCTCAATAGGAAAGCTTGCTTTTCTGTGCAGCTAGTGCTCAGGCAAAGGCAGCTAGCAGTGTTCTTAGAGACAGACAGACACCTAGCAGAGTTCTTAGAAACAGCCAGAGAGCTGGCAGTGTTCTTAGGGACAGACATCCAGCTAACAATGCTCTTAGACCATAGACAACCAACTAGCATTATCCTACAGACATAATTCATTTTGGCCACTACTACTCCATTTCCTGAGCTATTTAACTATGTGATTAATCTCAAACTATATTAGCATCATCTGGGGATCTTAAATTAGTATATTGAACTGTATGTATGTACACAATATTAAAGTAAGAATGTTATTTTCCACTGTATAGGTAATTATAATTAAATATATTTCCTGTACATAATAAAAATAGATTAGTTTAACACTTTAATTTGGAAAAATATCCTTAATTAAGAGTTCTTTTAACTGCATTCCTCTCAAGTCAGCCTTCAGCTGATTTTACTGTAGCTTCCCACCTACACATTGAAAATACTGTTTCAGCTGAAGACACTCAAAAAAAATTGTTTTAAAAAGTTGGGGAACAATAATTTCTGATATGTCTCCTCAACAATTCTGTAGTTTCCTGCCAATGTTAGAGCTGCTAAGTATATATGGAAATTTTTTCATAGCAGAATGTAATAATATAACTTTTTTCTAAAATATCAAAATAATTAAATATATATTTTTGGCATAAAATGTAAATTTTTTCTTAGGTGTTATTAGCATAGTAGGTACATAGAGACTGTATTCTAACATTTTCCCCTCAACTTTAGTCTACCAAATACATTTAATTAGTAGAAACTTTATCATGTTCATAAATAGACAATTCTTTAATTTTTTATATTTATTTTATGTACATGAATGTTTTCCCTGCATACATATGTGTACACCAAGTTTGTGATTGGTGCCTACAGAGGTCAGAAAAGGGTGTTGGATCTCTTAGAAATAGAGTTCTGGATGGTTGTGAACTATCATGTGGGTACTGGGAACTGAATCCCAGTCCTCTGCAAGGCACATGTGCTGTTCATTGC
Source organism: Sigmodon hispidus (assembly GCA_004025045.1). NCBI lineage: Eukaryota > Metazoa > Chordata > Mammalia > Rodentia > Cricetidae > Sigmodon > Sigmodon hispidus. Next base: position 15,006 of record PVIH01001025.1, read on the forward strand.
TGAGCCATTTCTTTAGTCCCAAGAAGAATATTCTTAAGTGTTTTATAGTTTGACAAATAGCCATTGCTTCCTAGGATATGGTTATTTTGAGTGCTTATTCACATACTAAGAAGTAGATAGATGAAGGAAGTTAGAGATAGGGGTGGGCAGCCACTCATGTTCTTTCAAATCCATTGAAGATCTGAATTCTTGTATAATACTAAGGGCATGAAATGTTCCTAGGAACAACAAAGGGAGCTAGGACTCATTGAAGCGATATGATCATTGTCCCAGTGCTGGGGATTGAACCTAAGAACTCATGAATGCTAAGCAAGAATTTCACCACTAGCTATTTATCCAGCAACACCAGCATATTAAAGTATTTATTTTTTCTGTTTTTATTGGTATATGTATGTATATATGTATATGGGCATGTAGGAGAATGATATGGTGTGCATGCGGAGACCAGCTTTCAGGAATCAGTTCTCTCCTTCCCCTGTGTGAGCTGTGGGGATTGAACTCAAGAAGTCAGGTTTGGCTGCAAGCACCTTTATCACTGAACCATCTTTTGGACTCAAACATTAACATTTTTTAAGGTACAAAAGCAATCTTACTATTTTAATAGCAGTAAATTTAATATGCACCTTATATATCAATTATGTAATCAAAACTCGCTGAGAATTACTAGTTATTATCAGTTTAGCAGCCAGGATCCAGTCACATGGGTGAGTACTTTGTATATATGATTCCAGTTAATGTTCAAAACACTGAGTAGCAGGCTCATGTGGCCTAGAAACTTGAGTATTTAGAGTTAGACAGGTCATAAGACATAAGAGATGATTTGAAACAAAATCTGTCACACTATAAACTTAGGTCTAACAGAAAACAAATTGGGAATCAAATAACAGGAAAAATATAAAATAGTCTACTATACTTAAAAGATATAAATAATCTCCATAAATTCTGATTACCTGATAATTTCTGTTGTTTACATGACAGAAAAATATTTTTAGAAAAAAGTGAAAACAAAAAAAAATTTTGAAAGATTTCTAACTACATCTTCAAGTTATGTAGTAATCTGGTTTGATTGGTTATTTCTTCCCAGAAATATTAATTATGGAGAATTTGCTGTATTCTTTGTCCTGTCCCCAAAACAAATGGGAAAACAATAACTCAGTTGTAGTGGCAAAGTATTTTAAAATAATTTCCAAAATTTTAACTTAAATAAAAAAATGTAACTGGAAACCTAATTTTCCTTAAATTGGGACCTAAAACTAAGTAAGTAAGGTATTTTGTTTTGCTAGAAACTTAAACAGAAATTAATTTTTATTTTAAAAGCCCTGAAAATCAGATTATAATAGGATTTTATCAGTAGTAGATTACTGATATTTTTCTGTGGCATACTTCCTACATTAGCACTTACCTTGACATTGGCCATCTCCATGTCAACTCTTCAGGGAGTCAGGGATCTTCATCTTATAACTGTCCCCATTTGGTGAACCCAAAAACCCCTAAAAGCTGAAAGTTACACAAAAAGGTAAGAGTTTCAAATGGATCCTATTCTATAATTTCTTTTAAACATTAAAAGACAATAGATTCTTAGCCAGACCTGATGGCTCCCGAAGTCCTAGGCATTTAGGCAGCTAAAGTAGAACTGCATTGAGTTCAAGCCCAGCTGAGTTACAGTGATAATCCTGCCTCAAAACCTCCTACCTCACCCCCCCACCCCCTGGTCCCTGGTGGGAGATTCTCTAATAGTCACTGAGAGAATAGCTTTTGCACTTTAAGTGTTCTTTTAAAATTAGTCTTTGATCCTTATATATTCCATCTGCTTGGATTTGTTGTTTATATGGTTAGATCTGTGAAAGTGGGGAGTGTTTAGATTTTTATCAAAATTATTAAGACAAGTTGCCCTAATTTTCATATTGCCCATATGGAAGGATTTAAGGATTACAGCCAACAGGATGCTGCTCAGTACTTCACTTTTACTTAAAGAGTAGGAAAAATACTCAGAATAAGCCTGGTGACTTTATGCAGTAAATTGGATCCTGGCTTGTTTGTGTAAATATTTATTATTTTAAAAATTACATTACTCTTATAAAAATTTGAAGAGCTTGTGTGTGTGTATATATATATATATATATATATATATATATATATATAAAGCATAGCCTGGTGGTGGTGGCACATGCCTTTAATTCCAGCACTCAGGAGGCAGAAACAGGTGAATATGAGTTTGAAACTAGTCTGGTTTATAGAGTGAGTTCCAGAACACCTAAGGCTGCAGAGCAAAACCCTGTCTTAAACAAAACAAAACAATAACATTTTTTTAAAAAAGCATGAGAGAATCAGCAGAATGGTTCATTTAGTAAAGATGCTTTTAGTGAAAGCCTAGACACTTGAGTTTGATTGATCCTTAAACTTCATATAAAGGTTGAAGGAGAGAATGGACCACAATTATCCATTGACTTCCATATGTACCCTTTATACTGTGTACATATACATACAATAATAAATAGACAAATAAGTAATTAAATAAAATAAGTTTTTTAAAGCAGTTGAAGATGGGTATACTAGCACATACTTTAATCCCAAACATTTTGAAGGTAAAACAGAAGGCCAGTTTAGATGACATAGTGATACTATGTCTAAAAAAAAAAAAAAAATATTTAAAGTTATACACAAACATACAGAGTTTATATTAAAGATCTTGTTAAGTGCAAAACTTTTTTAAAATGACTCATCTGTGTTTTAAATTTCCAACTTTTTAAAAGTGGAACCATCTAGATTTATTATATTTAAATTATGTTACCATGAAATTACTGGTAGAAGTTTTTCAAGTCAGATAATTTTAAACCTTAAAGGAAGCATGCCATAAAGGGGAGATTCATGAGGCTTGAGTGTGGATAACATTTAAAATTCAGGTCTGTTACATTTTAACCCTGAAACACATATCTTGAAAGACTGGTCAAATTTTACCCCCAAGAAATTAAATGTTAATTAATTAACTAGATATTATTATTGTTTGCACATATTAAAAATCTCAATGAAGTTTAGTCTCTGTTTTTAATATTAAAATGTTTTATGACTTTGCTATCATATCTATAATTTGGAAATTTGTATTTATGTACTAAAATAAAAGTACTGTGTCTAGACAGATTTTCTTTCCACTCAAATTCATCAAAATACAAAATCTATCCATATCAATCATAAATACATATATATAAAAGGTTGTGATTATACCAATGCATGGCAAAAAAGAAAAATAAAATTATTAAAAGTCTTTTTGGCTTTAAACTTAAGGGATAATAGATATCATAAAATTAATTTTGTTAAATAATAAGACTATTATGCTTATTATTATCTAAAGATTAAGATCATTTTAGTGTAAGTCTACAGATTACTTTTTTTTAAATCTCTGCACTACTACAGTCTTACAACTTCATACAAAGTTATAATGTCTTTAAAATGTGAGTGGGAAAAATATTAAGTATCTTTAAAGTAAGGAGAAAAAAAGCCAAAAGTCCCTCAATAAATTTCTATATTGATTCTGGAATCTTCCAGCTCTTTAATTATCCTTATAAATTCTCTGAATATGAAACCATTACATATTGTGTTATAGGAGTTACGTGTTGTGAACTTTTAGTACCCCTGAGAACATGGAAGTTTTTCCAAGAACTCGCAAAATAATGCAAACCTGATGCCACTATTCTTGACAGATACTGGAAAAGCTTACAAAGGTAGTAGCAATAGTTTAAATACCTTAAAATAGAGATTATAAAGTTAATGAGATTGGAGAACATTCCTATTAAAAAGAATCCAACTTTTTGAATGTTTCTTAAAAAACATAGTTTAAAGAGCTGATTAATATTATAAATATTTAATACAATCTTAAAAATCACCATTATCTTTTGTTAAAGATAACAAGAACTAAGATTGCTGTAGAAACTTAGGCTTGCATTTCTAATTTCTCAGGGCTTAATCTATCAGCATTGAATCTGATTTTGTGGCACTGATTGTATTTAAGATGTGTTTGATTGTTACTGTTGAGACCACATTTGAGGCTACCGTATCTGATAACACAAATCAATGCATCACTGTGCATTCCTAGAGCATCCGTGGGAATGCCCTGCTGGAAAACAGAACCATGTTGCCAAGCATTGTACATATATATCCCATGTCTGAGGTAGATATGTCACCTAATGGTTAAACATAATGAGACCAACAGTGTCTGAAGTATGTACAATGTTCCCTTAGGATGATAGAGGGTGGGTCCACCAATATGCCTATACTAGGCATTACTCTGGCATTTGTGAAGGCTCCTCAGTTTTGCACATGGACTTTGTGGGTTTTTTTTTTTCATTAAAAAAGTAGAACAATGGATTTTCAAATGACATGCAGAAGGATGGAAGTATCCATTTCCCTTGTGTCTATATAGATATACACTTATGAGGGGGTGTGAGCTTCCTGCATAGGATGCTGACTGTTCCAAGATTCATTAGTGTAATTCCTCAGACACAGTGCCTTTGACAAATGTGCACAGCCAGGAAAGCCTTTAATATATTGATTATGTTAGTGTTTTGTTGCTGGTGGCATAATGGATCCGGGCACAAGCTCCATTTTTATTCTTCTATGCTAAAAAAAAAATCTTGCAAACTGTACAAGGCTCTCACAAACAAAGGTAATTAAATAATGTAAATGCTGAGGGATACTGCCTGTGAATTTGCTATGGTGAGGAAGGGGATGTAATAAAGAGGTTATTTGAGAGCGATTGATCTCAAAATGTTCAGAGGTGGTTTCAGTCTCTGTATTGTTGCATATCTGCATGAGAGGAAGGAAGTGTTGCTAATGTGAAAGTTTCCTTGTTTGTTTAGTATTGGTCAAGTTCAAACCATCCTGTTTCTTTCTGCAGCTTGTAGTATGTACTTTTACTATGAAAACCCTTCACTTCAGACTAGGACTTTGTGTGCATAGTTCTCTTGATACTCTCATACCACAAGGTAGCCCTTCCTTCTGGGATTCTCTCCTGGCAACCATTTTTTTTTTTTAAATTTATTCCCCTGTGTTCATTTTTAGGAAACTCTTCTCAACATTGTTATATGTATTATTTTATAGGAAGGAAGTATGTAAAATACTCTTGAACTCGTTTTACTTGTGAGCTTGAATAGCATTCAGATTAGAATGATTTCTCCCGAATTTTGTAGGCTTGCCCAATCCAGCTGTATATTTTATATGCTAATGTAAATTCTATTTTTGTTCCCCTTGGGGGTTTAAGTGATTATAATTGTTGCTCTTCAAAAGCCAAACAGATGATGATTGCTGCTTCAGGAGTGTACCAAAAGAAACTGGCTTTCATTAAACCTGCTCATCCACTTCATAATTATCTCCATTTTATCTAGCTAAGAAGCAGGAAAAAATGGCAAGTACAGTTCATTGAAGCCAGTTCAGTTATTTAAACATCGCTTTATTGAACTAGCAGGAGGTGTTAAAAGTAAGGGGATGTTTTCCTTCTAACACTGATATGTAGCCAGTGGCTCAACTCAAGAGTTAGTTAAGCATCCAATGCCAGAGGCCAGGGAGAGCTCGAGGAGTCCTCTAGTGGATACATTAAAGAGTACTGCAAAACATCAAGTCTGAAATACTCCTTTCACTTGCTCTTCTTCCTGTGTTTAAAATGGAGTTACCCAGTAAGAAAGACCTAAAATGCATTCTAAATAACAGGCAAAAATATCCTATAGAATGTGCATGCCAAAAAAAAAATTGAATTTGACAGATTCTAAGAGGTTGTTGATTCCTGAGCCTGGTGTCAAAGATCTTGCAAGGAATCTTCATGATGAGCTTCCACATCTGACAATAGGCCAGAAAAGGCTATCTTTGAGAGAGGGTGGCTACCTCAGTAGGGAGGCATAGTGGCTGTTATCTGCTCTGCAGTCCTGGGGTAGCTAGGAGTTGGATTGTGCTGGATAATGCTTCTGAACACATATCTGACTGGCTGCTCTATCAGTGGTATAGACAGTATTCTAGACTCTAACCCAGGGACAACAGAGTGTCAGAGTCTGTGGTTATCCAAGCTTCTATATGTGAGAACATGGAAGCTCTTTCACTTTATGTGTAGGAACTGGAATATGGGCCTATCAACCCCTCCCATCTACAACTTAATCAGCATCTCCTTGATCTACAACAGCTTGTCAATGCATGATGCTAAATTATATCTAGACTGCAGAGTCATTTCTAAAGCCTGAAAGTAGATTGCCCTCAGGGAAGAAGTATTTTCACAGTGAGCTCCTAGGTAATCTATGCAATTTGCATTCTTAAATCCAGGGATAGTATATCAATGGGCTGCTCTCTAGAAATTCTGAATTAAAAGCTCTGTTTGGTAGTGTGACTGCCCTGGAATTCTCCTGAATTCCTACGTATAGGTATGCTAAGATAAGTATAACTCAGCTTTAAAAGTCTTGAGTCTGAGAATGTTTTGCCTGTACCCAGAAGAGCCCTGACAGAAAAGAATGGTTTCTCATCTTTTCACCTTGTCTCTTACTTCTAGGACCTGAGTATCTTTTCTTCTTCTTAGACTCTCAATTTCCCCTTTATTAACATTGTTAAAGATCAAATTCTACTAGAAGAATATTTCTATTCCTTCCAGGTGAAAGACAAATTGCTGATCTAATAAATTAATTTTTAAACTCGTAAAACAATGTAGAAGATAGTCTTGTTGTGATTAATAAAAAGTCACTGTGAATCACAAGTAACTTGTAGAATATCCATGCCAAGCTAGCATACCTTGTTTGTGTACATGCGGATATATTCATTTATATATTTCTTTAGTGGTTGCTTTTTTTAACTGTGTGACACCTTTGCCTCCACATTGAGAAGAACTTATCTTGAAGTAGAACAGGTAAAAATAAACTAAGTAGACAGAAAAATATAAGCCCTCCCCCAAAATAATTTGCTAGTGTTGATTCATCAGCTTACATTTATTAAATAAAACTAAACTACAAACATAGCTGACACTAAAATATGTTTTGGCCATGAATGATTTTGTAATTTTCCAGGGTCATTTCTCATATCTGTTCTTTTATCTTATTAGTAGGAAGTAGTGCTTATCCCATAGAGCCATATGATATAAATAAACTTCAATATATGCCAATTAAGTATCCTTCAGCATCAGTAATAGTGTCACAAAAAGAGCAGAGCCAAAATAGTTGAAGTAACAGTTTTCAAAGTCCACAAAAAAAGGGACTAAAGATGTGAAATCTAAACTGATTTTTAAAATTCTGTAGTTTTTGCTCTTAACCAGTGTTTTATTCAAATCTTCCATGAAGTTTTTATTTGTTTTTGCTTATTAAATAAAAACTGTTCTTAGAAATCACCTCACAATTACCTAGTGGAATTGCCCAGAATCAAGACCAGGAAAAAGAAAAGCCCCTCCTCAGACCTGGGTGGAGCTATAAGAGGCACTCTCATAAGACGAAGACTTTTTATTTAATTTAATTATTTTTATTTTTGAGACAGGATTTCTATGTGTAGCTCTGGCTTTTTGGAACTCAGATCACTCTGGGTCTGGCCTCCAACTGAGGGATTCACCTGACTCTGCCTCCCAAATGCTAGGATTAAAAGCTTGAACCTCCACACCTGGCTAGGAAACAAGGACTTTTTTCATTTCAGATGCTCACTGTTTGTGTAAAATAATGTCTCTTATTTTCAGTACTCATTTTTCTAACAACAAAGCTGAGGCTTGGAGTGTTTGAGTGACTTGCTTAAACTCATAGATCAAGGACATGGGAAAATGCAGGACCAGAATTCAGGTCTGCTTGAACACTTAACCACCACAACCCTGAACATGAAAAGCCTTTTTAATATACAGATGGAAAATGTATGGCTTTGTTTTATAGCTGCAATTTTCCACATAGGCGCTTCAGTTTTGCTGTTTTGATTACCCTAAGAGTATCCAGAGTGGATAGGGATTGTCTCAATTTTATAGCCTTGAAAGAAAGCCAGTATAATCATGTAAAAGGGGACATGGTCTAATAGGTAAAGGATACTTTTAAATTATAAGTAAAATGTTTTGCTTTCTTTGTATAAAGGTCATTTCTTAGCTCTTAATTCACAAATTCAAGAAACTGCTGTAATTTCACTGCAGACTTTATTCAGATGGGAGGCAAGGCTAGAAGTGCATGAACTTCCTTTCAGGTCAGTTCCTTATGAAAATATTAGCAATTATCTAAAATTGTTTCTTGTATATGCAGTTTCCAGAGTAGATTGCACAACTTTAGGATCTTTTTCTTTCTGATTTAGGGATGACAGCAATATTTTAAATAGTGATGACTCATGTCTAGGACTGAAATTTGTTTTTCATGAGTTTATACATTTTTCCCCTTGAATTGCACCAAAAATGGTTTTTTAATTGGCTTTAACTCATGCCCAATAAATTGGATGAGAATTGATTGCTGCAGTCCTGTGTGGTTTAAAATTATTCAAGACTGTGCTTTGAGTCAAATGAGTGCATGAGTGAAGGCAGCAATACTTTCTGTCCTCTCTGATGACACACAAGATTTTAAAAATAGTCATAATTCATATGTAAAAATTAATATAAATGTGGTTAATAAAACTTAAAAGTACAGTGACAGAGCACTTTAAAATAGATCAGATTCATGATGCCTTTTCCCCCAGTCTTAACAATACTACAAATGTAGTCAAAATTCCTGTAAGATTTCTAGCACCTGCATGTCACCCTTGTTCAGAACCCTGCTGTGGTTTCAGGATGCTTCTAAATAATGCCATGACATAAGAGAGAAAACAGGCTGCATCAGAGATCTGCATCATCCCACAGAGAGAAACTGGGAGCTGCTTTTTTGTTCTCTGAAGAGTGATTTTAAAGGCAAAAAATTAAACAGTATGAAAATTGAATTAACTTGGGTGACTGTTTAGGGCATTGAAATAGCAATTCACTAAATGGTACCTGTCAGCAAGCCAGCTTTTGTTCAATCTCATTATAATTACTTACTGTATTATGCTTTTTCATTTACTTATATGCCACAGAAATGTAAGCAAGTCATTTTAAGGATTTTTTTTTTCTGGTTGGCAAAAGTTTGTTTCCTGGAATTCTTTTTCTGTGGTAGGATAGGGTATAATGGGTAAAAGAAATAATTAATTAGTGAGGAAAGAAATTTTCCTTGGTTATAATTTAGATAGGTAGTAAATAAAGGAAATAGTTAATTTCCTTTCTCCAGTTAGTAATTCTAACTGGACAGAATAATTATATGTGATATAGTCTTAAGAAATTGGGAGAACACTTTATATATAGTGGTTATATCGCTCTGTCATATTTGTTTCTCATCTGCATTAAGTTTAAATACTTGATATTGTCAGTAAATGGCATTTTACTTATAAAGCTCAGAGATGCAAGTCTGACCTGTCTCGGAATCCAAGTCCTAAAGGACATTACTGGATCTTACCACTCCACACAGAGCAGCTGCCCCCACCTGGTGGTTGAAAGGGCAGAAGCTTCAGCTAGAGACTTTGATATTTTTTTTTCTGTCGAAACCCAGGCTGTCTGTCTCCCATAAAAGCAAATGCCTGTTTAGAATTTTTACAAAGGCAATAATGCAGAAATGTAGTGAAGGAATTAACTGTAAATCTAGTACCTTTAGCTTAAATTAGCTTCTGTTCAATGTCTGAGCGAACATCCTCTAGATAAAATTTAAAAAGGTCTGTATTTCAGGAAGATCTTCATATATAATTAAACAGCAAATATATGCCATCCTTTCAGTGGCTTTATAGCTATGTACCATGCAGTTAGGGAGAGGACTCTTCAGAATACACAGAGACTAAATCACATTCTTCAAATTCCAAAACAATATTACCTAAGGTTGAGAATATCCTAGGACAGCTTACAGTTTCAAAAATTCTACTATTTTCTCTGAGCTACATTTGACAAGTACTTATTAATTTTATTTCTCATATATTTGTTAGCAACAGATAAATTATCATGAATATAATAATTATTTTTGATGTGAAATAGTTTTGTCTGTTCCTTTTAATTACCTATTTCTTATAATATGTTCTTATTCATGTGTTATATTACCTGTAATTTGTTCTGTCTTTAAAGATGTTGGATTTTATATCTAAAAGGTACCATAGGGGTGTTGTACCAAAAAGTGAGGAGGGAATTTAGATTCTAGATACTGTCAGTTTCTGCTTATCCATCTTGGACAACTTAATTAACTTAAGAGTGTGTGACATTGAGTTAGAAAGCCATCTAGTGCATAGCTGAATGTTATCATTCCCACTATTGCTAAGTTAGTGTGGAAGCCATGATGTTTAAATGAAAGGACTTGCTGAAGAGTATCAACTAGTTAGTGGGAAAACAATGCTAGAACTCATGTCTTCTTTCTCTAATTCAAGAAATTTGTGGTAAACATCACAATTTGCATCTTTATAGCAGGATATTTAATGCCCACCCTGCATAGGCACAAAGGTGTGTTAGGGGCATCCAAAGCAAAGGAGGTTACCAGCCTCACTGACCCTGACTCCATCTCTTCTTCATACAACCACCTTTGGCTCCTTGTTGAAAACATATTCTCTGTTCAGAATCCTGTCATTTTCCAGGTTCTAAGGCATCTTTTTTTTTTTTTTTTTTGACCATCAGAATACAATCATTCTTAGTGTCCTGTACCTCTCTTCAATATCTGCCAGTCTCTGCTTGCTCTCTGTTACTCTGCAATCCTGCCAGTTCATTTGAAGAAGTTTTGAATTTCATACAAAACTCAATTTATGTTGTGGGACTCATTCCTGTGCTTTCCAGTCCCGTACTGCTCAGCAGTTCCCAAATTTACATTAGCCAACGATATGTAATCTACCCTGGTACTTTTATATCTGTACTTCCCTAAGTTGATTTTTTAAAGCCAGAGTGGTGACTTAAGCAATACTAAACCAACCTGACAGCTGTGTTTTCCAGCCCACAGCATCCACTGTAGCTAGTAGCCTGGTCTTCACCACAATGCTTTAATTGTAACTTCTGAAACATCTATTTGTCCTGAACAACATGCCCTAGTACCTGTGTGCATGGCTCCACACGCACACACAGTAGATTTGTATAAAAAGCCTTAATATTGAAGCTGACCACTGTCATATGTATTAATATTGCTATCTTTACACAGAAACTTATAGAGACTCAAACTTTCATGAATTCTTTTGATATGATTAAAATAGAGGCACACCTCTTTTAGTATTCATTTTGCATCTAGGAAATATTAGTATTCCAGAAAACATCAGTGTTCTATGAGTTAAATAATGAACGTTGACATAAAAGAAAGGCTCTTCTTTTTATTGTCTGCACAAGAAATCTATAAATACTAGCAACAGAAAAAAACTCTCACAGTAAATTGTGTCAAAATAATTCAAGAAAATGTCTATTTGTTACTGAAACATCTTAAACTGTCTGTACCTCATTCATTTATGTTATAATTTTCAACTTCTGTGTATAAAGTCTGATACCGTAAATAACCATAGTCTCTAATTTCTAATGCCAGGCTGGCAGTGACCAAAGGAATGGGCTTTTATTTCTATGACAACAGTATCATTGGCCTCAAAATGTTGCTTGATCAAAAAAGTAGGGTTTTGATTTAATCATAGCAGCATTAACAGTTAAAAGAAATTAGTATGAAAGAGAAATAAACAAAAGTTCTAAGAACACTGTGTATATGCATATACATTTCTCTGGTGCTTATTTCACTTCCTCAGGAAATCTGGTAGTCACATGACTAGGCTTGACCTTGAGTTGGTCAGTCCTATCAAATTATCAGGTATCAGATACCTACTGTTGGCTAAATTCAAAATGTTGCATCTGCTTTCCACTGTGACCTACAATGAAGTAAGATGTCCAAAAGTTTACATTCATTCTTTTTATCAGGCTGCAAATTTTGTTACCTTCTAATTAATGACCCAAAGTCTACATCTGTAGCTATATCTTTATCAATCCATAGCAAAGAAAGCCTGGAGGAAACTGCAAAGCGATAAACTGTAAGCCAGTTTTATTGTTCTTTTGATAGCCTGTTTTATGACATCAACTTGATATTAATTCTCCACTTCATTTTATTCAAAACAAGCAGAAACCCTATTATTAAAATCTCTTTATACAGTCTGTCTTTATATTCCTTTGGATATGCATTTGATAGATTCTTTACAAGTACAAGCAACCTAAGAAATTGTATACTAGAGTAGAAATTCTTATTAGTCTATGTAAATGGAAAAAATGTAACAGCATATAAAAGTACATGTGGAAAGGGAGACTGAGCCTAGGGACAGACTAGGACAAGGACATAGGAAATAATTTCTTTCCATGCCATAAATAATGAGTAACTTAAAATCATGTTTTAGAATTAACAAAGAATAGAAAATGAGTATAGGCTCTCTCTCTCTCTCTCTCTCTCTCTCTCTCTGTGTAATTGAATAATCAAGTGTTTCTACATTAAATCAAAATATCTTAATTTGGTTAAACTTCAGTGTTCTATATTTGATTAACTGTGATTCCATCAAGTAATTAACTGAATTAAAAGCTATACTGAATGCCAAACACTAACATTTGAGCCTAACTAAAGTAACAATAGCCATAATTAATGCCAAAGAGAGAACAGGTTGTAGAAGCATCAACATTCGGGAAACCTACTCTCTGTTTCTATTAACCTTAGAAATGTTACTTAAATTCCTCATCCCTTTGCTGTGATCCTGAAAATGAGACATAATTTATGTTCCTCTCACCTCCAGGGGTTACCATGATAAATATGTAAAAGTGCATTGAGCTTTTTGTGATAAAAGGTACTATAAAAATCTAAGGTGTTTTTATTATTATATCAGTCAAATGGGATCTCAGACTCAGTTCCTTTTTGAAGACCCACAACTTTTTATGGGGAAATCATGAAATTGTATAGGGAAATATATTGGAGTCACATAACAGGGCAGACAGAAGATTTTTATGCCTAATGGGGCCTGTAAAACTTAGTTACAATTAGAAATATGAGAAGATATTTATCATAGAATATATTAGGTAAGACATTAATGAGAACAAATGAAAAATATTTAAGAGACCATATGCAAGGCAGGAATTCTAATTCTGGCTTTATGAGAATAAAAGTATCCATGATTGTAGTTACTATGTATTGAAGATTCTTGTATGCAGGAATTTTTATTGTTCAGTGCTCATGATTATATTTAACCTCATAGTGATACTACATTAATCATCGCTATTATTGCTTTCTAGATTAGGAAACCAATGCTTAAAGGTGATAAAGCAAAAGCAAGACTCCTTAGTGGCAGCGTCAGGTACAAGTTGACATGTGTTGGAGCCCTGGCTTAAGCTCTTAACAGTTTGCAAAGCTATAGCTCCTAAAAGGGTACTATTATGCTATCTGTTTCGAGGAGAATTTGTTGACAGTCATATAATGCACAAACATTTAGAAAGCTAAACAACAATAACACAGCATAGGCAGACATACTGTGAATATGTTTGTACAACACATTTACTGAGCTATTTAGATTTCCTAGTTTTCTCTCTTTTACTAGAGTTTCCTAAAAGCTTAATCTTATTTCCATTAAACACTTACTGTCTATAACCCTGTTTTATTATTTTGGCACATGATGGGCACTCAAAACATGCTCAAATCAAATTGAAATGAGTCTTTTGTCAAAGAGGAGGGATAAATATTTAGGAACTGGATTGATTGTCACTTACTTGGCACTTACCTGCTGATAAATGCTATAACTGGAAAGCTCTGTCTGATATTTTTGGTAATAGATTCATGATCAGTTATAAACAATAAACAACAGTATTATAACTTTTGGGTACTTTAAAAGCTCCCAGGAGCTCTGCCTCTGGAGTCACAGAGATTCTCTATTTTAAGTATACATTATCTTATTTCTACAGAGAATTGAGTCTAGAAAATCTTTTTCAAAACACATTTTATAGTCTTGACTATTTTGGTAGTTTTCACCACTGATAATTAATTGCCAGCTCTTCAGAAACAATACCCCCCCATATATATATAATTAATTAGTGCCAAAATGGAGATAGAAGTGGCTTTGGTTTCATATTGATTTCAACATCAAAACAGTTTTCTATTCAATAAATAATTAAAGTTATCTTTTAGTTTTGAAGTGTTATGATAAATTAAATTCATGAAATGTCTTCTTCACCTCACAAATTTGGAATGCATCTTTTAGCTTTGATGCAAATTCATATTTTTATAGTTTTACTTATATCAATAAACACTAGTTTAACCCATCTTCTGTGTGTATATTTTTAATTTGCTTAAGAAAAACAAAAATAGAACCCATAGCTTACATATTCATTGAACCTGGTAATTCATAATTATCTTTTTGTGACAAGTAGGTAAATATGTTGTTCATATGTATATCAAAGATAATACTATAGTGTGGAAATGCAGGAATCATAAAAAGAATTTTCTTTACCATGCTTATACAATTACTATTATTTAAACTTTTGTAACTTTGTAGAAAAAGATATTATGGAAAAGAAGAATTATTTGTATGACCATAAGTTTCTTCCTCATTATAGGATACTAAAATTCTTTAATCATTCATGCACACACTTGGCTTTTTTAAAAAAGAAAACCCTAAACATCTGTTCTCTGTGTTACATGATATAAAGGATTTTTGTAGAGTCATTCAATAGAAATGTCTTTGAGATCTCATGATTGATAATGTATTTATTGTTTATTTGTTTATCACTAACAGTGCGAAGTCAGATCACTTCAAAGTTTAAAAAAAAAAAACAAACCTCTTTTTTCATACAGGAAAAGAGTTTAATAGTTACAGAAACGTGATAAAATCTTAAGGTTTTCCTTATCTTCTTCCCTAACAAATTTGCCTGTTTTTCCTCACCTCAAAGTGACTAAAACATGCTTTATGTTTTTAGTCATGTGCACTCTGGCATTGATCTAAATTTGAGGTTAAACGACATAAAAGCAGATTGATTTTCTAAATCGGGATCAGCTATGTGATCCCTTTAAGGTACTTTTTATGATATGTCTATGACAGAGTGTAAATACTATGGAAAATACACCCTCTTGTAGACATCATAACTGGACACCCATGGTGGACTGAAGAGTTAAGTCACTTAAACAGAGCACAGTGCTGGCTGCTAAAGAATCAAGATAATACACCAAGGATTATATGTTGGTCTTTATGCATATTAAATTGTGGGGTAGCATCTATTCAAATAATAAGTTTCAAGCCTCATAAGCAGGCAGAGGAGTGTAGAAATAAAACCTGCTGTGTGAAAAGCTGAAATGTGTTACAAGGCATACCTTGAGTGGAGTTTCCTCAATTACCCCATTGTAATGAGCTGTGTAAAGGGGGAGGAGTTGAAATACAACTGTTATTTCTGCAGATAACTAAGTGGATTCTTTACAGTAGTTGATGTCTTCTCAAGCAATTCTAAAAGCTAGATGGGTTCTTTCTGGAGCACGGAAAGGCCTTCACTTAGACACCAAAGGCCAGGTTATTTTGGAAAGTCCTGTATCCAGGTTGATGTGTTTTTCATACAGCGGAAGGAGCCTATTTGGAAGCAAGTTCCACTGCCCTCTGTCCCCTTGCTCTGAGCTAGAATCACCTTTTCATAGCAGGTTGGATTCAGTTGTTACTTAAGCTCTATCCCACCAACTTTGTGCCAGAACACTGAGTCCCTTTTCTACTACTCATAGCATCCCCTTCCCAGATACATTTAAAACCTGTTGGGCTTTACCCTTCCGCTGCCCCCTATACCGTACAAAAAAACCACACAAAAACACCCAAGTCCCAGGGCAGGCGCCCCCTCTCTGCTTGCTGAAAGCATTTTAATGTCAGTTTGCTTTCGGAGTCTATCAGCAGCCGGCTGCCTCTGCCACCTGAATTTCAATTTCTTAATTCATAGCCAGATGAAACAGAATGGAGCAGAATCCGGGCTGCCCTCTACATTGGGTTGGGCTTATCAAGCGTGAAGTTTGGCGTTTTGCAAACCTATTCAAGCGATTATCTGTTGAGGACCTCTCCAGCCATCTCCATCTCTGCAACCGGCTGATAAGACAGCTGTTTCACTAGCCGCGGTCTCCCCGGGCCTCAGTTTTCAGATACAAACCCCGCCTTTGTCACCGTGCCCCAGTGTGGTCGCTTGCACTGTGGGGCAAGGGTTGATCTAAACACACGTGGGGGAAAATGTGAATGTGTGTAAGAGAGAAGAGGAGGAGGGAAAAAAGGAGGAAGTGAGAAGGGAGGGTCTGGAGGGAGAGAAAAAGAGTTGGGAGACCTGAGGGAGCTGGGGGCAGGGCGCTCGCCGGGTGCAGTTGATGGCTGTGATTGACTGGATGGCCAGCCCGGCTTTATTATTTCAAATTAGACGTGGATCGCACACAAGTGGAAACATAAATCTTCAATATAAGAAAGAGCCTCTGAGCATCAGAAGCAGAGAAACCGTTTCTTCCCAGGTCCGGGTAAAGGGGCGGGCGAAGAGACTGATTGCTACCATCTGAGACAGATGGTTTCCTTTAACTTTGGAAACTGCTATTTTTAATTACTTGTATTAATTTTGCATGAGCTGTATCGGCTGCAGGAGGAAGCTTAGAGAAGTCTATTAGCATTACTGAAAGAAGCGGACATGAGGCTCTGACTTGCCCTGTATCACCTTCAGTTTTGTTTTGTTTTGTTTTGATCCTTGCCTGATTGCCTGGATGCTTCCCTTCATGCTGACAGACATATGAGTTTATCCTCCTAAAAGTTCCTCCTGAATAACCGACGCAAAAAAATCTGAGGATACTGGTGGGAGCGTTTCCGTAAATGATCTTTGATCTCAGACTGAAACTCAGTGGGGCACGTGCGGCAGATCTTGGTCTGAAAGCGACACAAGAATGTGACTCATACAAAAATTTTCCCCGGGGCAGAGGGAGACAAGTAAGGTCATCTCCCAAGATTTACTGAAAACTAGTGTGAGAAAGTGTGTGTGTATTCATATGTATATGAATTAATGTATATAATTCACGTATCTCTTCAGGTAAAAGAGGAACCGGAGGAATTCCCCTTGAGTATATTGTATTTTGTAGCCCTACCCCCGGAAGAAGCATTTAAGGATGAGAAAAGGCTGTTTGTATTCTTGCTTACTGCGGTACTAGAAACTGCCCCGGCTGAACTATTTGCAATATAAAAAGTCCTTTGCAAAACAGTCTTGAGGTACTCACCTAAGGGGATGAAAGTCATTCCCTCTTTGCCAGGGAGTGAAAGCACCCCAGAAACTAGAGTCAAGAATAAGTTCTTGCTGCCATTTCCACTGGAAAACTTCAGGATGAAAAACTGTGGAGTAGTCTTGCCAGACTTCTTGGAGATTACCGGAATTTGCATTTATTTTGAAAGAACACCTTGATGAAAGGAATCCTCCTCCACACCTTCAGGCTCTAACTGTGGGATTCGTCACAGTGACCGAGCCCTAACAAAAATGAACCTGATTCCAAACAAGCCTGTTTCTACGGCAGGCAGTCTCTGCCTAGAATCTGTGGTATAAAAGGTTCCCCCAAAGTGGTCTTACCTTGTCTCAAAGGGAGGAACAGAAAATACTGGTACCAATTTTGCTCTGTAAACTTTATCCTGCCGTGCCCGCTAAGGCTAGTCTCTGTCCATGGTGCTAATTCTTGCCTCATTCTCCTGTGGGCTTTCATGTCCTAAACTCACAAAAGTGTCCAATATATTTACAACTCCTGTCTTTCAAACAATAAAAAGAAAGCTGAAATACTAAAAAAATGTAGTGGGCAGGCTATATAATAACATTTCTCAAAAAGGATTTAAGTAGCATATTTCCATTATGAACACAGAATCTCTCCAAAACTCAACAATTAGAAAATATTTTAATTCATTTGAGAGAGTAAGCTACTTAGAATTTTCAAGACAAGTCAAATGGTAATTCATACACATAGCCGACTGCTTTATTTACTGTTTAAAAAAGTTATAGGTAGTTCTCAGCGCCCTTAATTATGTTCAAATCACCCTTTCTCCTTCCGTAAAAAGGTTTGTATAAGGAAGTTATTTATCTTAACATTGTCCACAATAGCTTTAAGTCTTCCTGTGAGAGACATGCTCTTTTCTGAAAAAAAAAAAAAGAAAAAGAAAAGAAAAAAACCCACAGTGAAATCGCCAATTGAATTCTTTAATTTTCAGATCTGAAAAGCATTGCTTTGCAATCTTATCAACATCCAACTTTTCTCCATGCCTCCAGCAGCTCCCCAAACTTTTTCCTTTCTGCCCCAAGTCAAAACAATGCTGAGGCTTTAGAGAGAATGTCAGAGTTTGCATGACATTTAAATTTGAATATCTTGGAAAAAAAAAAAAAACTGTTTAGCTAATGCAAGTTTAGGTGCTGAGAAAAATTCTTTTTCTTCACTATGAATCAAGAGGGATTGATTACAATTTAGGTTTAATTTAGGTAAGATGTTTGCACATAGTCTTCAATAATTGATGGAAGTACAGTGTACCATAATGTTTCAGGGTATGACATGATTTCAAAATGAAGTCTACATCCAGATATCATCCTATAGCCTATTAAAGCAGTTGTCATTTTTTATTTTTAAAAGTTGGGAAAGTAAATTTTATCTATTTAAAACTTTTTAAATTTAACAACTGTCTCATTTAAGATAGTTTCAACTTCCTGAGTAATCTCAGCCCATGTTATCTACAGAGAATAAACAACATGTTGAATATAACAGTAGTCTGAAAATATTTCCTTCTTTGCCAAACAGAAAAAGCATATATACAGAATCCACAGAATTTAGTACGCTTGCACTTGAATAAACAGCTTTATTATTTTCCATGTAATATTTTTATTAGTTTCCACCCATAAAAAGGTATTTATATATTTACAAAGGTAAGAATTTTCTTCAAGGAGCTACAGTTATATGAACATACAAAAACAATGCAGTATCAAAGTGTGAACATGGTCATAAGGATAAATATAGTTCATTTCTAACATAACTCTGAATTAATCAAACAATAGTATACTTTTGCCTAAATGATATTTCTTTCCTTGCACTGAACTGGTAGGTGAGAGGTGTCATTGAAGGGATATGGCAGGAGACCCAGGCTCCCATTATCCATACTTCTATTGTAAATAGGAATGAAGTCTTTCTTATATTTAGTCTCTTGGCTTCATTTCTTCAAGCTACTGTTTTTTTTTTTTCCTTATTTTTTGCCCGTAGTTTCATTTTAGATTAGATAATAGTTTTAAGTTGAAATTAAGCTTCAAGGAGCTATTGTTATATAAAAAGTAAGAGGTAGGAACTAGGCAAATGACAATTATAAATGGTAATTGTAAATATAGGTTCAGGCACCTGTTCCCAACCCCAGTTATTGTTATACAAGGTAATATAAGTTAGACACTACTACACAGGCTTAATAGAAGATAAACCAGTCCCCAGTTCTTTTCCATTAATCATTTATCAAACTCAAGGGCACTCTCAAGGAACACTGATTTACTTTCCACTTCCAAGGCATTTTGCTCTCAGACCATCTTTCTTTTTCCCCTCTGACATCCCACCTTTCTGCAGTCTTTAACATCACTAGTGCCTTCCCTTTTTTGCATTATCAAAGACAATGACTAGCAGCAAATAAACAGGTAAAATAATATTTGAGAGAAGATAGATTATATAAGAAATGTATGCACTCTCTAGGAAGTTGAAAAAATTCCATCTGGAAATGACCTAAGTTAGGTGGATATTGTTTCTCCTTAAAGCTCAAGGCAGGAGAGTTATCCTACTTTCACTTAAAGGGAGAAATAAATATAAAATTACTTATATTTCAGCGTTCTGAATATTAAATAAAATACGGCATTGAAATATAGGAATCTTCATCTGTAAAGACACAGACAGCACTTTGTGTACTGGTCAAACTTTTGAATACTCAAAAAAACAAACCAAAAACCACCCCCCCCCAAAAAAAAACCCCTGGCAAAGGCTGAACTATCTTTACTATAAGCAATGCATGTGTGGTCCAAGAACTGTATTGCCAGATAATGCAGAGGAGTGGCTTGTTCTAGTTTATATACAGCTGCTCTTTTTACCTTCAAGTGAAGAACCTTATCTCCACTCAAGTACCTGTTTTTCTGTACAGGATGTTTATCCTACTTCTTTCCTATTCAAACTATACAGCTTTACTTGAAACCTTTTTTTTTTTTTTTTTTTTTTTTAAATTTCACTCTTATTCTGAGAGAGAGAGAGAGAGAGAGAGAGAGAGAGAGAGAGAGAGAGAGAGAGAGTAAAACAGCAACACACACAGTAACCTAGTATCTAATACAGATTTACAGATCACTGGAACACAAACTGCAAAAGGCATGCGGACAAGTAATGGGTGTACATTCTCATCCCTCTCAGATCAAAGAGAAGAGCTCTCAATGACTCATACATACCGGACAGTTTACTATTATAAAGAAATATGCCAGAGATGCAGCCGTGAGGGGAAATAAAACGAATCTTTCGGAAGCAGAAAGACTTAAGAGGAAAATAGATGCTGCCATATCGCAAACTCTCATAGTACAGTTCCACCCTCCCACGTTGCTCTCTCCCATCTCCTTTTGCTTCTTGCATTTCCCTTCGCCGCCAGTGTTAAGTGTGTACCTCCCCGCACAACTTACCTTGAAACGGGACTCCATTGAGTTCTCAAGAGTGACACAGGTCCCTAGCCAATCGTGTAGCAGAGCTTCGCCTGGGCGGACTCAATGGAGGCGTCTCGCCCAATCAGGAACCTGGGGCGATGAGCAAGTTGCGTTGTGGCACGACTCGGCGTATACTTCCGCGCGTGCTGCCCGGGATAGGACTCTGGCAGAGCAGCTGCACACACGGCAGTGCGGAGGCAGAGAAGGGGTTGGTGATACGGTGCTATAAATCTGTGGTCCAGTCCACCTCCCTTTTAAGACGTCCTCCCCCCTTATTTCTGTTCTCACTTAGAGATGCAGCAGCGTACTCCTGTAGCGACCTACTAAAAAGCAACAAGGAGAAAGACATCGTCTTTTTGAAAAAACGTTCTTTCGTCTCTTTTCTTTGTTCCTTGGTTTGTTTTTCTTGCCCCTTTTTGTTTAGTTGAACGGCAATAGGAGGGTAGTCTTTCCGTCTTTTTAAACTCTCTTTTTTAAGTTTTCCCTCCCCTTTCATATTTTTTTAAACCATTTCTTTTAGCATTGGACTTTGGGGTCGAAAGCATTTCTTTTTATTTGCTTCTTTTAAGCCGAGCACAGTTTAGGTTTCGTGCTGTCTTAAGAGAACTATCCAGCAGCTTCTTGCTCATCCTTATTGGGAGAACTGCACCGTTACTTTAAAAACACACATACACAAAAACCTTAAGGGAGAAAGGTAAGTTTCGGTTTGGTTTCTTTAATCATTAGTTGCAGCGATGCGCTGGCAAACCCAGAAAACCTGTAAGTGAGCGGAATACAGAATGTGAAGTTAATTGCACATGTTTGCCTCATTTCAAAGAGACTGCTTTTTCTTTCTTTTTTCCTCTTTCTTTCTCTCTCTCTCTCTCTCTCTCTCTCTCTCTCTCTTTCTTTCTTTCTTTCTTTCTTTCTTTCTTTCTTTCTTTCTTTCTTTCATTCTAGAGAGCCAGACTAGAAGACAGTGGACGCATGCTTATCGTAGTGAATTTTTGAAAATGTCACTGGCAGAAACTTAAGTGGTTAAATGCGGTCAGGATACAAGCTACAATGGGAGGCTAGATGTTGAGTGAGCTACGGGGTTGAGGTTTGAAGTTCATTTCGTGGGAAGAGAGGGATAGCTTGAATGCTGGGGGGGAATGCATGCCTCTACTTTTGCAAAGGAATCGGAGGACTGGGGAAATCAGAAGCCTAGACTTGCTTGCCGATTAGACCTGGGGAAAAACCTCTCAGCTTAATTGCATTAACCAGATAGCATGTGCTGGGGAGATGGGATTGCCAGATGGAATTTAGATGCTGCACCAGGCAGCGAGTTGTAGTTGACTGAAAAAAAGTACATACAGCCCGAGGGCTGGGGCTGGGCTGGGGCTGGGGTGGTTAGAAGCTGTCAAAACTCATCATTGCCAGATATACGAGGTCTCTGATTCACGGATCCCAATGATCGGAATTCAGATTTAAAAGAAGACTGCCAATTTGGGGCCAAATCTTTGAATCTGTACCGGATATGAGATTCCCTTTGTTCAGAAAAGCGTAAATAAGATCCTTGGAGTGGTGTGAGAGAAGTGGTGGCTGCTAGGGAGCCTCGCGGTGCTGGGCTCTGGACTGCGAATTCCAAGCCCTGTCCTTGGTCCTACTCAGCGGAGCCCGCCTTCCGGGAGAGGGGGAACCTTTGGCAGCCGGTAGGCATCGCAGCTACCCTGGGAGCTGAGTCGGCTGCTAAGCCCTTAGCCCCTCCTCGCAGCTCCCCTTCCTTGAGTAGCTATTGTTAAAACTGACGCCGGGAGAAAGATGGTTGGGAACCAGAAGCTGGGCAGACAGGCACACGCTTCATTTTAACTTTTGAGATTTCTCGCGGTGCAGGGGAAACCAGTTGGCTTTCCACTGCGAAAGAGCGAATCCGGGTAGACGTGGGAAAGGGGGAGGATGCTCGCTGGGCAGGGAGGGCGGGGGAGGTGGTGTCGAATGGACTGAGGTGCTGGCTTTACCTCAGAGAAGTTTAAATTATTGGCACGAGGGGGTGTGGGTGAGTGTCTGCGTGCGAGCGCCCAGTGGTGCTTGAGACGCAAAGTATGGGGGCAAGGTACAAAGCTGGCCCGGATGGATGGTTCATCTCTTGCTCTGCTGCTCTCTACCCCACCCACACACTGGTTTGAAAAGCCAGCACTCTGCTCCACCCCCCCCACTTGACTCTGCCAAGGGCGTGGGGGCTAGGGATGGCAAGGTGGCAGTGCCCACCCTGGAGCTCCGTTGCAGACTGGACTTTTCGTGGCCATTGTTGCTTAATTTATGCCCAGCACGTTGCTACGTATCCACCTATTTCACGTCTATAAAGAATTAATAGGAGAGCTGCACAACTGTGGCAGATTGGAGGGTGGATTCGTTCCCCATTTTCCTATTTTCAAGTATCCGTTATCAAAATTGACCTTGAGATTGGTTATTTTCTTTCCTAATTACAGCTTCAGGTTTGGTTTTATTGTGTTGAGGGTGAGAAAAATAATCAGCCATTTAGTGTTTACTCTTAACACTGCTGGACGGGGAAGGATGTCCGTGTTGTTCCCTGAAATGCATGGGTTCTGCCCCTTCCCCCACCCATGTACAAACATTCCATTTGGTTAAAACTCTAAACCTTCAACCTTCTCCACACCCCTGTTTATTCTAGTTATTTCCAGGGTAGTGGGGTGGGAGTTACATATATTTTATTTTTCTGGGCCTACTATTTACTGCAACCTAAAAATGTAGGTTTAAAAATGAAGGGAGTTGGGGGAATACAACATAGACATAGTAACCCAATAAATTATCTTCCTAAATGATAGTCACTTCCTAAAGGTCAGGAAAAGGGTGTTTTGTGGGGGAAAGGAAGATTAGGGATATTTGTGCCTTCAAGATAATCTTTGTAAAATGGCTTCTTAAATGGGACATCTGAGAGATTTGTCAAAATTGAACAAACAAGTCCTCAAAAAAGAAAAATGTTGAATGTTTCAAAGTCATCATTTAAGAGATTAATTAAAAAGCCGTTTCCACCGCTTATCACTGCCATTCACTGACTCTGTCTTCAGAGACCTGTGAGTGTCCCCTTCCATCTTGTAACCAAGGGCTTGGGCATTCCCCTCAGAAAGGTAATCGGTTTTGGAGTTCTCATGGAGAATGAAGATTGTAGACAGAAGTGGTTTGGTAGACTTGGAAAGTATCTGTTGAGAGAGGCTAACTCCAAGCCGACATCTTCAGAAAGTAGAGTGAAGGGCATTGGAAGGGCTACATTAGGAAACTGGGTAGGCCCATTTCTTCTCAACATTTCAAAACTGGCATTCTTAGCAATAATGCATGCCTGGGACAGGAATATTATAATTAACTATTTAGAGGGAGGTCAAAGAGGCACAGGCGCTTTGAGCGGTTTTCCCAGGAACCTGCACAAAGTCAGTTAAGGTCATTTAATTCTAAATCTGATTTGGGGTGACACAGAAATGCTGATGTTGAATCAATGAACTATTTCTGGTGTCCCCAACCTGGGTCTCCTAAACTGAGGCTGACCTGTCTCCATTTTGACCATGATTGTGTTCCCTAATTTACTATGCCTGATTTCATTCCGCTTTAGAGGGTAAATTTGCCTCCCCACCCCTGGGTTGGAGGAGCCCTCCCTCCTTGCCCGTCGCATGGGGGCGGGGAGCTCTGGGCGCCCTTAGCGAACCTTGCTGCATCAAACCCGCATCATGTCCTTGAAGCTGTAACCTCGGTCACGTTCTTGCGGCGACTCGATCGCCCACTGTTCAGTTCTTTCCTTCTGCGCTTCGCAGCAATTTCAGGTAGGTATGATCGGAGATGTTTTTAAATGTAGTTTTCTAGAGGGAAGGGTTAAAACCGAAACCTTTTCAATAATAGAAAAAAAAAATTCCCTGTACGACAGGTGCTCTGGTAATTAAGCCTCTAGGCAGGTGTAAAAAACGTGTGCGGCTCTATCTCCAAGTCTTGGGTCCAGGACAGAGACCAGGATTTTCAGGGTAAGGAGAGTTGAACTGGGTGAGGGAATGGGCTGGGGATAGTGATCATTCGGACGCTCCCTCGGAGTTGGCACGGGGTGGGGGTACTGGAAGAATGAGGTTCACGGCAGGTGCAAGCATGGTCCAGTGCAGGATTTCCTACTTCGCATCTTAAGGAGAGTATAGCACCCCGCATGGGTACTCAGGGCTTATTTAGACCTCAGATTCTGTCTAGGGAGCTAGAAAGGCGCAGCGGGGGCTAAGCGTTTAGTTTTCCGTCGAGGGACAGGACCTTTGCGTTTTGGAAGAGTGGGAAAAAGAGCCTTTAAAAATTCTTGAAAACCATGTATTCTCTGTGTGTATCTAGACCTACACTTGTCGCACGTACATATGTCCAAAGTGACCCCTGCACAAGCCGGGGTCTCCTGGGTCACTGCTTTGAATCTCTCGGTGTGTCTGCAAAGTTGCTCAGGCGGCCCCGGGAAGCCCAATGGAGGACGCCTGGCGGGAGCCTCTGCCCCCGAGGGTGGCGGAGCTGGGCACCTGCGGGCCGGCGGGCGGCGTGGCGAGCTTGGCTCAGCCCCGCCTCCTGGCGCGCTGCCAGGCAAGCCCCGCCTCCCCGCCCTGCTACAAACGGCGGGACCGCGGCGCCCCAGCGTCACTGAGGCAGCAGCCGGCCGGTAGGGCGGGGTTCCGCCGTGTTCCAGTCCGCCTTCCCGCCGCCGCCAGCGTGACTCCTGTGAGCGGTGCTGACGGCCGGCGGCGCGAGCCGTGGGAGCTGCAGCTGAGCCGCAGCAGGCAAGTGTGGGGGGCGTGGGTGGGGGCGGGGACGGCCGCTCCTCTGCTGGCTCTAGCCCAGACTCCCGGGCCGGGGACTCGCTGTCCGTCCGCCGCAACGCTAGGCAGCCTCCAGCTCGCCCTCGCTGGCTGGAGCGCTGGCTGGTCCGGCGACAACGCCACTGGCGATAGCGGAGGTAGCGCCCTCGAAGTTCCTACAGGGGACCGGGTATCTGGCACCACCCCTCCGGTGGGCACGGGTCGGAAGGGGGGTGGAAGAAGCAGAGTGGGCCTGGGAGCGGAGCCGGGCTGGTTGTGCCAGCCGCGTGCACGGGCGTGGACGTACTCTGCACCGCGGCTTGTAGCGCCCCACCGCCACCGGGGAAACTGCGCCCAGACGCAGGTGAGTGCCTTGGAGGGAGCGTGGGGGAGGGGGCTTCCCGCCCCAGCCTTGGCTTCCTGTGGAGCCTGCGGCCGCCTTGTGGGAGGACACGCAGCTGCTCTTCGTGCGGGAGCGTGCTGGTGGTGTCTGGCGTGTGCCCACCTGGGACGGGCGTCTGGAGACTTGGAGAGGCCACGCGGTGTGCCGGGGTAGCGTGAGGCCGTGGGCGCTCGGGGCGGGAGCGGTGGTGATCCCTTTTGCGTGTTAGGCGCAGCCGCGCGAGGTTGCAGCCGGCGATCGCATCCCATGTCTGCGCGCTACTGGCGCGAAGCGCGGATGCTCTTGCTTCGCAGGCTTCGGGTTTAGCTAGCTTACCGGGTTTAGGTAGCTCACTGTCATTCCTGCATTTGCTCATACATTTGCTAGGCTAAAATCTCTGAGGCCTTGGTACAAGACTAGTGAGCGCACTGGGAAGACTAAAGGAGCCAGGCCAACCAAACTGGGTTTACCAGCAGGTGGAGGTGACAATGACCAGCAGTCATTCCACGGAAAAGCCACCAGTTAATACAGGGCCAGAGCGCAAACATCATGCTTGTAGGTGTGAGCTGAGTTTGGAGTTTTACCTGTCGAGACTGTCATTTACAATTGTATGCATATCTAATATTCCGTCTTTGTGATGAAAATTTTCATCTTCTGTCTTCTCTTTACATTTTCGGAAATTGTGGAAAAAGGAGGAATTGCTACCAGTTATGTGCTTTCTTTTAATTGCTTCCCCCAAGGAACTGTGCTTAGCACTGCCGAGATACAGTACCTTCCGAAAGGACAAAAGAGCCTTAAAAACAGTTTTTCTTTCCAACCTATCTTTAATAATTCTGTCTTCACAAAAAACGTAGCCCAGTGTCAAAACTTAGGACAAAAGGTCATTGGCTTGAGTGCCAGTTGGGGGGATTTTTTTCATTTTCCTAATTGAAGCCTGCCTGTTTGAAATATTGTTTAGTTGCGTTAGCACGCAGCCTTGTCTAGAACCGTTTGTCCAGATTCCTCGAGTTTCATATTTGTGCTAAGCTAGGTGGTAATTTTTTTTTGGTAGAAGCTGACTTGGACTCTCCCTCCATCTTGGCGAACAGGTGTAAAGCTCTCCAGGATCTCTATCTTCCTTCTTATCTGACTTTTTGGGTATGCAAATAGAGACAGTTTGCTGAACGGCTCTGAGTATTCCTGTATTTCTTTTCCAGCTATTGGTGGCAGGGAGAAAAATCCATAAAGGAACACATTCCTTTCATCCCACCAACCCCTTTCCTTTTTTGTGTTCTTGTTATTAAAACTGGTTCCTTGTTATATATTTGAGTGACTGTGTTGTCACTTACAAGGCATGAGGAATTTTTGTGTTTTTTGTTTGTTTGTTTTTCTCCTTCAAAGAAGAAAGCTAAGACCTTTAGCCTCTAGTTCCCCCCAGGTCTATAAATGTTTCCTCCACAGTGTAGTGCACAGTGTTGGGAATTAAGCCTGGGCACTGTTGAAGCTGCTCATACTTCTTGAGTAGAATACCTAGTACTGGTCAGTGTCCACCAGGACACCTGTTCACCGTGGAACCTCTTTTACTTACCTGGGCCTAAGTCATTGGAAGTTGAATTGGTTTTGAGTTTTGGTTAGTTGCTTGTGTTTCTCTCCACAAGTTTAGTCCTGGTTTATGTGATTTTAGTTAACACTCCATGCCTGGCCTGGTAGTTTATGGGAGAGCTATGCTGGAAGCCGCAGTTCCTCTACTTGCTTCCCTGACACAGTCTCCATTCTCTGAATGGACAGAAGGTTTTGGCTGAATCCTAGAAACTACCCTCGGCTATTGGTGCTTCTCTTGTCAACATAAATATATATACTAAATTTTTTCTTTTTAATTTTCTCTTCTAGAAGCAAGTCCCATGTTTTCTTAAAGGACACAGCAGAGCCATCCAGAATAGTCGGACTGCTAAGTTACAATCAAATGTTTCTCTTGACTTAAAAAAAAAATGTTTTTAAACCAGTGACATTTTTCTGGTATAATTTACATGATATAAGAGCATCAGCACCAGAGTGGTGAATTGCCCTTAGGCCCCTTCTCCCCTTTCTAAAGGACCATGTACTCTGAACTACATTGGTCGTTTTTAATTGTTCGTCTGTCTGATAGAGTCAGTTCTTTTGCTTTTGTCTGAGACCTTATTAAGTCTACCACATTTGCCACATTTTATTAGCACCTTTACTGTCCATGATATTTATTTGGAAGAGAGAGAAACTGAAGAGCTGCTAGCCTGAAGACCTGCTAGCCTGATTAAGCTATCCTTCTATTAGCATTGAGTTGGGTGGAGTGCCCCTGTGTAGGTGGGGTTACCTTGGGCCTAAATGTTATACTGCCCTTGTTGGGGAGACCACCCCAGTAGTCTTAGTTTTTTCTACTGCCCTGGATCTTCAACTAGAGAGACCACATCCCACATATCTGATGGTTTTGTTTTTTATTTTGCAGGGTGCAGTTTTAGAGTCAGGGCTGCTTTATACACTCTGGGATCTGAACAGTTTTATAACTTTCCCTACATGCCTCAGACATCTTGAAATTAATTTTAGAACAAGGGCATTCTGTTTTTATTTTGCGTTGGGACCTACAGATTAGCTTATTCTGGTTAGGTACTTTCTTATTTGTGTGGTCATTCTGTTGATAACTATATAGGACACAAAATAAATGTTCACTTGTTTGGACCAGTGACATTTATTGATGGTACTCACTAGACCTGTGTGCTATGGTTTGATTACAAATCTGGTGCTGCATGTGCAATAACTGTGTATTTAACATTCTTCAAGATGCTAGCTGGCTAGTTGATTATTATTTTTGGATTTTAAGTAATATAAATTGGAGCAGAAATGGGGTCAAATATAAGCTCGAAAAACAATTTTTTATGCATATAATGTTTTAATGTAGGTTTAAATAACAGCCTTCAGAATCAATAGAAATTATACATTGTAAAATCCCCAGTCTTAACTAGTATTTAGGAATCTTTTTAAATAAAAATTAACCGGTCTGATATTTAGCTTGGTCATGTACTTTATAACTTTCACTGTAGTAAGGTCACTAGGAAAATTTCTAATTTTAAGGGAAAATTCCCTGTGTCTTTAACCTGTCCTCTGAGCATGTAAGACAAAACCAAAGGCAATTCTTGTTTAAATACTATTGTAGGTGTATTCTTAGCCTACCTCCAATGTGGATTCTAAGTATCTATATTAATACAGTAGTCTGCTTTTGGACAGGGTGTTTTCTGAAACAATGCATGATGCTCTGAACGCATCCCTTTTTACCCTTAATGCTCTTAACTCCGTGTTTCCCTTTTGACTGTTACTGAATAGTTTTTGGAATGACAGGTTCCCATCTTAATACCTAGAAGGAGAAGGGCTTTGGGAAGGAATGTGACATGGAAAACAGCCAAGAAGGTCATAAGAGTAAGTGTCATGGCAGTAAAACAAAATCAGTGTATAGTTTATCTTGTTTACGACAAATTATGTGTTTTTTTTAAACAATTTTTTAAATGTAAAGTTTCCTGTTGTATATCTATATTAACAATACTGTGTCACTTTCTGACAGTTAAGAGCAAATTTGACAGGAAGCTGCTATTTTCCACTTGTAAAAAAATTCTTAGTTTAAAAAAAAAAAAAAAGACAATCTTTTTCTCAGTAAGCTTATTTCTGTTTGAAGGGTAAATGACTTTTTACAAAACACTGAAGATTTTGTCTTAGTGCCCTGTACAATTTGAACTCATAGGTGGAAGTATGTGTATTTTTTTTCTAGTCCATCTTAATAGTGATAGATTAATACCAGATTAATACTCCTTTTCTCTAACTTGAGTTTATCTCAAAAATTAATTTTAAAATTGGAGAAGGGAGGTTGAAACATATTAGGTAATTTTTTCTTGTTGTTTTTTGAGACAGGATTTCTCTGTCCTGGAATTCACTCCGTAGACCAGACTGGCCTTAAACTCAGAGATCCGCTTGTCTCTGCCTCCTCAGTGCTGGGATTAAAGATTTGCACAACCACCATCTGGCCTCCTTACATTTTTTAATTATGGAGAAGAAAGTCTTTTATTGAAAAAAGAAAATTATTCTAATTAACTGTTCTTTTTCTTCGTAGTTGTGTTGCTTTGAAATGTTCATTCTTTTAACAACTTTAACAACTGTATTAGTGGAATGTCACCACTCTGTATTTCTGTAAACATCAGGCAGGTAAACTGTTTATCTAGGATGGTACTTTATTTAGTTTTATTTTATTTTCTTTGAGCCAAGTTCAAAGTCACTTTTAAGTTTCATTAGACCATTCTTGACTGATTTTATTTAAAGCAAAGAGCTCCGCTGCTTTGTAAAAGCTTTTGCTTTTCCATATCTCCTTATTGTGGAATGTATAAAATGCATACACTTTTAATCCCAGCACTCAGGCAGAGGCAGACAGTGAATTCTGGGACAGCCAGGACTACAGAGATGAAATCCTGATTCAGAAACAAACAGAACAAAACAAAATGGCAATCTGAGCATCTGGGAACATGTGATTTATGCTTGTAGGCCTAGTCTGTCTTATTAGAGAAACACACACACACACACACACACACAGAGAATATATTCCCTAGCATTTTTACCTTCTTGCCCTCTGAAGCAAAGATTATTGAAATTAAGATTATTAAAATTTGGAAGACAAGGTTTTAGAAACTGAAGTTGCAGTTACTCTGGCAAAGGCTGAGTTTGGCT
The DNA here is from genome assembly GCA_004025045.1 of Sigmodon hispidus. NCBI lineage: Eukaryota > Metazoa > Chordata > Mammalia > Rodentia > Cricetidae > Sigmodon > Sigmodon hispidus. The sequence continues at coordinate 45,547 of PVIH01001025.1, forward strand.
CTAGTTGAGTTACCTTGTGGCCTGCAGCTTTCTTGGAAGGATGGCTCCAAGCCTGGCTGTTTCCTTGTAGTGTGTTTAGGGCCCGACCTGTTTTTGTAAATAAATATCACACATGCAGGGCCTCTGGCGCAGTGCTGCCAGCTTTCTGCTGAGTTGCTCTGCCTCAGTAGGTTTTGTCACTTAGGCTCAAATTCTTAATTTAGCAGAGCCAGGTGGAAAATACTAGACTTGAATGCAGATGTTTCCAGTATTCGATTTAAGCTTAGTTGCTTATCCTGGTTATTTTAAATGTCTCCCCACTTTGCCCAAACTTACTTTCCTCGTCTCAATGACCAAGTATCGATGTTGATGCATAGGTTTTAGGACAGTGTATATTGAATTGTAAAAGTGGTAATAAGTGATCACTCTAGGTTAGTTGTACATACTTTAGGCTGTCATTGTGTCCTTTACAAACTCTCTTTAAATGACCTTGTTTTTGTCTTTGGTCCTTGGGATTGAACATAGGTTTTACCTATGTTCACAGTACTTGTAACACTCACTACATCTATAGCTGTATAATACACACTATATGCCTCCCCCATAATGGAACACAAGAAAAATCAAAAGCTCCAGCAGTTTATTTATGCCTTGAATATTTTAGTGTAGAATATAATCTAAATACATTGCTGATGAGCATGGAAGGGAAGTTTAAAATGTATTTTCCTTAAAAATATAAATACTGCTAAATGATGAAATGTTTTAGATAAGAATTTAGCCAGCTAATGTTCCAGAAATTTAAATTTCAAAATTTAGATTTTCCAATTTTTAGAGAGAAATCAAATTGTTAAACTTGAGCGTTTTTATTAAAATAATAAGTGATTTTTTTTTTCTGATTTGAATTTGATTTGCTTTCTTACTGGGAATCTGTTTTCCACATCACGAAGTTGAGTTTATGGAGTACATTTGCTATGTTTCTTTTGGTTCCTTGCCCTACCCAAGTGACAAGCCACTGATGGATGCTCTGCCAAGTAAGCTATTGGAAATTGCTCACTAGCTCCATTTTTAAAGGATGTTTAGGACTTTTTTTATTCTTTAGGCATCATTTGTGTGTATCACAAGTGTAAGAGGTATTTCTCAAAGAAAATAAATCACAGTGCATTGGAAAATAAATTCGGCAAATTGGGTAGATAGGGTAAATATTCCTGGAACTGATCACATTTTGTCTTATTTCAAACTACTTTTCAAAACAGAAAGTGTGACTTTTCTGTTTCACTGGCTGCTTCACTGTTAGGGCCCCTGGTGACATGGTGTGGGAGCGTCATCTACTTTTATTGTATAGTGGACAGGAAGGTGTAATATACATAGTTCGTTATAGGATGAACACATTTTCTCATCCATGTAACATGTAAGGTACATTCCATATGGGTGTACTCAGCCCTGTTTTTGGTTTTCTCCCTAGGAGTGACTTACTGACTGTTGGCCTTTTTCTTTTCCTTCCTTTTCTTTCTTTCTTTTTTTTCTTTTTTTTTTTTTTTCTGTTTTAGGCCTGTGGCTGTGAAGGACTCATGGGCTGTTTCCAAATCCCAGGTCATCAGGATTTTTTGACTTCCTACCATTCCTTTCAGAGAGTGAAATGGACCTGAACCAGCCATACCCTTTTCCTGCGTGCTTTGACACCCCTCCCCCAACCTGTGCATTAGCACCTGTTCCTTATTTATACTTTTGAGCTTTGTGCTAGTTTTCCTTTGAGTTTCTTCATCTCAGCCAGGGTCAGGTGGCACTTATTATCTGTTCCTTTATCGTCTCCTCCTGCTTGTCCTTTTTCATCATCTCTGGGGCATTTTTACATTTCAATCATTGCAGAATATCTTCTGTGACTAAATGAATCTTTGCTGCAAGAAAGAGAAATGTATATAGATGCTTGTTCAACACAATGGCTCACAGGCAGGTATGACCTGCAGCTAGTTAATTTTGTCTGAACTCTATTTTTTGTATTTTTATTTTTGTTTTCTTAGATAGGGTTTCTCTGACCTGGATCTCCTGTTCTGAATACCAGGCTGGAGGCTTTAATCTCAGAGATCTGCTCCTGCCTCTGCTTCATGAGTGTGAGGACTAAAGGCCTGCAATTCTAACATCCCAATATATATATATATTTTTTAAATGAAATCTCATGTATGCCAGGCAGACTTCAAACTTTCTGGATAGCCAAGGATGACCTTGAACATTTTCAACCTTGAACATCTTGGTTCTCCTGCTCACTTCTGAAATATTGGGATTGTAGTTTATGTAGTGCTGAGGATCTAGCCCTAGGGAATATACATGCTAGAGCTGAGTTGCATCCTCAGGTCATGAACTGTATTTTTAAGTTGTGAGTCATCATCTCATCATCATCATCGTCCTTATTGTTATTTGAGTTTGGAAATATATGCAAACCCATAGCTATGTTTATTGCCTCATGGAAAATTGAAGGGACCCAGTAGCAGGGCCCACAGCATCACAGCTGTCAACTACCCCTTGAAGATTAAACATGATTCTGTTGACTTGAGGGTATGTCACTAACACTACCTGCTCTTTTTAAGTGTTCCAGATTGTGACTGATGCTCAACTCTCAGAGCCATAGTTAGGGTTAGGAACGTGACTCATATATAAACATTTTGTATTTTTTTGAGTTATTTTGTGTGTTTAGAAATAATCTTTGAATTATGTTAGATTCATTACAAATTTAGATCTTCTCTATTCAGTTAAAGAAGTCCTGTTGTTGTCTCTTTTGCTAACTTTTGGTTGAAAAGAGTCTTCTTTTTAGTAGGTATGCTGCTTTCTCACTGTTTTCTTTTTCCCTCCAGGGCTTCTGGAACTTGGAATCCTCTTGCCTGATGCGTTCCTCTCTCTTATTTTTTAAAGATATTTTGGGGTCAGCAAAAGATTCCTGGTGTTGGAAAAACTAATAGGATGTTATGAGCCATTTTAAAGAGGCTGCTGGCCTCCTGCTAGTCTCCTTGCTGATGGTGTCAGCTTAGAAAAGACATTCTTCTCTCAGATGGCTTCAAAAAGAGCTGATTGGACAGGCTACCAGGTGTGCGGTTTATGTGTGTTTCTCCCCCTCCCTCCCCTTATTCTTTTCAGCTGTGGGCCAATCTCCCTTGCTTTAGAAACAGCAGGGCACCTTTAGTGCACTCTCCCATGTGTGCAGTAGAGCAAGCTGATGTGCCAGCAGAAGTAGGAAGAGGCACCACATGTCATGTTTGGACCAATGCTGTAATTTTATTTTACAATAAAGAAGGTGGATATTATTAATCTACTCCCGAGCATAATAGCACGATTTGAATAGCAGAGAGCAACTTTGGTGTGTTAATGTCTAGTGAGATGAATGCAGATGAATGCTAAGTAGGTAGAAAATGTCACTGTAGAGCCTTCCTTTCGGTGACTTTAAGCACTTATATTTCTAGTTAACTTTTTGTTCAGCCTGGCAAACAGATATGAAGACCTATTCTATCAAGCCAGCATTAATGCAGCTCCTGAGGATGAACAATGCCCACAAAGCCCTGCTCTCCTGGCAGCCACTCGAGCTAGGCCAGTTATAACGATGAATCAGAATGTCTCCCTGTGTTAAACATCTTAGAAAAACTCTTTAGAATAATAGGAGCTTAATGCTGGCAGTTTTAAAAATTGGCACAGCCTACATGGCCCAGCTAATTTTTTGATGTTATTTTGAGTGTGAACAAAAGTATATCTTTAAAAATGACTTTTACATTAACTCTTATTTATTTTTCATTTAGTGTATATGTCCTCTTAATTTACTTATGAGGGGCATTTAAGTCTTAATTAGCCATATTCCGTTATGACCTGATTCCAGAGAGGAAAATGTTGCTTATGTTTCATCTTCTCTGTAACGTATAGTTGAGATGCCTACAGGGCAACTTGGCCAGTAGGTGATGGTTAGAAAAATAGTTTTAACACCTCCTCCTCCAGTCAAAAGCAAAGCCACAGAGGGTGTTTTAATCTCTCCAGAGGCAGGTTGGAAGTGACGCTCACTGCAGTGAATGAATTTGAGTTGGTGGGTAACTTGCACCCTGTACCTTTATACAATGCATCTGAAGTCTGTATCTTTGTTTTTATATTTGTGGAGTACTCAGAAGCCAGGAAGGTTGTGTAATACTCTGGGTCATCACATTACCAAGTGCTTAGATACTGAGAGCTTTGCAGAAAGAGTGTTTCTTAACTAGCTACTTATAGCTAGCTGCTTAAGGAGAAGAGACAGAAATTGCTAGTTAATATTAAATCTCCTAAGCATTACCCCAGGTCCCCTGACTTTCTAGTAGAAAATGGGTGTTTAAGAAATTGGGAGAAGGGATTTATCCTCATGTTCTGGGCACCAGTAAATAGGTCAGATTCTTGCACACTTTTCTGAGGATAGAAGTGTGGCTTTTTCCAGTAAGTTTAGTTTATGTATTTACTGATTTAAGACTCCCTTTCTTCCTCCTTTTCTATGATTTTGTTCCTTTTGTTTCTCTTTTGTGTTCTGTGTGACTGTTTCTTGGTTTGCCAAGTACCCTGCCATAGGTGAAAAATATTTATGCAAGACCTGCCTCATTTTAAGGTGTGGCTGCAGCAAGATGCTGAGAATATCTGATTCTGCCTGTTGGCTCAGAATGGGTCTGAAGCCCAATCGTTTTTCCAGTTTTAGTCTCTCGGGATTATTATGTACCACAACTTCCTATAGTAAATAGCTTTTTTTCCCCTCTTAAATAAAACTAGCTCCCTTCTCTAAATAATTTGTGTGTATGTGTATTCATAACACAGCCTTTGTGGAAGTCAGAGGACAATTTTGTGGAGTCAGTCATCACCTTTCCACTTTTACATGGGTTTCTAGATGGAGTTGTATCAGTAGGTGGCTGGCTTCTCATGTTTGCTGAACCATCTTACTGGCTCACAGTCATTTTTTTTTTTTTTATAAGACTCTCATAAAGGTTATGTTTCTTTGATTCTTCTTTAAGGTCTTTAGTTTCAAAGTCAAGAGACAGACAGTAGGTTAAATGTCACACATTTTATGGAGGAGGGATTTGTATGTTCTTGTGTTTTCCACATGCCCCATCTTCCAGTAGCAAGAGTTCACTGGACAGCTGCCTGTAGCCTTCTCCTGGCATTTCTTGGTGTCCTCCAGTCTACATGTGGCCTTTCTGAGGTAGTATTTATACATGTATTTTTCATTCTGAAAGCTGGTTGAACAGCCCATATGTCAGTCACTTTCTTGGTTTGCTAGAAAGGTTCTATTCTCTGTGTTGGAGTTGTCTTTTGAGGGAATACTTTGAATTCTTGCTTCTTGTTTTCTGGCACCTTCACCTGAGTTTGGTTGATTTAGAATCATTGTTCCGTGGACAGTAAAGGGGCATTCAGCTTCACAACCAGCATAGTTTTTAAGATCCGGAAATAAGAAAAATCATCTGTTTTGGTTTTTTTTTTTTTTTTTTTTTTTTTTTTTTTTTTTTTTTTTTTTTTTTTTTGCCTTATAGAACTGCTTTCTGGCCTGTCTTACAGAGCAGAGAAGACTTGATCAAATTGTCAGCTTGTTGAGAGATGGGCAGCAGATGACTGTCGCACATGCTTGAAGACTCTTTGGAAGACAGAGCACCTGGTAGACAGCAGCAGTGCTTGTGGCTAGTATGTGGAAGGTCCTCAATTCAGTCACCAGTACAGTAACAAGATAAACAAAATTATCTATTCTAGATTAAAAAAAGGGTGGTGATGGTGAGGTAGAACACTCAGCAACCAGCAGTTAAAAGGTAGTAAGCCATTAAAGGTGTTGGAGTCTGGAGATGAAGGAATACTTCCTTCTAAGCAGTGATTTTATATTGCAGAGTCTTGTCACTGCTCCCAGGCCATCACCTTATAGGCATGAGCCTCTAAGTAAGCAGTGCAGGAGTAGAGAAAGGTGGCTCTGATTGACTCCCAAGTCCTGTGCCTTTTCTCCAGTGATTTCTCTCCCTCTGGCAGTCCTGCTGGCTCTGGTGCCTGAGGCTAGAGTCATCGACAGGCAGCTTTAAAGCTTGGAGACTATTCATTTCTGCTGTGAGTGTTTGTGATAAAATGGGTCACCCCGTTAGCAGTTGTTTCTCATCTTCATCCTAATTGCTTGGTACTTCAGTGGTGGGGCCAGCTGTACCAAGCTTATGTTTTTGTGAAGTGTCATTCTGGTCTCTGCAGCACTTCAAAGGAGAATGACCACAACTTGCTCCTTAGGGCCAGGATTCTACCCAGGATTATGTTAGGTCTGAGACTAGGTGACTGCTGGGATCGATTCCTTTGCAGGCTGCTCTCTTCCTGGTGCCAGCTGGCAATCTTGCCTTGCAGAATTACTTTTTGGAACTGTGTAAAGTAAGGATATGGCTTGTTTTCTATAAGTGCAGGAATGAAGACATCATCTGCAGACTTATTTTTGGATGCTGTTAAGATCGAGAAAAAAGATTGAGATACTATATGTTGTATTCCCAATGAGAGCACGTTCATAGAACCCCTGTTCCTTGGATACAGATTCTGTGGGGCCTGATCTTTTAAGCTTGCTACTTTTGTGAACAAATGTATTCTAAATCTGGTGGGCTTTTAGTAATATCAGTGTTTTGATTTCAAGAAAGAGAAAAAAAAATCAGGTTGGATGTTCAGTAAGATACAGGATGTCCAAACATGAACCAAGAAAAACATTCCTGAGGTAAGAAATTCCTTGATTCTAGTCTTTCCAGGAAGTACTAAGGACACATCTGCATTTCTTCCACTTCATGAACAGAGAAGACATTGGGGATGAATAGAGACATTGGGAAAGAACACAGATTCAACATAGTCTGCTGTAGCAGTTTAGGGTACATTTGCCAAATTCCTGTAAACTCTTAAGTTCAGAATGTAGATAACATAGACAAAGATGATACAATTCTTAAGTGTTATAGCAAGAATATTTCAATTGCATTTGTATCAGAATTTGATTCCCTATAAGAGAATTTTAGCAAAAATATCACTTCAGTGTTGTAGTTTTACATCATTTTTGAATCTCAAGAATGTCCATTAATAGGACTTTACATCTCCCAAAGCTGTGAAGCTTTTAGTTCATGTTTAGAATTAAGAAGTTGAAGTAGATGCATGCTGACATACTTTTGATTTTCAAGCTCGGTGTATATTTTATTAGCATATACCTGTTATTTTATTAGAATATATACTTCTAGATTATACTTGTTATCTGTGTGTGCTATATGAAGCTAGTATTAACTTAAGTAAATAAGGTCATGAGGGTGCCTCTGGCATCAGATTGGCCCAACAGGCAGTGTGCATGAAGGCACTGTAGAGGACAGCCAGCAGATGGGGTCTTGCTCAGGATGCAACACACTGTTCAGCTGTGACTTCGTACACTACAGGATGAAGCAGAAGTTAAAACAGTTGTTGAGATTTTGAAGACAGGTGGAGCTTCTTTCTATTTTAAAGGACATGGCAGCTTCACTTCCCTCCACCCATCTCTGTATGTGTGTTGTATATGTGATTTAATTAGCATAGACTACCACAGGCTTTATTAAGAAAAATGGCTTTTTAGTTTTTATTTTGTTTTGGAGATAGGGTCTCTCTATGTGGCCCTTGGGTGAACTGGAACTCACTTATGTAATTAGAATGGCCTTGAACTCAGAACCTCCTGCCTCTGTCTCTTTACTGCTGGGATGAAAGGCTGGGCAAGTACATCTAGTTGCCTTCCTTAAGGGTGCATTTGTCCCTAAGGATTTTATTTTGGCTGATATATTTGCCAGCTTTCTGTCACTATAATAAAGTGATCAAGGCAATTGAAAGAACACCGTGAAGCCAAAAGAAAGAAGAGAGGCGTGCCAGCTGTGGCCTAAGAATCTCCCACTGTCTCATGTCTAATGGTTCACCCCTTGACTGCACTTCCCGAAGAAGCAAGCCTTCAATGCATAGCCACTGTGGGCCTGTCATCTAACCACAGAACCTGGCCATTCTTTATGTCCCACATGCTTAGTATTTGCTGTTGGTTTAAGATTGACTAACACTTTACTACATGGCTTGTGAATATTTGAAAATGTCCACTATGCCTGTTGGGCAAATGAAGATTTTACTGGTAACTTTTAAAAGGTTTTATTTTAAACAGAACTTTAAAATACATACACACATTCTCTCTCTATCTCTTTTTCTTTTCTCTTGGGCTGGCAAGATAGTTCAGCTGGTAGGGTGTTTGCCGTTAAGTCTGATGGCCTGAGTTTGATTGCTAGGGCCCACATTACATGAGTTTGTTTATGCACACCCCTCAATACAAAGTAAATTTAAACATTTCCTTTAGAGCTCTATTTTTGTAGCTTTTAAATTTTATGCTTTTCTTGTGACTTTATGACTTTTAAGAGATTTTTGCTTTCTCTTTTATTGATCATTCATTAATTCTTTTTATTGTTCCAATTTTGTTTTGCATTAGTTTAAAAATGATTACATTTCTAGTTTATATGTGGCAGGTCTTATGGTTTCTGTGCTTTAATCTGTGTAGTAAACACCTGTATTTGTATGATGTGCTGTCTGTGATCTTTAGTACTGAGGAGGTCTCTGATGACTTAGAATTTAGAATTTATTGCACAGGACATATATGTAAAAAGGCTTATAATTTATTATTTATAATTATGATTTGCACTGTGACTGAAAATAGCCTGTGGGGCTCCTAATCTGATAGGTAATGCTCAGGGAAGGTCATTCATCTCTTGACTTTTTTCTTCCTTGATGGCTACTGTCCTCTGGCAGTACACAAAGTCAGGCTTTTAGCTGAAAAATTTTTTTGTAGTAGGGTATCAGGATTGCTGCCAGTGTTTTTTTAATGGCTGTTTGTCCAGGGTATTGATACTGGCAATAAGACTAGATGTATGTCTATTGCTGTTTTTGTTTAGCTTAAAGGACTGACCAAATAATGCAAAGTTTTATTTTGTTGGTTTATGAAAGAACTTCTTACAATCCTTCTGTTTGCGAGATCTTGCTTAACAAACCAGCTTATTTCTTTAAAATATGGTGTCCCCGTGCATGCTGCCATGGTTCCTGTGAGTTCACTGTGCCTCAGTCCCGTTGTGTCTAGTAGGCCTTGTTTCCTTGTGTCTTCATCCCCACTGACAATCTCTCTGCCTCCTCTTCCTAAGGTCTGGGCCAGATGAGGTTCTAATACTGAGAGAGAAAGTAGAGTTCAAGCTCCCATCTCTAAACCAGAGGCTATCTCCAGTGGGTAACGTCTTTCTCCAGTGGGGTTTCACTGAGGATACAAACCATACTAAAGTCCAGGCACATGCCCAGCAGTAGGTGACCAACACAAAAGGAAATCAATAGTATTTTTGGAGGTTTTTGTCTCAACAATGCTTTATCTGAGCTTATTTTTTTTCCTCTTTGCAAATCTTTTGCTTATGTATTTGTTGTACTTTGGAGCCCTTTTTCGTGTTTAATTTGTCCTATTCTAGTTTGTTTTTGTTTTATCTTTTATTATTGTCATTATATGCTTATTCTATATAATAGACGAAGAAAAGGTGTGGATTTGTAGGACACTTCTCACATCCTGGGCAGCCACTTCACCTATATTGAAAGTTTTACCGTTAATTCTGCCTTATAGCTATTTAATTCCCCTTCTGGTACTGAGGATTGAACCTGTGGCATTGCTCATGCTAGACAAGTAGACAATGTACCACCCCTGAGCCACATCCCCATCTCTTTGCTCTTAACATTTCTCCTTCAAGATAAAGTCTTATCCAGTTGTTCAGGCTGGGTAGCCCAGGCTGACCATGTACTTGGAGTCTGAGCTTCCTGCCTCAGCCCCTGAAATAGTTTGGATGCTGTTTCTGTACCACTGGGTCTTGCTCAGTCTTGTTTTTTAGACATAGCACCTACTATAACTAAGAACTATTGTTTAGTTATTTTATGTGTATGGGTGTTTTGCCTGCATGTATGTCTGTGCCTCATGTATGCAGAGGCCAGAAGAAGGTAGATCTGGAACTGGAGTTAAGACTATTGTGAGCTACCATATGGATACTGTGAATTGAACCCAGGTCCTCTGGGAGAGCAGCCAAGACTCTTAACAGTTAAGCTACCTCCAACCCCAGTTTCTGTTTTTTAAAAAATGAATTAATTAAAGCCATAAAGTTACATAAATAAAGGTAAATGTGTCATGTAATGTTTAAAACTGGCATATTTGACCTTGTTATTCTGTTTATTTTAAAGCTGGCATTACAATATACATATTGATTAATTGCAGTTAATAAAATCCTTGATATTTAAACTACTGAGGATTTCTATATTTTGAAGAAATACCATTTAATACCATGTGATAAGAATTAAATGCTAGTTTCTGTGTAGGTTAATATTTTAAAATGACTTTCGTGTTAACACCAATGTTCGTCTCATCCATCCCTGGGAATAAAGCTTTATTCTCTATGTTTGTAGTTTCCTAGCTAGTGAGTTTTAAAAATTTACCTTGAACCACACAGGAAAAGAGCTCAGGTGATGATGATTCTACGAGTACATTGAAACTTTGCTTTTTAGATGAATTCATGACTGGCTTAAACAGCTTCAAACCACGCTATCTTAAAAAAAAAATATTGGCTGCTTCAGGGTTGGACTGAAGAGGCTATGTTTGGCAGGAATCTGGAGCAGGCTCCAGGGATGACCAATCATTTAATAGCCCTATGAACTTCACTGGCTGTCAGAAGAAGGACTGCTTTCTGAACAGCACTTAGTCTGTGTGGAAGTAGGAGTCAGGGACTGAGGTGGTGGGCCAGGCTCTGTTGTGGCACACACTAAGGTGTACACATGTGCGCACACACTGTCCACGTAGCAGCAGCTCCATCTGGCATGTTATAGGACTGCCCTGTCATAGAACAGTGTGTTCTAAAGCAGTTTGTTTTAGAGCTGTAATCTGTTACATGCAGCCCTTTCTCAAATACCTCTGGCATGTTGGCAGTTTATCAGCAGCAGGGTTGTGATCTTGTCACTTCTCGTTAATGAAGGCTTTTATTTTGCTTAGCAAATCATATCTCCTGTTAACATCCACACTTGAAAACTGTAAACTTGAAAGAGATGTTTGTAGCTTTCTATTAATTAGTAGCCACCAGGATGTTTTGGCCCTTGCGTGTACTGATTTAACTGTATTTCTTTTATTCATATGTGGTTTGTTTTAAACCAGTAAGCCCCCGAATGCTAATAAAACTTTTTTTTTTTTTAACAAAACAATTTTCTAATTTCTCCTGTCTCAGTTGTCTTTCATTTTAAAATTCCAAGTGGAGATTTTTAACATTTTATCAAAGCCTTGACTCCACAGTGCAGCAGTTCACCTTTTCTAAGCATTTATTTATTCCCGACCTGGAAAAGCCCAAAAGAATACTCAGTCCATCTTCATACTTAAAATGCATATCAGCAAGTTCAAGGGCATGGGAGAATGTCACAGCTAGAAGGGCAAATACCTACAGTGTTGGCCACCTTATACATTCACAATCGATGCTGGGTATCTCATGTTACCTAGTGTCTTAGGAAGAGCCAAGGTGATCTCAGAGATGCAGCTATTTATTGACTTGCCTTTCTTTCTGTTGTAAAAGGTTTTTGACCCTGTCAGGGCCAGAGGTCCCACGTTGCCTGCAACCGCTCCCCCCACCCCATGTCTCAGATACTTATATTAATTTTATGCTGTTTGTATCAGGCACATTGGTAGCTAGCTCTTTCATCTTAATTCAACCCATTTCCATTAATCTATTCTGCAATGGGCCGCAGCTCACCTGTATTCTTACATGTTTTTTCTTTGACAGCTGAATGGAGTTTGTCTAAGTTCTACCTGAGACTCAATTTCCCCTGCTTATACTTCTACGGTGCGCCATACAGGCCAAAACAGTTTATTTACAGCATACAGACAAACATTCCCACCACACCTTTCCTTATCCAGAACTTCCTTTCCTTGGTCTTATTGCATGACTTTGTTTTTCAAAATGTGTGCTGATGCTTGAGAGGGATTGTTTATTAATAACTTTTAATTTTTTTGATAGCAATTTAAAAATGCTCCAAGCTGGGTGTGGTACTTCCAGTTCTACCACTCTATGGCTGAGGCTAGTGGATCTATTAGGTTGAGGCCAATTTAGTGAAATGTCAGGGCTAGAAAGTGAGACCCTGTCTCAAAATAAACACAAAAATAGGAAACAAAGCCAAACCAAAAAAATACAACCCTCCTAAACAAAAAACAACAAAGCATCATTACTAAAACAGGGATAGCTTACATGTATATTTTTATTCTGATGTATAAGAAGATACTTTTATTATGAGAATTATTTGAGATAGCAAAATACAGTTTTAGAGTTGAGTTAATTAAGATTTATTTATTTATTTTTTTGTACTCTGAGGTAATACTGTAAAAAGTAGGAAGTGCAGCCTTGAAGATCAATTTTTTTTTCTCATGTATGCTTATACTTGCTTTAAAATGCTCAAATTGTTCATAAAATGTTATCTTAGATTACAGGTTAGAGTTATAGAGTTAAATCTTTAATTTTGAATTGGGGGTTTTTGAATCAAATATACTTCTTTAGAATTGTTAATTACTTCAAAAAAGTGATTTTCCTTGTATTGTTGAGGGTGTTCAGTAGATCATTGATATTCCCCCCCCCACCCCATGTGTTTAGACTTGACTAGTATTCAGGGCCTTTGTTGAGCCTGATGTTGGTCCAGGTTTGGAAGTGCAGATGAAGTAGGATGTGGATGCTGCTGAGTCTAGCCCCAGGGAGTAATTATGGACAGGGCTTTAAGGATAGCTGCTGAAATCATTGAGAAAAGGTCTCAAGAGCCTTTTCCCAACTGGATGGGTGTGGTACTTCTGAAAGGCTCTATGTAAATGGAGATTTGCTTTGTTGTAAAAGCAGAAGAGGTTTGACTCACCTTTCACAAGTGACAAAAACATTTGATTTTTAAAACTATTTTTGGTGGGTTTTTGTTTTTAGTCTTATACTGTATATGAATGTTTGATTTTATTTTTAGTTTTATGTATATGAGTGTTTGCCTTAATGTGTCTGTGCACCACATGGGTGTAGTGTCCAAGGAGGCCAGTAGAGGGCGACAGATTCCCTTGGACTGTGACCTACCTTAAGGGTGCTAAGAATCAAACTTGGTTCTCCTGAAGAGCAGCCAGTACAGATAATTATAATTGCTGAGCCATCTCAAGTCCCACAATCCCACTCCCCACCTTCCTTCACCTCCCTTTTTTTTGAGTCAGGATCTCCCTGTTCAGTCCTGGATGACCTGAAACACACTACATAGATTAGACTGGCTTCAGACTTCAGAGATTCTGCTTCTGCCTCAGAAGTTCTGGAATTAACGGCATGTACCAACAAACACTTTTGATTCTTAATATGTGTTTTTCTAGAAGGCCCTGTAATCCTAGGATTTTTTGTTTGAGAGACCCACACTGGAGAGGGTTCTGTGGCTAGGGTGAAGAAAGCAGAAGAAAAGGAAATGTACAGGAAGTTTCTGCACAAAAAAAGCGGTGGAAGATGACTGAGTGTGTCTATAGAATCAACCAGATGAACATGGAGAAGTGCTTCTTGGCAGTTTGCATGTAGAAGAGACGCAGCCTTTACTGTGATCCTTGTGTGCAACGTGAAAGCATTTGTGATGATTCTTTGTAACGTTTGTCATTTTTTTGATCAAAGAAGTTGAGGTATTGGGTTGGTTTTTATATTTTCTTTTTGCTTGTAAGTTAGCTTACTAGCTGCTCAGGAGAGCAAGAGTCAGCTTTATGTGTGCTAGAGGAGTTCACTACAAAGGAAGTATTTGGGTTAGGGTTAGGCAAAGATTCACAAACTACAGGATCTTTTAATATACTTAATTTATGTAGGACCATCAGGACCTTCTGTCTATCTATGCAGGTTATAGTGGCTAACGTTTACTAGTAATTAAGAAGCATAAGTTTAAAAATATTAGGAAAAAATAAGTTCAGTAGATATTAGCAAAGATTTTTTTTAAAATGAGGAACATGTATATTTTTTCTTTCCTAAGACAGTGATAAGGATAATACAGTTGTACATTTTAAAAATCCATTTAACTCTGTCCTTAATTAGAATTCAACTTTATCCTCATATGGCAGCAGACTGAGTGCAGAAGCAAAGATCACATATCTAGAACTTTTAGGAAGGTCTGGTTCACATTTATGAGGGAAAAAGACTTTGTGTTTCCTAGATTTATTGAAAATGATGCAGGAAGGCTGGAGTTAGTAGCCTACATCTTTATTCTCACACCTGGGAAGAAGAGGTGGGTGGATGATCTCTGTTAAGTGTGAGGTCAGCCAGATCCACATAGTGAGACTGTCTCTCAAAACACACCACCACTAGCAACCCCTCACCTGTAAAAACTTGGGAATCACAGGGAAGCATTTCTGGACTGTCTTCTGAGCACTGCTGGGTTAGACTAATGGATTCTTGGAAGAAGCAAGGCCAGTCTCATCTGAACCTTAAAGGAAAACTTAGAATTGCAAAGGTACAGTCTTCAAGGAGAAAATTTAAGAATATGACATAGGTTGGAGATAGAGTTTAGTGTAGGGTGCTTGCTGGGCACACTCAAGACTCTGTGTGGATCTCCAGCAGGGCCTGGGATGTGTGTGTGTGTGTGTGTGTGTGTGTGTGTGTCTGCATGAAACTGAAATCGTTGCAGGTGAGAACACTGTGATTTTGGTTATGCTGCTGGCAGGTTTTACATTGATCCAAATCTTAGATATTGCTTTCCTTACCTAAAAATTGAGGCTGTGGGCTAATCTTAAAGTGTGAATGTTCTGTGATTTATGCACATTTTTTTATAGCGCTCTCAACACTTTCTTTCTATAAATACACACATGCCCACACATTGGCTTACACATACAAGGAGCACATTGGAAGGTCATATGAGCTAAAAATGCACCTTGGAGTAGTTCACCTAGGCATTTTCTTTCTTTCCTATATTGGTTTCATTGTCCTATTTTTTTCTTAAATAGAAATTGACTAAATGGTACTGTGGGTGTATATAGAATTCCCATCTCCTTTGTCAGTTGTTGAGCGTGCCTGCACTTTGAAAAAAAAGCCTTACTGTGGAACCTCCCTACTCACCCCCCATTAGTCATGGATTAGGTGGGAAAGGAGGAGGGAAGGGAAGTGTCAGTCATCAAAAGTACTGTCAAACAGATGCCAACTCCTGCTTATTGGGAGAAGATGCCCCCCACCCCAATCTGTCTCTTAAAACAGAGAGGGGTGGTAACCAGGGGTGCCCATTCATTGTTTTTCTATGTTTCAACTTTTAATATTCTGATAGAGTTAATTTCTTTCAGTTGTCAAAAACTGTACTTGTTTAGACATTTTCTGAATTTGATTTGGCTAACAGTCTAAACATTGTGTTTAGTATTAACCCTTTTATGTGCTGGAACCATATCTAGAAATATCTATAATAGGAGCATCCAGAAGTGCCAATGATGTTAATTTCTGATACTCTTAGTGAGGATACCTTTGCTAGGCAAGTGGGTGGTGGGGAGAATGACTGATGGCCTAGAATTACATATACATAATTTATCACTTTAAGAACGATAAAGGCAAAGACACATTTTTATATTTAGATACCTTCTTAATGTGTATTGGATGGATGGCAGTAAAATTTTTCAAAATACAAAATTAAAGACAACCCAAATTTCCACTTTTATTTTTCCTTATAGCTGTACAAATGAAATCTTTAAGTTGAAAACCTCTGCTTCATTGAAAAGAAATGAGGCATCACTGAGTTAATTTTTTAAAATATTAAATTTGAGACTGTTTTCAGTAGTACTGTTGTGTGTGTGTGTGTGTGTGTGCATATGTGTTGTGTGTGCATGTGTATATCTGTAGTGTTTTGCTATGACGTGTGTGGAGGTCAGAGGACAACTTTGTGGAGTCAGTTCTCTGTCTCTCCCTCCTCACCTACCCACCCACACATGCATGGATTCTGGGGATGGAACTCAGGTCTCCAGACTTGCACAACAAATTCCCTTTACCCAAGTCATCTTCTTGTCTCTATTTTGTATTTCTTTTTTTTTGTGTGTGTGTGTATATGTATGCATATAATGCAGAAGCCTGAGGTCAGCCATAGCTGTGCTTTCTCATCTTGTCTTTTGAAGCAAAGCATCTCGATGGGACCTGGAGGACTTGACTAGGCTGGCCAAGGAGCACCAGGGGTCCTCCTTTCTCACCATCACCGGAGTTGGGGTGACAAGTGTGTGCCACTACTGCTACCTTCTTTCACAGGTGCTGGGGAATAAGCTCAGGTCCCCATATTTGTGTCGCAAGCAGTTTTGACTGAGCTAACTTCCCAGAGTCCTTTTCTGAAATTTTATATTTCTCTCACACTTAAGGTGTTTCTGGGTAGAGTTTTTAAAGGTAAACAGCTGTTTGAGAAATGAAGTCTGGAGAGCTGTTAAATCTCTGCTATAGCTCTAAACTGGGAGAAGGAGGGAGGAGGAGAGACCTGCCTTAAGTTCAGGCTCCAGCTCCGAGGGGCATTGTTAGGAAGTGTGCTCTTGCTACAGAAAGCCCACATGAAGGACTCTTGGGAAAAGCAGGAGCCTCTGAGGAGACTTACAACATATTTTTATTGTCCTGGAAGGTACCATATTGAAAAAAGATAGATGGAAAGTCAGTATTTAGATAAAAATTTCAAACCTCGTATCCTTCCTCAAAGTAGATTAAGTTTTAAATGTTTACTGTGAAATTTGACTTTTCTAACTTTTTAAATAAAATAAAAATAAATAAAATACAAAGTTTTATTGCTAAGGATGATTCCATACCAATAGTTCCTTCAATGTGAACAAACATTCTGAAGTCATTGTCCTCTGCTACTTAAGCTGAATGTCGGCAACAATGGATGATCCATGTCCTTTGAAGGTCATTTAAAATTGGTCATTTTAATTGTAATCAGAGTAAACCAGAGACTTGTGGGCATAGGCATGGTGTCACACTTCCTTTAATCCTATACTCTGGTGTTACAGGCAGGAAGATTTGGAATTTGAGGCCAGCTTGAGCTACTTCGTGAGTTACACTATCTTCATCTGCACCCTCCCCTCCAAAAAAAGCTAGTCAGGTATAGCCGACTTGAAGTTATCTTTAGATGAGAAAGATGGGGGGGGGGTGCTAGAGTGGAAAGAGCCCCTAAGGACAGCCACAGTACCACTTGCTCATGCTAGCTGCTTTGCCCTCTTGGTGTGAAGGGTACACTTAGGCCCCTATGTGAGCCAGTAACCTGACTCTAAAACCTGTTTAGCATTGAATAAGTTGAGTATAAGGGATGGGGGACCCTTGTGCTTCAGAACTTGATGGTTAGGTCTTTCTCTGCTCTCAGCCTTGCCAATCCTCAGGGTTTGTCAAGGACACTGCTTGGAAGAGTAACATGCTGTTTAGCAGCAGTTCTCAACCTTCAGGTCGTGACTCTTTTGTGGATCAAAGACTCTTTCACAGGGCTCACATATCTGATATCCTGATTATCAGATCCTTACATTATGGTCCATAATAGTAGCAGAATTACAGTTACAAAATAGCAATGAAAACAGTCTTATGGCTGGGGGTCACCACAACAGGAGGAACTGTATTCAGGGTTGCAGCTTTACAAAGGTTGCTTTTTAGGAAAGCTCTCAGAGGCTGCCTGCTCCTTATTCTTGAGTTGGGATGTTTTAGAAGACTGAACATACAGTTCTTAAATGAGATTAGTTATATCAGGAGACATTGTTAACTCCAAGAACTTAATTTTTATAATAGGATTCTTTGAACTTTTCATATGCAAAACAAGGTCTGCTTCTGCATCCACACAATCCTGGGACAATTATGTTTTAAAAGCAAGGACTTAGTTTCCATTTGCTAGGAGACTTCTCTTAAGTTCTGGGAAGGAAAAACAAATTGAGAAAAATAACAAGGCTTAACTTTTCTGCTTTCAATGCTAAGAGATGTTTCAGGGCTTTCTAATTGTTTCTTAGTTTCTAATTGTTTAATAGTCTCTCTACCCCCAGCTGTGTGTGTGTCTTGTTTGGTGGTTTATTATGCCAGTAAAGAATCTTGATCTGGCCGGAAGGGACTTGGGTGTGGCAAGGCAATTTAAAGGCTTTCAAAGAAGATGCACTAATTGGTGACTTGCATCTCTTTTAAAGAAGAGTGTTGGTTACTGGGAGTAGCAGGTGTTACTATTAAGGATCAGTGACTAAGAATTAGTCTTATTTAGCTGAAAGTAGGGATAGATGTTGTAATTAGATGTGAGAGGGGAGACTTGGTAATCAGACTTGAAAATATGCTTCCCATATCCATGTGTACTGGATGCTTGGGATCCAAGTTGTGGTTTTGACCCTCAGTGTCTTGGGAGAATATTTACTTCTCAGGGTGCCTTTCTTTCTGGAATGGGATAGGAAAGAACCCGGAAGGCTGCATTTTCAGTTTAAAGATCCAATGTTGATGATAGAACCTGAGGTGTTGATTTCCATATCTTCTTACTTTCTTGTTTGGAAGTCATATGTGGGTGATATCTCCCTCCATCCATGTCTTTTGTTTCAGTGATAAATAGTTGTTTGGAGACCCAGGTTGAATAGTATAATAATAATAATAATAATAATAATAATAATAATAATAATAAAGTGTTGTGAATAAGATCACATTAGGTTTTGTTAGGCTCTGCATGCTCAGGTTATACCTGTCATAATTGGGTAGTAATTAGCACTTCAGGAAGGCTATTACAATAAGGATTTATTAGTTTTTCACTTTATATGACCACCACCTGGGAGAAAATTTTGTGCACTGATAAGGAAGAAAATGATCAAGTTTTGGATTAAGAATCTAATTGTTAAATCTTGATTAAATGATGCCTATTAGGTTGTAATTATATCTATCTATAAAAACGGGTGATATTAGATTTGATTGCTGGGTTTCCTAAAGCAGCATTTTAAGATAATGAATTTTAATTATATGTGTGCCTGGGAACCATTTTAAGCCATCCAGGGAGGAAAAATGGGCAAGGCTGAATGAGAAAGTACTCATCTAGGTGTATAGCTTTCAGCTTGTGGTTTGGGAAGGGTAAAAACAGGAAAATGTGACTCTTCTCAGCTTTCTTCCTACACAGGGCTTCCTTTCAAAGCCCCCTAAACCAAGCAGAATTCATTGTATTAAAAATACCCCAATACCATTCACTCGATGTCACTGCTGTATCAGCATCATTTGAAGGCTTTTTCTTTGTGCCAGAAGAATAAGAATGGAGACAAAGTCTGTCCTAATATTTTCATCCTAGGCAACCTGCCTGCATGCCTTCGCAGACATTTTCCCATGTGTAGATGAGCAACCTCAGCATGGGAGCCTGTGTTACTTACAGTCATGAAGAAGCTCGAGCCAGAATGCATGAGCTCTCTAGTGCTGGTGTACAGCTTGAAACTTGTCTAGAATTCTCTGTCTTTCAGTACTGTAGTTTAATTTTAGATTACTTAGTACTTTTGTAACTTTGGGCACTAGATTTATGCGGTTATCTCCTATGTCAAATACGACCTTTCAGTCATTAAAGGAGACACAGGCTGTTCACTGTTGCCTGAAAGCTTTCAGTGTCTCCCTGTTGCCTGCAGAGCAATTTCAAGCACTTTCAGGCATTCACAGTTTCCCATTTTTAGGTAGATATAATATTTTATTAACTAGCTAAATAATTTTCCATTTAGTAAGCCAATCACTTTTTTTTTTATTTTCTTTTAAATCTGTTTATTTATGTATACAGTATTCTGTTTGTATGAATGCCTACAGGCCAGAAGAGGGCACCAGATTTCATTATGGATGGTTATAAACCACAATGTGGTTGCTGGGACTTGAACTCAGGAAGAACAGTCAATTCTCTTAACCTCTGAGCCATTTCTCCAGCTCTGCCAATTAGTTTTTACCTCATGCTTTGTGATCAATCTAGTATTTCCTTATGTCAGCCCTAAATTGTGATTTTTTTTTTGTCTTCTCTCAGTCTCTACCTCATATTTTATCATTATTAAGTTCTCCTCACTCCAGCACCCTGTTTTCATTTAAAATACTTTAATTTTTAAAATTATAATTATGTGTGTAAGAGTCTTTGAGTCTCTGACAGCATTGGATCCCCTGGAGCTGGAGTTACAAGCCTGTAGTGAGTGGCCTTATGTGTGTCCTGGGAGCTAAGCTCAGGTCCTCTGAAGACCAGTAACAGTTTTTAACAGCTAAGCCATCTTTCCAGCACCCCCATTTTAAATACTTTAAATTCCCAGTAGTATCTGAGGGTCATATAATGTATTGCTTGTGTTTTATCATAGATGACATTGATGTTTATTTATTTCACTGCCCCTAGTGAGCATGAATATATTTAAGGGTTTATGATTCAAGAAGTTTTAGAAAAGTTATTTTTGTTGTTTTTATTAGACAGAGCTCTAGCTGTCCTAGAACTCGATTTGTAGCCCAAGCTGGCCTCACACTCATAAGAGCCTCCTTTCTCTGTCTCCTGAATGGTGGGACTACAGGCATGTGGCATAGGACACCACCACCTGGCAGAAAATAGTTCTTTTAGTAATCCTTTCTTGTTGCTATTTTTGGAAACATTTATGTTTGTTTCTTTAACAAAGGGATTTAAGTTCACTTTTGCACATTAAATGAAAAGTAGATTCCATTTTGGATTTTGGTTCATTTTTGTTGAATAGTCTTAGATCTTTTGTTCCTATTGTTAGGTCCTCAGTACTTGCCTGGGTAGATGGTAGCTGTGGTATATATCAGAATACTGAAAGATAAAGCTGAGATTAATTCAGCCCATTTCCACTTGGCTAAATGGACTACCAACTTGTGAGTTGGACTCATCAACCAGCTTTGGAGACTTTTGTTCCTGTTCACATTCATTATTACCAGCCACCTCTCAGATGACTTCATGCCATTGACCATACGTCAATTGCTGTTAAAGTGAATGTTAGATAAGTAAGCCAAAATTCCTTTTTCTTAAATCACATGATCATGGATAATGGATTGGTCTGTTATGTACTCTATACTAAAGGCAAGTGTGCTAGAATCTTTGTTGTATGTTTGGGCTAGTGTTCTTTCTTATAGAGAGGCTCAGTCACAGAACTATGACAAATAGCTTCTTTGCAGGTAACCTATTCTGTTAGTATTTATTTGCCTTTGTAAGTTTTGGGACTTCCTGTAAGGCTGGTAAACTCAGGATTTCTTACAGCAAGTCACTGCCCTCCTGTGGTAGTCACACATCTTTGAACCACAGTGACTAAGCAGCAGAAGTATAGTCTAGCAACTTTGTGGGTTTCTGGTTAGAGTGTGGAGCTGCTTTTGCCTTTCAGCAGTACTTTGCTTTCATCAAGAAGATCTTAGCTTTCATTAAGTTTTCGTCTAATTGAAAAGATTGATTTTTGAGTAGGTGAGAGCCCTTTTATGTAATGTCTCAAAGGACAGAGTGTGGGTCAAATCACTCTTCAAATGGATGGTAATTGTGAGGAAGAGGCTTTTCAAATGGAGATAGCAAGTTACCCAGAGCTTATTGGAACTAAGAGCTTTTATATGTAATAAGCATCCATGTTTGTAAATAACAGGAACTGAAATAAGCTCGTGAAAGGCCTGGAGTCAGGGATGGAACCATAGTTATGTGATGGGATCGATCAGCATTGTAACCTTTGTGTTTAAGAGTAGGATTTAGGGCGTTTGTCAGTTGGTGTTTGGCTTTTCTGTCTATCCTTTCTTCGATCGCTGAGTTGATTCACTCTTCTAATTTTTGTGCCCTTTAAAATGAGGACAGTAGAGAATCTAAGGACTAAATGAGTACTTTAGTTTTTTGTATGATACTCCAAAGTCTGGTGGGGAAAAATATTGAGCTGAAGGAAGTCATTTATGCATCCTCTTTGGTGTTTCCCCAGTTTGTAAGGAGGTGGCAACAGCACCGAGCAGGCTGTGAAGAGGAGTCGATATTGAAGCGATCGCTTAACTCTTGGAAATACTTTCTTGGAAACACTAAATAGCAATAAACTAGCTTTCCGGGAGAAAGCACATCACCATTAAATGCCTTGTTTTGTTTCAGGTTTGTAATGAACAAAGGGATATTCTTCACTAAGAGGAAGCTAGAGATTTAAAATTTTGTTTAATGCCAAATCTTAGTTTCATCTTGGCTGCCAGCAGTCCTGTCTTTTTAGGGTCATTTTATGCGATAACTAATGGCTCTGTATGTTACATTTCCAGTTCTTAAAACACCGTTCTTCTTTGTACAGTTTAGGATCTTTTACTCATAGAAAACATTTATATAAAATACAGACAAAGAAATAACTTAATACATGTTAATGATGACCATACGGGTGGTTTTTTTCATTGTTGACTTTCAACATATTGCTTAGAAATGTTTTGCAATTTAAACATACCAGTTTTATGCCGGCAGCTTTGATAGTTGATTTGCAGCAGACACACACAGTTATGTGTGTATTTCTGTATAACAGGAAGATTTGCTTAAGAGAAGTGTTAATATTTACAGCTTTTGGGTTTTTTTTTTTTCTTCTTTTTAAGGAACTATGTACACTGACCAAATACATTCCTGTTCTCTGCTTGTCATTGAAATGACAGGTGAATGTTAAAGCCTCCTTTGGCCTGTTTGTATTCCATTGGTCAGGGCTGTTCTAGACTTTTGAAAGTGAGCAGCTGATATATTGGCTCTGACAATATTATATTGTGTTTAACTGCATTGATTTTAAAATTATTTTCTTGAGAAGTAGGCTTTGCCCATAGGCACTTTTTGCAATTTTAGTAATTACTCTTTTATGACTAATGTTCTTATTTAAAGATGGCTGATATTTTAGAATTCTAGGAAATTTTAAAACTGAAAGCACATTATTCAGTCTTAAGTTTGAGAAAAAGGGCTATCTAGTGTGCATTAGAGTTTATCTTTTTACCCCTTAGAAATCACAGTCCTCAGAAGCTTTTAAGAACTCTGGCAGGACAGCTTGCCTTTTCTCCAGCAAGGCCTGCTGTACATGTGTTTAGCAATCAATCTGTCATAGAAGTGGGTGGTTCTTTCCCCCTCTTGATGGGAAGCTGATGGCCTAGCCCTTTCGGGCACTTAATGTTCTAGGAAATATAGTCACTGAAGTCTCCGAGTGTTATACTACGGCTTGTGCCAGATTCTGGGCCCTGATGAAGATCTGCTAGCCATCATTCTCTGTCCTGCCATACCTACAATAGATGAGATACATACATCAGATAGCTTGAATGCTTTTGACTGTTCTCCGTGGACCTTGGGCTACCTCTAACTGCTACTGATAGGAGTATATTTTTATTTTGGTCAAAGGGATGGAAGAGCTAAGGCTCTTCTAGAATTCAACCCTCCATACCAGATTGTGTTTCTACATAGAAACTATTACAGAAATGAAATCATTGGCAGGGTCTTATAGGTTTCTAGTTGCCACAGTGCATGGAAAGAGAGAGAGAGCTCTTGGAGGACTTGCCAAGTGTGTTTGAATGGTGGGCATAAGTATGCATGGGAACTAGTAGGGAGAAGATGTCAACTGGAGAAAGCATTTATAACAGTATGAAGCACAGTCCAGAGAGTGGGGCTGAGGCTGTTTTGTTAGCATGTAAAACTGAGAGCCGAGTGTTGCTTGCTGGAAGCCCTGGTGTCTTACTGTGTCTTGCTGCCAATGATGTAAAAATGTAGGGTCCCGTGTAAGTTATCATTGGTGTCTTACTGTGTCTTGCTGACTTGTGATGGAAGTCAATAGGAACCCAGTGTAGGTTATGAAGCTCATTTACCATCTCATAAAAAAAAGAGGGTTGAAGAGGTTTGTTATGTTCTTTGTAGGACTAATGGGGAATGGATAGTTGGAAATGGGGAAAATTAGGCTCTGTCAGTGGGAAGTTTTGTTGCTGGAATTGAGGTAATAGGTTTCAACAGAAAGCATAGTTTGGGGAGTAAAGCTGTGGGTTCCTCTATGGCCTTTAGACCCTATGCAGAACCTATGATGGACTTAGGGAATGGCAAAAGCCTGGGAAATCCTTTGTATTATTTAATTAAGGTCACCTTGCCTCAGTCTTTTGTGAAACATGGAGCTGTGGTAAGTTGACATTATTTGCCATAAGGTATAAGGCATAGCATGTGGTCTCCATTTATTTATTTATTTATTTATTTATTTAGTTATTTATTTATTTATTTATTTATTTTATTTGCCTTGGTGTTTGCCTGGAACTGGAACTACAGACAGTTGCTAGCTGCCATGTGGGTGCTGGGAATCGAACCCTGGTCCTCTGGAAGAGCAGACGGTGCTCTTAACCGCTGAGCCATCTCTCCAGCCCCGCATGTGGTCTCTTTTCAAAAGTCAGCCAGACCCTCATGATTTTTCTTCTCCTTCCTCTCAGAACACATGAACATGCTATGAAATTATGATTTTCTAATTATTAAGATATTATTTAAGTTCTTTTTAAATAGGTGGTTCCCTATTTTGTTTGTCTGTAAGCAACTTCAAGTATGATTTGAGTGGAGCAGAAGCTTACTTGAATAAAATCTCCAGTGTGCAGCAAAGCACTTGGGAAGAGTTTGCCAAGGCCCCTTGCCTTTGTATGTTGACAGTTCTCAAGGACTTTTTACTCCTGGTAGTTGGGTGATTCCAGCTGGGAAGTAAGGTTTTTTGTTTATTTGTTTGTTTGTTATTTTGTTTGCTTTTCAGTATGTAAAAGGGTTTCTGGCCAACTTGGCCATTTAGAATTGGGTTTTGGCAGTTGATACACAGTTCTTCTTCAATTTTATAGTGTGACCTCTTGTTAGAAACTACTTTGACAGTTATTGTGCTTATACTTTAAAGACCACTTAAGCAGAACATATGGTTGAAAGGCACCATACTTTGTCTCAGGTGTTAAGAGGGACTTGGCAGTATTTTTATAGAATATCTTCTAGTACCTGCCTTGCTGAGGTGCCGGGCATGAAGCTTGTGGTGTTTTTGTCGGAAATGTTGACACAGGACTGAAGGGTGTTTTGAGTTATTTTGCTTAGTGTATTTACCCAGATCATGTATCTGAAAACATGGCTCCTTTAGTAGGGCTCTGGTTTTCAAACTGGAGAGAAAGCCAGCAGTGAGATCCTTGTATCTAAAACACTCATACTTAAGACACAAAACCATACCTCTAGCTCCTATCCACTTCTGTTAGCTAGTTAGTTTATAGTTATTAGTCCTAACCTAGTTATTGACTCCTTGCCTGTTCCTTTAAGGTAACCATGGGACATCCTTTCTTCTTCTGAGGGATAGCACTGAGTCTGGCAGCTTTTTTACCCACCTTAAAAAAAAGTTCATAGGTTGTTTGTAAGGTAAGATAGCATATTTCATTCTAGTTCCTTCAATCAGGTTTTAGTGTGACCTCCTTTTGGTTCAAAGTGAATTCCCAGAGCAGCTGCTATGCTTTTAATTAATCCTAAGCAGAAAAATTCATTGTGAAGTGCAAAAGTATTCTTGTTTTACCTGCTAGGCGTATAGGGGTGTGCGGGTCCCTGTGAGTGATTCAGATGGCTTTGCAAAAATACCCTGGCCTTCCATCCAAGCTTGTGTTTCTGGATATTTTTGTGTCCATCTCTTTTACTTACCCTTTTCAGCCACAAAAGCTTATTTAAAGAATGTGTCTGTGATCTCTGACTGGTTTTTATTATCCCCGTTAGATCTATTTTGTTTCCAGTACAAAATAAGTAAGCAGAGATTGGTCCTATCATATCCTAGAGCCAAGAAATGCTGAAAGAAGAAAGTGTCTTCTTTGCAGAAAGGTCTTTAAAAATTCTCACCTGCAGCTGCCATTTTGTGTGTGTTAATGGGTTATCCCAGTGTAGTCGATGTTCCCTTTAGAAAACTGTGTTTCTGGTATTAGAACATATGCTGTAGGAATATTGTAACGTTGACCTCAGAATACAAGCATCTGTGCACCCAAGAGTGGGTTAAAGGAACAATTTTAGCCAGTCATGATGATGTACGCCTTTAATTCCAGAAGAGACAGGTCTCTGAGAGTTCAAGGCCAGCCTGTCTACATAGCAAGTTCTAAGATAGCCAGTGCTCTGTGGAGAGAGGGCTCTTCTTCCAAAAAATAATTAAATAAAAAGAAAGAAAAGAAAAAACACCTTCAAATGTTCACATACCTTTAAGAATTGTAAGTATTGTTTTACAAATACTTGAAAGATCCAAAAAAATAATTTTTATAGCTATATAGCTTCCTTCCCCTAAGAATGTTTACTTTTTGAAGGGACAAAAGGGAAGACACATTAGTGTTGACTCAGGAATTCACCATACTGACTAGAGCCATAGCTTGTAGACTATTACAAAATATGTATGATGCACTTTCTTGCCATTTAAGTGTGGATCTCAAGATTATGCAGCTGAAGAATTACCCACTGAATATGGAGAATTATCTCATGACAAAACAAAGTATATGAGCATGAAAATTAAATAAGAAACTTTGCAGGCAACCAAGTTTGTTTTTTGTTTTATTTGACAGGTGTCAGGTCTTAAGTTGTTGATTTTGTAGATAATACTGACTTCAACAATTCAGCTGAGAATGCATAATATAATCAAAATATAAGGTTTGGTGTTAGAAAGCGTTTATGAGATGATAGTTTGGGTTGTGGTAGGTATGTTCCAAATGACCATTTAGGAAGCCTTTCTATTTTATATGGTTGTATCTTGCATCTGACACTGAACTAAAGCTGCTATGCTGAGAAACTAGTAGGGACCAGGTTGTGCTTGTATGGTTGCTGAGCCTATCTCAGGCTCCAACTGTAAGGTGAAAAGTAATTGGTGGTTATTTTCTTGTACTGTGCTCTCTTAGAATCTAGAAGCTTTTGGTCCATCTAATGTTGATTATTTCATTTTTTTCTTGTTACTAAATAAGATGACAGGGCTACACCAAACTGAGCCATGGTTGTAACTCCTGTCCTGCATTTGATTGCTCCTCCAGGCCTGCATGTTTCATTGCTTTGTATCACCACCCACTGATTTCAGAGTAGTCAACTGTTAATTTTTCCTTTTTTCCCCCTATAATTTATATACTACTTGTCACATCAGTTAAAGAGCATTTTATGCTCTCTTTGTCCTTATAGTACATACTATATAGTGCTCTTAAAAGTGCAGGTTTGCTAGCCTCAGTGTAATGATTTCACTCTACTTTTTCTGCCTTTTTAATTTATTATTGTTAAGATTTTAGTTACTTGTGTGCAGACTCACACGTGTACCACATCCTATATGTGGAGGTTAGAGGAAAACCTTTCTGGAATCCTTTCTGAGGAGCAAACTCATCACACTTGCATGACAAGTGTTTTACCCACTGGATGCCTCACCTGCCCCTAATTAGTGCTGTGAGTCAAGCTTTGTAGTAAAACTTATGTTGCATTTGTTCTCAGTTTTGTTGCAGCAACTCCTTTTCTGATAGTTTGCTTTGTTGAGCTTGTTTGTATATTTGAGACAGAGTCTTGCTGTGTGGTGCCCATGCTGGCATCATACATGGACTCCTCCTGTAAGGAGTTAAATGCTGGAGTTCCAAGCATGTGCCACCACACCCAGACTCAGTGATATTCTTGCAATCCTGCTTTCTCCTCAGAGCCAGATGCCCTCCACAGTTCCTGATTTGACCCTTTGATTCCTTTGACCTGTGAAGGATTTTTTCCAGTGGCTCTCATCCTTGGTTGTATGTTAGAACTTAATTGAATGCATGTAACAGTGTCCATTTGTTTAGGAGAGATTCATACTTATTTTTTCTGGGATAAAGTAGGCACTGGTTATTATTATTGCTTTGCTGATAATAACACAATGAACATATAACTTGGAGTCTGATAGGCCTGGATAAGCGATCTTTTGTAGTTTCAGGCAAGTTAATCTTTTTTAAGACCATTTCTTCATTTGAAAAAGAGGGTTAAAACAATCCATCTCATTCAGTTGTTAGTATCCTGTGAGGTTAATGTTTTCCAAAGGGGTTTAGCACACTGCCTGACATATCCCGGATTAAGTCATTAAGAGCCTTGCCCCATCCAATATTGTCTCCATTTCCATAAGTGCATGTGTTGACATTGACCATTTATCATCCTTTACCCATGTTTGAATACTTGTCTTTCCCATTAAAATTTATTTACAGATCCAAAGGCGTTAGTGGTGTTTATTCCATTGCATTCTGAAGTAAAAACATTTATCTCTTAAAATCTACTAGACATGAAAAGAAAGCTTCTAAAGAGAATAAGAAAAAACGGTATCAAAATGTCTTTGAATGGAAAGGTAAAAGGGGTTATAGAGGTGTAATTGTAGAATTTAAGAGGCTTAGATTTCTAGAGTATATCCCCTGCACTTTTCTCTTCTCTCTTTCCCCTCTCATTGTCATTCTTGTCTTCTCTTTTTCTCTTCACCCACCTCAGTCTCTGTTACTGTGAAAAGTCTATGAATCTGTCTCCTATATACTCTTCTAATATTTCATATCTTAGATGTTTGTTCATTTTTTTGTCTTAGTAAGCATCTAACCCTATGCTTATTTTGCAGGTTAATTCTTTTCCTCCCCACTTCTGATAGAGTCAGGGTCACCTGAGTGATACATTGTATTATCAGTCATAAATAAAGGCCAAATCAATACCAGTTGAAACAGCTGTCTTTCGATTTTTAGAAGGTGAATTTTCAATAGAAGTTTTCATACTTACAGTAAAAGACTATCTCTAAAAATTTCCATTGTTATTCTTCGGTAGTCCAGTAATCACCTTTGGGTTGTCATCATCATTCATAGCTCAGAGTCCATGTACATTTACAAATCATTCATGTCTTAAAAGAAATCAGTATTCACCTGAGGTTTTTGCCTAGAATAGTCTGAGCTATATTGCTTCTCTCAGTGTAAGTTAGGTCTTGACTGATTATATCATTTTAATAGAATGAGGTATCAAGATTTTAATTTTCTTATAGTCTCCTTGACTTTCTTGATGTATAGTACAATTTTGTTGTTAAACTACCTTTCTTTTCTCAAAGTACATGTGGTTTGGGCGTTGACTGCATTCTTTTGGAAAGTGGCATTTCTTCAGTAACAGAGATAAATGCTCAGGTACAGGCGCAGTTTCTGATGTCCTTGGAAAGGTTTAGAAATCTGAAGTACATGGAGCTCGAGACAGTAGATGTCTAAAATCGAGTGCAGCATCAGTGAGGACCAGCCAGTTGGGCTTCCAGTAGATCAATCAGCATCTTGATCTGTGACCATCAAGGATACTCTAAGTCTGCAATTCTTATTTCCTCAGGAAGGGGGCCCACTCTTCTCACCTGTTCTGAGAACTTCATAAAGTCTGGGACTGTTTGTTTCTCTTTGGCTTTTCAGTTTTGACCCATTTTTCCATTCATGCTGGCCATGCTTCAGAAATGCATATTTACAGTTTCACACAGGCCTTAAGAACTTATTGGAAGAATAGTTCTAAGTGTTCTGTGTTATACCTGACTAGTACCTTGGGGTAGGAGTTGGGGGACAAGAAGCACTGGGACTGAGTAGTTGTGGTGGATTCATGAAATTTCTTGCTTATTTTGACTATTGCTGCAAAATACATTGCAGTGTTTGGGAAAATTGCAATTCAAAATTGTTTTATCTTGACAATATTTGATTTTTAAGGACAATTATAATTGAAAGACCCTAAGTTTGTTTTCTGGTCCCCTAGGACAGAATTCATGAAGTCCCTCCAAAAATTCTCAAATACCTGGTAGCTTCTTCCTAAATAATTGACTTGGAGAATTAATAGTATATAGTTAATTTTGGGCCAGTAGCTCAAGCATATTCTAATTAGATCTTATACTTAAATTAACCCATAATTTTTATGTATGTTTAGCCACCTGTCTTGGTAACTTTTCTCAGTAAGACATTCTCATCCTGCTTCCTCTGCCTCTGGCTGACAACTTCTCTCTGCCTTTCTTCTTCCCAAATTTCTCTTAGTCTAGTCAATCCACCTATATTTCCTGCCTTGCTACTAGCCAGTCAGTATTTTATTAAACCAAAACAAGTGGCAAATCTTTACAGTATACAAGAACATTATTCCACAGCAAATTTTTACAACTATGGAAGAATTTCTTCACATTTTCTGCTCATGAGGTTTGAGTTTGTTGATTGCCTAGATGAGGGGCCCTTTCCTTCCTAGGTGAATATTCTGTCCTGTCTGGCAACTCAGCTGAACTCTCAAAAAAGAAAAGACACAAGAGAGTTCAATGAGCAGTTGAGGTAGAAAAAGAGAGAAGAGTCTGATGTTTGAAAACATCAGGACAATTAGACCTCCTTCTGCTTTTTTCCCTAGCTACCTCTCTCAACCTCCCTGTTGCCATCAGTACCCATACCTTGGCATCTCCATCTTTAGGGAGCATTCTCATTGTGCCTAGGTTTGTTTACTAAGCCTAGGTGTTACAGATAGCTTCTTTTTCATTAGTAAATACAGACAGAATTGCCTCATCAAACTGAATAAAGTGATTTTCTCAGTGTGGGATGGTTCAAACTAGTTTATCTGCAGAATTAATCTTAATTCATGATTTAGCTCTCTAAAGTGGCCTAATCTCCTGAGTGACTTTAAGAATACCAGGCATGTAGTATTAATCACAGCTTACTGATAATTTGCTGACCCATCTTAGACCCCTGTTAAGTACTATGCTAAATTGAGTAAAAATGTCCACTATGAACTGTGGTTTTTAATTTTTACACAGTGTCTATAGGTGCATTCTGATCTATATGCACAGTTTATGTAGCTGTGTGTATGTATGCATGTGTGTCGGCATCACATACACACACTGTAACACTACCTTATTTTTGTGAGGTAACTGGCTTTTTTTCTTTCTCTTCTCCCACTCCTTCCAAGGGTCTAACCATGTGGCCTAGGCTTGCTTTGTAGTTTAGATTGGCCTTGAAATTTTTATTTTCCTGCCATGTCTCCAGATGGCTAGGCTTATAGTTGTGTATTACCACATCTAACCTGACAGCTTTATGAGTTGTTCTTTTACCCATTACTTAGCTTCTTTAAAAGTATGATTTTTAAAAAAAGAAAGAACAAAAAAATGGGAGAAATTACCAGGGTTAAAATTTGTTAGAGATTACCAAAGCACTAAGAAGCAGATTTGGAACTGGCTGCAGTTGTCCTTGGACCTCAGGGAACAGGGTTTGAACTCAGGCAGTCAGATTCTGTAGCAAGTGCCTGCTGAGCCATCTCACTGAAATTTTTAACTCTGATGAATAACTGAACTGACACCTTCAATTTATTTGATTATTTCTTTATTTTTGGTGCCAGCGATTGAAACTAGAGGCTTTCAGTCTCTTTACCATTGAGCCATAGCTTTTAGCCTTGAAGCTTTTGTTTTAATACAAGTGGAAACTATTACAATTTTATTTTTTAATATTCATATTTAAATTTCCAGTCATGTGTATGTGTGAGTTTGTGCTTAAAGAGACCAGTTAGCAGTCTGAGGTGGATCCTGGAGACTGCAAAAGCAGTAAGTGCTCTTAATTATTGAGCCATCTTTCTAGCTTCATCTTAGGGTTTAAATATTGCAAATAGTGGCTATATTTGGGAGCTGTTTTACATGTGATTTTATTTGGCTTTAGACTGTAACATTGTATTTACTTCTGCAGCCTTGATGTTTAAAGAAGAAAGTAATAAGAATCTTTACATGGACAACATAGCTATGAATATGAATCAAAAATTGTCCCTCTATGTGATATACATGTACATATTGTAGAACTTAACAGAAAAGGCCACATTAAGTTGATCAAAAATGGCAAGAGAAAGTGATTGTACTGAGACATATAAGTAAATAATTATTGATAAGCTTTATCCCTTTGGAGGTATTCTTCTGTGGAAAGCCAGATCCATTTTTACTAGGTTAATAGTTTATCTTTAGAGTTAATGGCAATCCTGTGCATGTGTACCTGTATTTAAGTAAACATTGAACACACCACGTTCTTTTTAGTATGTTCTCTACTATAGTCTATCGCTCTGTGTTTGACTGTCACGTGCCACATTAGTGAACAGCTGTAAAATGATTGGAGCATGTTGCCAGTGTTGGTCCTTTCTCAGTGTATAATTGGCATAGGAAGAAGAGAAAGCATGTATCCATTATATATGTATGTGGTTTTGCAGGAAAGGAGCCTTGCTTACTACACTGGGAGCCATGCTTTTCCTTATGCAGCTTGGATTGAAAGTATAAGCTTCCCCTTCCCCCATTTAAGGAGAATTACTATGTACTCAGGGTGGTAGTGAGGGAGTCAATAACTTTAAAGTAATATTCTATAACTTTAAAGATTTGCAGTTGATAGAGAATAATTTAATGTGCCCCATAAAAACTTCAATTTTGGAGTTTCTCCAGCTCTTATTTTTAGCTGTGGCTTTTTATTTAATGAGAGGCGGTGAAAAGTATACTTTCTTCTTGTCTCTGCCTGGAATCATGAAAACTTTCAATGCTGTACAAGTTTAAGAGATTCTTGGAGACCATCATTACTTATGGCATGGTGGTAGTGTCATCTCTTCTTTGTTCATATGCTGCATATACCTATTTCTAGGAAATGGTAAATAACAGAGTTATTATTTCAGGACTTTAAATAAATTGTATGCTTATATTTCCAAATGAATCTGGAGACAGCCTTGTTATGGCACTTGGAGATAATAGCAGATTTGGGGGCACAGAAAAATGCATCTATCTCTATTATTGTCCATTCATTCTGCTGTACAGAAACCCGTCTTTAGGCAGGACTTTGCCTTAGAGCTACCTTGGTTTTGTGGCTTGCTCACTTTGGTGTTTTAAAGCAGGTTTTCATGGGAAATATTTTTGAGTAAACTAAAGGTAGGAAAAAAAAAGACCTATGAATTAAACTTCTTTACACTTTTTCTTTATCCTTAAGTACCCTCTTCTGCATCTTGAAATATAATTTGTGGTATGTCGTGGACAGCTTTGAACTTGAGGCAGGGTCATACTGTGTAGCACAGGTCTGCCTAAACACCCAAACCTTCGTTTCCTTAGTGCTGAGATTATAGCCGTGAGCCACAATGCCCAGTTGTAAGTTTATTTAATGCTAATTCCAGGCCTTCTAGAATATGTGAAATAATTATTAGTTTGTTGGGGAGGGGCTAATAGTGGGGGCTGGTTTCTCTCCTCCCCCTACTTTCTGTGTTTGTGATAAAGCATTTTATGGACTTCTCTTTTTCTACTAAATACTTTGTTAGCTCTGACTTAACTCCTCTTAGCCCCTGTCTTAGTTACTTTTTTTTTTTTTTTTTTTTTCATAAAGTTCATCATGACCAAGGTAACTTAAAAAAAGAGAGCATTTAATTGGTGGCTCGTAGCAGGAAACCAGAAGCTACCCAGGTAAACTCTGATGATGTCAAAGAATTAGAGTCGGGCAGAGCATAGTCAACTAAAAACAGCCCCCCCCCCAAAAAAAAATGTGAATCTATGACCATCATGGTGGATTGCCTGGGGGTAGACAGACAAGCAGGCATAGTGCTACGAGGTTGCTGAGCACTTATATCTTATCCGTAAGCACAATACACACACACACCACATACATATACACCACACACACACACACACACACACACACACACACACACACACACACACAGAGAGAGAGAGAGAGAACACACCAGAGAGAGAGAGAGAGAGAGAGAGGAGAGAAAACACAAACGGATTGACTAACTGGGAACCATGTAGGCTTTTTAAACCTCAGAGTTTATCCTCAGTGACACATCTCCCCCCAGCAAGGCTGTACCTCATAATCCTACCTAAACAGTTCACCAACTGTGGAACAAGCATTCTGGTATATGAGCCTGTGGGGGTCATTTTCATTCAAACCACCATAGTTTCCCATAAAGGAAAAGACATTCCTAATTTGTATCGACAAGATGACTTTCTCTTAGATTCCAGGGAAATATCACTATTTCAAAATGGGAGTCTTATTTTTCAGTGCATTTAACATGTGACCATATTAGGATATTAATAATATGGAACTAATGCTTCTGGTTTGCCTATACAGTGGAATAGTTTGAAGATGATTAGATCTAAAGTTAAAAACTTCCACTTTTAGGTGATAGCATATGTCTGAAATATTTGGATTAATTTACTCTCTGTTAATTAGACTGTTGGTGTATCTCTGTGCTATATCTACAGAGCCTTTCCAGGCCTTTTTGTTTTTGCTAGGGGTACTCTTACTTCCAATTATCTAGTGTTATGGACCTGTTCATCATATATAATAGAAAAGCTTTGCATACTTTAGGATGGCTACCTGTAGTCCATGATATTATTCAACTGCGAACCCAGCCTTCTCAGGAACCAGGGTAACATGGCAGTCCTGGGAAAATGGGAGAAAACATCTACCATTCATAAAGGGTAATGATGTATAATAGCCCTCCCCATCTTAGTCAGTGTTCTATTGCTGTGAAGAGACACCATGACCACAGCAACCCTTATAAAGGAAAGTATTTAACTGGGGCTTGCTTATGGTTTTAGAGGTTTAGTGCATTATCATCATGGTGGTATGGCAATACCCAGGTAGACATGGTGTTGGAGAGGTAGCTGAGAATTCTTTGGATCCAAAAGCAGTGACAGACTTCCTGCAACAAGACAACACCTCCTAATGGTTCTCAAGTAGCTGCCATTCCCTATTGGCCAAGCACAGAAATATATGAGCCTAAGTGTGTGTGTGTGTGTGTGGGGGAGGCATTCTGACTTTAACTGCTATACTCCCCTAGTCCTAGTGTTTCTCTTCCTTGTTGTTAGAAGTGGGACATGGGTGAGAAAGACTGATACTGGTCCAGTGAGAGAATGCTGTGAGTAAAGGTGCTTGTAGCTATTCCCGAAAGTTGTGCAATAATGGTGCATGTGCACTGTCACACACACTAAATATACATCTGTGCATTTGAAGAAAAGAAGGTGAGGGGCCAGTGAGATGGCTCAGCAGATAAAGGCTATTTGTGGACAAGCCTGCAGACCCAAGTTGTTTGATTCCAGGAACCCAAATGATGGAAGGAGAGAATCAACTTCAGAGTAGCCATTCCACTCACACAAAATACAATCAATAAACACATAAAAAATATTAAAAACAAAAAGCATCTATCTTAAATGTAAAATCTAATTGATAAAGTTTTAAACCCTAACCCTAACTCTAACCCTATTTAATAAAAAGACCAAGCAACAAGTTTGCATGCTGATCCCCTTCCTGGCTTCTTGTGCTTCTGGCCTGCAGGTCTTGGAGAGCATTATGGGTCTATTGGCATCTCTTTTTTTCATCTGTGCTCTTGGCTTTTTCTCAGGAGATATGTGGAGATTATAGGTGACTTCTTTACTTCTTTTTTTTTTTTTTTTCATATTCCCTTTGTAGCCCTTGCAGATTTTGTAGTGCCTTTTAAACTTTGTGCACAAATAATTTAAGAGGCTATTTTTGTTTTTTATTTCACTGGTTATTTCACGGCCATTTATTTGAATGTATAGTACATTATTTGATATATATTAAGACTTGATAACCCTCCCCATTGGTGAGCAGCAGTCTCTTCTAATGTTTGTCAGGGCCATACTTGGGCCTTGCTTACCATGCCATTTCATGTGTGATGAGTTTTTTCCCATTCACTGTTGTTTTGTTGGTGCTGTTTATCAGGTCTTAGCTACTATATAGAAATGTTGATGGATAAATTGGAAACAGTGGCTTGTATTTTAATTATTTTTGTTTGTTTTAGTGATTATTTCAAATTAATTTTTAAATACTTTAATCATATTCTTTCCCCTCCATTAACTTCTCCCAGACCCTTCCTACCTTTCAACCCACTCAACATTAGGTTCTCACTTTTTCCTTTCTCAAAACAAACAAAACAGCCCAAATCTAGAAATAAAAACAAAAGAAAAGCACACAAAAACCCGTGGAGTTTGTTTTGTGCTGGACAACTGCACCTAGGCTTGGGAGCTGCCCAAGGGTCTGGTTAATAGCTCAGTGTCTTTCAAGTACACTGATTTTCCCTTCCTGGAAGGTATCATTTGCTAATTATTGTTTGGTTAGTGGTGGAGCTTTGTGTCAACCTCTCTATCTCTGTATTGGATTTTTCCTGGTATGAAACTATACAGGTCTTATGTATGCTGCCAGTCTGTGTGTATTCATATGTAATACCAACCTTGTTATGTTTGGAAGACATTGTTTTCTTGGAGTCATCCATCACCAGTGGCTCTCTTTTTGCCTCCTCTTCTATGTAAATTTCTGAGCCTTGAGAGAAAGGGTTTGATGAAGATACCCACTTGGGACTGAGTGCTTCAAAGTCTCTCACTGTCTGCTCAGTGTCCATATCATAATTTGTGTTAATTATCATCTTACTGTAAGAAGAAGCTTCTGTGATGCGGGGTGTGTATTAATTAACATTGATCTATAAGTGATATATAGACATTTGAGGTTTTGCTTTGTTGCAGGACATCTGTCACAACTTTTAGATCCAAAGAACTCTCATCCAACACCATGTGCGCTTGGGTATTGCCATACCACTATGACAATAGTGGACTAAACCTCTAAAACCATAAGCAAGCCCCAGGCATCATGTCATTAAGAGTCATCCATTGCTATGATCCTTTAGCACAGTGGTTCTCAGATTTCTAAATGCTATGACCCTTTCTATAGTTCATGTTGTGGTGATCCTCAACCATGAAATTATTTTTGTCACTACTTTATAACTGTATATAAATGCTAATGTAAATATCTGTGTTTTCGGATAGTCTTAGGCAACCCCTATGAAAGAGTTGTTTAACTCCCAAAGGGCTCTCAACTCAGAGGTTAAGAACCACTGCTTCAGTGGAATATAGTACTAGATTTTCTCCATAGGGCCTATGACCTATCTAGTCTCAAGTTCTTGGCCTCTTGAGGTATGGATTCCATCTTCTGGTATAGGCCTTAATCCAATAAAAAAGCGGTTTTATTCCTGTAATATTTTTGCCACTATTGCACTTGTATATCTTGTAGGCAGGTTGCTGTTGTTGTAGGTGGCAGGGTTTGTAGCTAGGTGATATTGATAATTAATGTTTCTCTTCCAGTAAAGTGCAGAGTAACTAACAACACAATGATTTCTAGTCCGTAGGGGTCAAGCTTCTATTAGGGCACCAGATCAATTTGTCCATGTTTATTTATATAAGTCTTCAGTGATAGGGCCTTACTATCAGGTTGCAGAGGATAGTCAGTAGCTTTGGCAATAGCCTGTGATCTTTAGGGTCAGGTCTGTGGGACCCCCTTTGGCCAATGAATCAATAAAATATAACCCTTCCTAGCACTGGGATGATTTTCAATTCTTAATGTAGAAAGCTACTTTTCTTTAATTCCAACAAATGAAGATGTGGGTCATGGTCAATAGAACAAGAGAGCGTGCTCAAGAGAGACTGCTCAGTTTTGCACAATGGGTGCCAGGAACTTGTTCTTCACCTGACAGTGGTAAAATTCTGAGTTTCAGTGCAGTTGAAGTTCTCACCTGTCTTTATTTATTACTCTTATTTCCATCCCCAGAATCCTTTATATATCCTTCAGGTTCATGCAGTGAGTATAGAGTCCCTTTCAGTTGAATTCTAATCCTATGTTTTTGGAGTGACTCCTGTGTATGTGCTTCACAAAGATGGCTGTAACAAGCCTGTGTAGATGAGGCAATAGATTTACAAAAATGATACATGCTCCCCTAACACTGATTATTAACTAGACACAGTCAGTCAACATCAAGTCTTTCAAAGGAGTGTGTCTTGACTGTGCTTACAAAGAAAATGAACATTTTAAGGTGAGGTTGGAGAAATGGTTCTCTTCAGAAGAAAGGTTAGGCTCCTTTTTGTTAAGCCATCCTAAATTAAAATAGTGGGACTTTTTCCTTCAAGGCTGGCTTGGAAGAGATTACAGGCATAACTGCTCTACACTAGTGTGTCACCTGGTGTGCAGAGGATCCTTTTGAAAGTCTTGTCAGTTATGAAAGACTATTTACTACCAAGTGGTTTGATGTTCAATCTACTGTTCTGCCTGAATTCTTTTAAAGAAACTTTCACTTGACATAAGATAAAATCATAGCAGGGAATGATGACTATTCAGAAACTGAATCAGAAAACATCCAGCCTATGTTTTTTTTGTAATTTCAAACTTTGATAATAAGGCAGAAATTAGTTAATGCTAACTGTACTGTGAATGCCTTGTGCATTGTTTCTACTATTCTCTAGCACTTTAAACATTGGGAAGCAAACATCTCATTTCTTTTTGCTCACATAAATGTCTAAGCTCAGTTGTTTAAGTTAGAAGTAGTTTCCATAGCAGCAGGTAACTTTGCCCTTTATCTTCTTAGTGAAACATTTAGCATAGGTCAGCCAGAATGATTGTGAGTTCTGGAAAGTTTCCCTGTATGTCTTTGACTTCTTGGGGTTCAAAGCTACTCAGGAAGTGGGGTTGGAATGTTCATGTTTTGTGCATCTCTATTATTTTCATCTGGCACAGTGCCTGGTATATCCAGCGGGTCAGGGAAATTGCTTTCTGACTGTAAGAACCTTTTCTAGTCTTTTATACAGCAGACCTTAGTGGAAAAATAGAGGTATAAACCTCACCTGTGGCTTTAGTTTTATTTATACATCTTTGTTGAGATCTGCTTATTTTAAACTGTGATTAGATGACAATATGACATACCTACACTTGTATTTTCCCCTGGTTACTGAGGCCTGCATTGTTCTAGTGAAACCTTATAGCTAGGTGTTTGTTGTTAACGTTAGTTCAACTGGAAGCTTGAGCTTATACTGAATAGTAATTTTGTCCTGGAAAAAAATGTGTGATGGGCCAATAGAAGCCTTTCCTTTATAGGGAACCTAAGATGGCTTTATCTCATGCAAGTACATGAGGCTGTGATGAAAAGATCTTTCTTTTGACAAGGAATGTAAGCCTCCAGGGTTAAATAGGTGAGTGTTTACTTGCTGCCTTGATTTGCCTTTATAGCCATTTATCTGCTTTGTGTGATGAAGACAAATTCATGTAAGGTGTATGCTAGAGGTATGGCTGTCTAGAAGCACTGGGTGATAAATATCTGGCCTACTTCAGTGTTTCTCAGAACATGCTGGAGGCAGTGTATCCCTCTCTTCGTAGACTGATGTTCCTTTTAGTCAGAAGAACGGTAGTGAGGATGCTGCAGATGAAAAAGAGAAGTTGAGTAACAGTGGCAAGCAGACTGGGAGTGGGTGGAATGACTGAGGATTTGTTAAGAGTTTATTGAGTACCATGGGAGCAGTGGGCATGTGATGCAGAGGAAGGTGGGAACAGGTCTAGTTGTATGCCTCGCTGGGGAGCTGAGATGTTGCTTTGTAGGCAGTATGGAGTCAGCAAAAGCTTTATGAAGAGATGTTTGTAGGATGCTGACTATTTTGGGGCATCTCTGTGTAACTGGGGATTGGAAGATAATTGCAGATGGGGCAAGTGTTGAAGCAAACAGTAGTTAGGAGTTTTCAGTGGACTCTTGACATTCTCTCTCTCTCTCTCTCTGCTTTGTATCTGTATATTTGAAATCCTCATTTATAGCTGGGCTTGGTGGTACAGTCCTGCAATCCTAGTTCTTTGGGAGACTGAGGCAAGAGGATCATAATTCCAAGAGCTACCTGACCTATAGTTTGAGTTTAGAGCAGCCTGTGCAACTTAAAATAGACCTTGTCTCAAAATAACTAAGAAGAGGGCTGGGGATACAGCTCACTTAGTACAACACATTTCCAGCAAGCTCTAGGCCTACCTTCCTTCTATATTACACCCCCCAGTCATTTCTATATTGAAAATATACAAATATATATGCATACATATATATATCATGCTGTACGTGACAATTAAATGAAATTTTATCATTAAATTATCTGGCATAGAGTAAGTAGTCAATAAATGATAGCTTTTTTCTTCCACTTTCCAGTTTTAGTAAAAAGATTCATTGAATTCTGCAAAATGTAGTTCCATTCTTCTAACAACCTCTTTTTGTACCCAAATTATGCAAATCCCGTGGAGACTTCAGAATGCCTTATTTTTCTTTTAATTATGCATCTCAAAACCACAGTTAATGCAGGCTTATAAAATCATGTTTAAATTCAGGTTGGCTTGACAGTCATGATGGAAGGGACATGATGAGGGAAACTGAGTGGCCTGTGTGTCTGGACCATTTCCCTGACTGTGAGTAGTTACCCCTCCGTCACCATATGATGTGCACATTCAGTTTAGGCTCTAGAGTTTGTTCATGGTTGGAGGGACTCTCTCACTATGTCTCTACTTCCAAGTGGAAGGAGAAGAAGGCTGCCTCATCCTCGAAGCCCTTATTTGTGAAAAACGCAGAGTGAGTAGTGAATTCTGATACTGAAGTTCTAAGAGGCTGAGTAGTTGAGGGTGAAAAACACCAAGGTGGGAAGGACAGAAGCCAAGTACACCCTTTTTTAACGGAAGGAAGAGGACATGTTGTCTTAAAGTAAGGTAAATTAAAATAGATACGGCTGTAATTCAGATGTGAAACACTTAGACTATTGACACCCTATATTTTTAAATATAGTGTTTGGAGATCTGGGGTTAAAAATTGCAGCAATATAAGTAAAAATTCCTGTCTTTCTTAGTCACCGTTTGTGACTGCTAAATGTAGTTTAACACAGCATCTGCTTCAGAGGCCCAGGACAGGAGATGACAGTCATGATTAGAAAAAGTACTTTCTGTCCACAGTGTTCCTATTTCATATGAGAGTCTTCTGAAATTCTTTAATCTTGTTGCTCATTTAGATGTTGGGAGGTGGTTATCCAAGCTTTAACCTGAAAGACTGACAAATTTTCTGTGATAGCATTTGAAAGAAGAATATTTTCCCTTGTCTAACGATAATCGTAACAGCCTCATACTCATTAAGCATTTTAGTTTGTAAAATGCTTTGACATATTATCTGCTTAGTGCTTGTACATGAGGAACACTTTTAAACAAAGTTGGCCCCTTTAATCCCCCTCCCCTTCTTTCCAGAATACAGATGGTTCAAGGGCTAAATGTGTTCCTGGGTTGAGCCTCAGGAAAGTTTTCCTCAGTTCAAGGAAACTAAGTCTCTGCCTTCTTTTACTCCTTACAGTCACCAGGAGATAGATCCTGTTCTCAGTAACTTTTGGAACTATGTTTGTATATAACTGCGCAGATGATACTGCATGTAGAGACTTACTCATTTGCCCCACTATTCACTTCTAACTTAACGCCGTGAACTTGTAGAGACCTACTGATTTGAAAATAAAAAGCCCACAGAAGTGAGTGGTAAAGCTTTGCTCTATGACACCTGATCCCCAAAAGACCATTGAAAAACACAGATATTTACATAATAGTTCATAACAGTAGCAAAATTACATTTAGGAAGTAGCAATGAAAATAATATATATTTAATAAAATTAATTTGAAATATCAGAGTTAACCACAGAACCAAGCCAGGGTAGAGCAAGTGCAGGGTTTTTCTGTGTATTAGTCCTGGCTGTCCTGGAACTTGCTTTGTAGACCACTGTGGCCTCAAACTCACAGAAATCCTCCTGCTTTTGCCTCCCAAGTGAAGGGATTAAGTGTGCCACCACTGACTGCTCTTAACTTCCTCTTTCCACATTCCTAAAGCTAAGATTAAAGGCAGGGTCATTTCTTCCTGAACTGGCTTGGTTTTGTGGTTAATCATGATATTTCAGGTTAATTTTATTAAATCACTGCAGTTGAGTCGGGGGTCACCATGACATGAAGAACTGTATTGAGGGGTTGCAGCATTAGGAAGGTTGAGAACCATGGTTGTTTGAGATGGCAGGGGACAGTGGCCAGTGAAGCACCTTGATTTGTTTGCCTGTTAAGAGGGCTGCCTGGACCCATGTGAGTAGTGAGGTCAGTAAAACGTGAAGCAAAGAAGTGTCTTCCTGATCTGTGGTGTGTAGCATTACCCTCTTTTGAATTTTAACTCTTTTGTACAATCTTAGGCAGCAGATTAACTGGCAGTGTCTTTGGGATGTTCTCCCTCTGTACTCTCCTCTCATTGGAATTACAGATAAAAATGCCATGTTAACCAAATGCAAATTCTTGAAATGTAGTAAATAGCTAGGAGTTTAAGTACCATTACAAGTCACAGATGTACGTAAGCATTTTTTTTTTTTTTTTTTTCTTAGCTGGGATGTAGGTTTTAAAGAAATCTGTTGTTATGGGAGAGAGCAACAGAGTTAGACCAAAGGACATAAATAACTATCTTAGTGTGAATCCTGTATTTGAAGATGCCCCAACTTACCTTGCTAAGTAATTTATAGCTGTGTGTCTAAATTGAATGCATATGCCCCCTGGGACTTCACACAATTTAAAAGAAAAGTCTTACATATGTAAATATCAGTGAGATGGTCCACTTTTCAGAGTCAAAGGTATGAAGCACCAGGGACAAGGAAGGGGGGAGGAGGACATTGCACTGCTCTCCATGATGCCTTAATGCATTGTAAGGATTTATGTGTCCTAGGATTGTATCTCAGTTTTCAATTTCTTTAAAGTTCTATAAAAATTTGTGTAACCCTGTGGCATTACTAAGAAAATAACACATACCTTGTTCAATCAGCTGACATTTCAGATGCCTTTATTTTGTAATAAAGGGCTTGAGGTTAAACACTAACTATAGCATTTTTTCCTAAGTCCTTTTAAATGACAGTGAAAAGTAAAATGCTATCCCAAGTGGCCAGATGCTGAGCAGTGGAGAGCAGTGGCCCTTTGTTAACAGCTGTTAGTTAAAAAGTGGTATTTCTGTCTGTCAGCCTTCCTTGTCTTTTATATTCTCTTTAAGATTAAGTATTTATACTATTTTGGAGCTCAATTATGACAGAGCATTTCAGTGTCTCTATCTTACAGACGAACTATGTTTTTAGTCTACCTTATGAAAACACTCAACTACTGGGATTAATTTGAGAATTTCCAATCAGCCTTTCACAACATGTTCTACCCTTAGGGAGTTCCTGATAACTGATTTCTGTATAAGAATGTGAATTTAATCCAATTTCTGTGCTGATTATTATGTGAACTGTCTTAATTTAGCAGTTCACATCTATCTGCCTATATGAAACAACCCTGCTATAGAAATGGAAGGTGAAATTGACTTTATTCTCATTATACTCATGTTTCCTTTTAGGTTCTGCAGCCAAATAATGGCTTGGCAATTAATTAGGCCCACTGAGGTTGGAATGAAAGAATGAGGTAGCAATGATTCATCACCAGAAGTTAACGG
Organism: Sigmodon hispidus; assembly: GCA_004025045.1. Taxonomy (NCBI): domain Eukaryota; kingdom Metazoa; phylum Chordata; class Mammalia; order Rodentia; family Cricetidae; genus Sigmodon; species Sigmodon hispidus. The sequence continues at coordinate 88,741 of PVIH01001025.1, forward strand.
TTTAGTATATTCCATGCTGTAACCAAGATGCAGTTAACCCACAATTTTATTTCACTATTTCACAGCAAGACAAATGACCATATTGAAGAAGAGTGTGCTTTCACTTCATAAAATGGCATTTTTAATTTTTAAACTTTTGGGAAAACAGATTTTTCTTGTTTTTAATTTTGAATGATTAAAATGGACTCATAATACAAGTCAACTTTTTTGGGGATGGTGGTGCTTTAAGATCAGGTCTCACAAAGTAGTCCTGGATGACTTTGGACTCATCCTGGTCCTTATGCTTAGCTGTGAGAGCTGGGGTTGCAGACATGTGTAGCCATGTTGCATGGCTTTTGTTAAACCTTTAAAGTTAAACGATTGTTGATTTTAGGTTTGCTATTATAAATGAATTGAATATTGAATTCTTTTTGGAAGAATCCACTGAAAAGAATACTTGCAGAGAATAGCTTGATTTAGTGCATAGTTTTTATGCTGGGTTTCCTAAGACTTTCCCTTCACTTTAAGGTTCTCCCTATATAGAAACCTTCCCTTTGTTTATTCATCTTTTATTCTTAGACTCCAGCACATAATAAATGTTTTGGTGATTTGTTTGAATGCAAGCAGTTGGATTATAAACCAGCTTTGTTTTCTTTTGATTTTTATTTATTTTTTTGATAGTGGATTTAAGCAGTTTGCTGATATAATTAAGTATAGCACTTGAGTTAACATACACAAAGTTTGACGGTTTTCTCCTGATAGCACCTTGGTCAGAGTCCTAAATCATCCTTATGAGCCTGGGTTATTGTGGCAACCCCTTGCCTGATCTAACTGCTTTCAGACTTGCTGAGCCCTCCTGTTCTCCCACATAGGTATCTTCACAGGAGCCTTATGGTACTCTCTGGCTTGAAGCTTTTCTTCGGTTGCTTTTCTTCTAATGGCCTTCAAAGCCCTATGTAGTCTGGCCTCCTCACCTCTTTGGTCTCTAACTCTTGTGTAGCTCCTTCCTTACCATTCTACACAGCAGCCTAACTTTTACCTGCCTGGGATATTGTTCTTGGCAGTCTAGTGGGAAAGACAATTATTTCCTGTGCATCCCAAATTGCTATAACAACGTGTAGCAGAGCAAAAAGCACACCAATGTTTGACAGTGCTTAAGTCAGAAGTCCATTCAAAGTAGATCTGAGACAGCCAAGACGACATTCCCTCTGGAGGCTTTAGGGGAAAATGTTTCCTCATCTGTTCTACTTGCTGAAGGCTGACTATGAGGTCTTCTGATGCTGTGACTTTTGGAAAGTGTGACTTTCCAATTCCCTGCTTTGACTTGTAAGAATCATTGCTAATCCTCTGCACCCACCTGGATAATACAAGACAAGCTAATGTTCGTAAGATCAGTTTATTAGAAACCTTAATCTTACTTTGCTGCATAACATGACGTTCACAGACTGAGGGGAGAGTGGGATATGGACAGTTTGAAATGCCTTTATTCTTCCATTCAGCTGCCTGGTCGATTCTCCTTGAAACCTTAGCTCAAAGCTTATCTTCTCAATGAGACCTGTTTATTACTTGAGACTTTTGACATTATCTCCACATTCTTAGTCCACTTCTCCTGCTCTACATTCTCACTAATTTCAAAGCAAGCTTTCTCTCTCTAATATACATTTCTTCTTGCTCTGCTGTGCACATCTCCTATTGTGTGTGTGCACCCTGGTCCTTCTTTCCCGAAGTCAGTTCCTCAAGTACCTAAAGCTTCCCTTAGATCCTAGGAGGTGCATGAAGATGTTTGTTCAGTGGACTAGCAGGATAGGAATGGTGAGCAGATCTTTTTAATTGGATCTTTATTTTCCCATTGACTAACATGATTGACTGTAATAAGCTTAGAACAAAGGGAAGGATTTGGAGCCCTGTTTTCCTCTTAATCCATAAACCTCAAAGCCTTTAATCCTGCCAGCTCTGAAACTCCAAACCTACAGACTTGTTTGTGTGTAGAAGCTGTAAAGGCCGAGAGACAGTCTTAGGACTGTTTCTAGTAGTATTTCTAAGGAAAGTTTCTTGTGATATTTCTGTAGCTGGTTGGTCAAAGGCAAATAGCTGAGTCTGAGGTTGAGGAATTCATGGAGCCAATGAGATAAAGTGGTGTGAGATTGGGTGGAGAGCTGATGGAAGATTCTATGAAACAACGAGCTTTATAGAGAACACACTAACTGCTCATTCTTGTAACTCATGTGTTGTCTCTGAATTCAAATCTTGGTTGTATAGTCTCATTGTAATAAACATCACAGTGTATCATGAGCATGTCATTGTAATGATTTCAATGGGGGATGATAAATCATTTACTGACGACATGGTGACCCTCTGTGTTCATAAGATACATATTCTGCTCTCATCATGCATATCACTGCCTACTTTGTGTTCTAATTTCTTTCCCTGAGTTCACTAAAGGAGGGTGTTTGATCAGGATCCCACTGCCCCCAGCTTTATCTTTTAAGCTCCAGAGACAGGTGCCTTCTCTTCATCTTGTAATTTGAACTTGGTTTTTAGAGGAAGTCTTAGTATGTAGAGGGAAGACACTACACTGATTCTGCCCTGGTGGTGTGCACTTGAAGGTATTCAACTTCTAGTCCCAAGTGAGTGTGGAGTCCAAGGTCATTGTATCCAGACTAGTGGAAGTTTTAGTCTAAGAGAGATGCTTGTTCTTGCCCCTAGCCATGATTCTTTTTAGAGACACCATTTGTTTTTGTCTAACGTTCTTAGCCAGTATTAAATTTAAACCATTCAAGGCCATGACTTAAGACTAATGTGTTTCTAAATTCCCCTGCATCAAAATCTATTTTGTTTGCATTTTTTTTACCCTTGACATTTGACCATTTTGCTAAGTGGTCCCTAAATCTCTCTTGATTTGTGTCCAGAAATATCCAGGACAAAGGTTTGGAACTTCCCTGTGCAGTGAGTCTTCAGGATTTGTTTTGACTTCTGTATTTCATAATTGACAAGTTGTAGTGACAGATTCTTGAGGTCAAAATCATAGAACTGATCACTTCAAAGATAAATTTTCTTTGTTGAGCCAAGTAACAGGAATTTAGATTTCAGTGGGTGGGGGTGGCTGGTGGAATGCAACCAAAATGAAAAGTATGCTTTTATTGTCATGTTTATTGTGAAATACTTTAGGTGGGTTAGAGAAACGAACTATAGAGTTTGCATGTAGTAAGGACCATGTGATTCACCCTTTCAGTCCCTAAGTATTGGAGAAATTGCTTTTGTTCTTTCCTTGTACAGGTCCCTCAAAGGGAGTGAGGTGATCTTAGAGGAGATTAATGAGCAAAGCAAAAGAGTTAAGAGGGTACTGGGCTTGTCTGAGGGACAAGGAGGACTCAGATGTCCAAGGCCAGTAAAAGGATACAGAGCACTAAGTGTCTATGTCAAATACCTAGTGTTTGGTTTGACAGACACATGGCAGCTATTGATGGCTTAGGAAAAGCTTCCTGGTGAAGTTAATATGAATTAGGATGAACAAGGACCTTCGGAGAGACTAAATAATTTAGGTTCTTTGGAGGAAGTATGAGCCCACATCAGTTTTATTTAATTCCTTGTCCCCTTTAATGCAGAGGTAGTTATCAAACCCTGGGACTTAGCTCATGATAGACCAGTGCTGTACCACTGAAGCAAATTCTCAGCCTGGGACCTGGTATCAGGATGGTAAACATAGCAACAAAGTATAATATTAGAGCAGACTGAACCAGCCTCACTGGGAGCAGTGAAATAATCATGTCAGCACACTGCTGTGACTAACTTGTGTGTATGTCTGGTCTCTACATTGTATAGTATCTAGGCTTTGGAATCCCATTTTCTTCCTTGGTCATAGCACAGGTGAACTTACTGAGAATTCTCAGGCTATTTTAATGGGTTTTTGACTACAATCTGACATGGTGACTGTCTGGGAGAGGTTTTAAAATAGCAAAACTGATTATCTCAGCTTTCATGTTTTTGTTTTTCTATTTTGAAATTAGGGAGATGAAAACATGGTGAGCCAGTTTCTCATATTACTGTTGCCAGATAGGAGAAATAGAGTGATAGTTTTGATCTCAGAAACCACCACTGTAAGATGCTGACATACACAGTAATGTCAGCATGAAGTACATTGTGACTGAAAGAACCAAAAGGGGGGGGGAATGAACCATGGATAGCTTTAGTGCCTGTTGTAAGTAAACTATAAAACCATGAAAAGATAAAGGCTACCTTCCTCCCTTCCTCTGTGCAATCCGTGCTGCCATCAAACTGTTCCTCATCATTATCTCTTGTAGCCCAGTGCAGTAGTAGAATATTCTAGATTAATCTACGAAAGTGTCTTTTCATAAATTATTACACCAAGAATAACAAGACAAAAAGCAGTTTGAATCGACATAACTGATGTCTAAATTAAGAGGTGAACATATATGAAACATTATTTTTTTAAGCCTTAAAATTAATGGCTCTGTTTCAATGGGAATGTAGCCTTTTTTCTTTCCGAAGAGCCTCAGAGCCAATGGATTCTATAAATAGTGCACAGCCTGGTTGTCTGTGGTAGATTGAGTGGAGCAGAATCACCTGTCCTTAAGTGAAGGGGAAGTGGCTTTACATTTTTAGTAACTGAATTGTTGGCCAGCATAAAGGTAAGGGCCATGTGAGCAGCTTATTTATAACTTCCCATAAAGGTGTGTGTCTGCCTCAAGCAGAGAGATTGTCTGGGTGCTGGGAATGTAAAAGTGCAATGGAATCATTTTCCATCAGCAGCCTTCCCAACTTAGAGGGTTCAGTAGAGACTGTTAGCATCCCTGAGGCCTTCCTAACACAGAAGGGGTGTCAATAGATCAGCTCGTTAGTGTTGTCTTTTGTGGAATATAGCGGATGAGGCCATTACATCTGATTTTAACCGTGATTTTAGGTAAGGAAGAATATATGAATATTAACTTCTGAATGTACATTTTGCCTTGATTTAACCTTTTGGGTGTGGTCTTCCTGCTCCACAGCGAGCTCCTGTCAAAGTATTTCATGGATATAAAGCACTTTCTCTATCTCAGGTTAACTGTTAGATAAACTGTTAACATTAAGATCACAGGATCAGACTGAATTCTCTGGCTACAGTGGGAGAAAGGGAGAAAAGCTAAGCATTTTCATAGGAGTCTTTAAGCCCTTTCATAGATGCCAGCGTCCACTCCATGTTTACATTTCATGTGGACCACATACAGCCTGGCTTTTAACTATGAAGATGAAAACTTGAAATTACTAAACTGTAAGGGGATTCTTTTTTCAGCCTTCCTTGTTTATTATTTTTCTGAGCCTGAGTTTTTTTTGATTGCTATGTTGGTCATTTTAAACATGTGGATATATAGCTAAAAACTAAACTTGGGCTTTTGGCCCACACCTTTGCTTACTTTACAGACAAACTGAAGCAAGGGATAAACAGGTTTTCTGGCAGCACTCATTTCAAAACATGCTGAGTTCACAATTTATATATTATAAAAATGTATACTTGATTTTATTCAGGGACAAAGCTGATGTCCTATACAATCATTACTTTAAAAAAATCCTATTTATTGGTCCAATTATTTCTTTTGAAAGATGCTGATTTACTGCCCCTTTGTATATGTGAATTGTTTTTGGTGGAACTGGTGGAGACTAGTTTCACTGCAGTGGCAGAATAACCACAGGGGGGTTTGATTTCCTTTTAATGTGAAGTCTCAGGGTTAAGGATCATTTGTAGTATAATGTAATAGTGTGGGCAAATACAACTTCACTTAATGCCCTTTTGATATTTAGGAGAGAGAGTGCTTTTATGCAAAGCAATCACTTATGAATCACTTGACTGCTTTTCTCACTAACATTTCATTCACATTTCCTCCCTTCTCCCACATCTATAAGAGAGGACTGCATGTAGTATTTTCATTTTATTTAATTAAAAACATTTTTGAAACAGAATTGAAGGTAGTTTTTTTTTTAATAGATACCAAGATAACTAGTTAATATTGTTTTAAAATCAGGCTTTTAATTACAAATACTTAGTATTTATGCAAGAAAACTACATGTTAAAATAAAATTGGAAAGATTAGATTGGAATTGCCTCAAATTCAATTAAGCCCCACTGCATGGACGTGCTGGGAATATGAAGACAATCACTGTAAATTTGTGCAAGCTGACATGTTGCATTACCTTGCTCGACTCTAACGTATGGTACTTTTTGTGTCCATATTGCAGACGGCAACTCCAAACTAACATGGCAGTCAGACTGTGTGATGTGGCTTCTCTGCTTAGAAGCGGTTCGTGGGCAGCAGAGCCTTGGACCGGGGTCTGTGGGATTTTTCTTAAATACTGTAGGCTACTTTTTTTTTAGCATGTTGCAGAAGTGCCGAGGCCATACCAAACACTTGAACCTTTAATTTGGCATACTAATCATTCTTACCTACTATGGTATGGCCAGCATTAAGAATTTAAAAGCACATTGCAATTTTAACCTTGGTGGTATATGTAGATCAGAACCGTGCTGTTATATGTAACTGAAATAATCAAAATTAGGACTTAGTGCAGACTCAAAAGAGTGACAAGCTTTTTAAAAAACAAAAACAAAAACAAAAGTTTTGGTATGGTCTGAATACTAAGTTACCATAATTCTTTACATTCTGTTTACTATGTATTTTTTTGGTTACTACATTTTGAAGTTATTTACAATTCCTGATGCTAAAAAAATTTGAAATTGTAAATCTGGCTGAAAATTATTTGCCCAGTAACTGTTGAAAGACTGTGCATTCTGTGAACAGTTGTGTTGAGCCTATCAATGGAATATGCATTATTTGGAAAATATAGCACATTAGTATCATTTTATTCAGAGCAGATGGTCCTATAGCTGAGAGATGCTGTGATTTTCAGTGCACACAGCCTACTGCAGCTGTTCACTTGAATGTTGGCTTAGGAGCTCATTCTTGCCACCTGAACATGGAAATAAATGTGCAATTAAGTGAGAGTGTTTGTTGTCCTTATTAAACCCTGCTAATTTCAGTCTCTGAACATTTATATTTCACATGACATCCCAATGAGCTGTAGTCTGACTCTCACATTTGGGGTTCTTGTACTTTCTACACATACCCTTACTTTTGAATGGTGGTTTAATTTAATAGGCCTTGGCCACTTTCCTCTTGTAGTTCATTGTTTTTATAGTTGCTGAGCAGAGGGAGCCCTAAGAGAACTTTGCTGTGGAAAAAGTAATTCACAACTAACCCACAAACTGGAACGGTCACACTTGTATTAGAAAATCTGAAGCCTCCCTTCTCATTTTCAAGTAATTTGTCAATTATAACATCTTGAAATATTTTGATTATTTTTTTCTTACAGAAATCCAAAGATGTACTTATTACCCTTTACTTTCTTAAGTATTCACTGAGAATACTTACCCAAGAAAAGTAGTTTAAATCTTGAGGGGGGAAAATGAAGCTATTAAAAGGTTGCAGCTTATTTGACTATTTTCTAACTACTCTGCGTGAGTTTATTTTTATCCTGACAGCACTGGTTCTTTTCCCTCACCATTCTGGATCTGGTCAATTGACCAGTCTGTCTGGTGCTGCTTTCTTATGTAAACATCTCTTGGCAATAGAGATTTTATATCTGTAGATGGACCCTTTTATTTTTCTTAGGCAATTTGAATTTGAAAGGATGTTTTTCCTGTTCCCTTATAACCAGCCATCTTTCCCTTCCACCTTGCTTTTTTTCTTTTATCAGATTCTCTGCCTTTTCTATGTTAAAGCCTCCTAAAGCTAGCACACTTTCATTCAGGGTTGTCAGGTTTGAGCAGTTCTCTGGGGAGCTGAGCAGTGTATTGGATGAGACAGATTATAATCTTTTCATTGATGCTTTGAGTTTTGGATTCCCCCTAGTCTTGGCTGTCCGAAGTTGGACAATTATTAGAAAATGCTTTTGGAAAATTTGGGGGTTGTGGTTTGTGACTCTTCTGTTCAAAGACCATCACATTGATTTTAGGAAACTATATCTAAAATTGTATAATGATTTTTAGAGTAGTAGGAATTTTTGAAATTTCCCCCTACTCTGATATTCATCTGCTGTTTGGTTTATGGACACCTTATTACTTGTATTTTCTACAGCCTTGGGCTGGCTTGTTTGGAGAAGTCTGTGCATTTATATTGTTGTTTTGGTGAACTGGATATGTGTTTTGATCTTAAAATTAGAGTCAAAGTGAAATATTATCCTGAATTGTTTGTGGATTGTGTTTTGATGCTCTAGATCAGTTACTTTGGCCAACAGCTGCCAAATTGAGAAGAATAGCCGAATAGTCTACACATGTAGACAGAATATTCATAGTTTTACTCCCCATTTAACCTACCCTTTCACTCTTGAACATATAATATCTATTATTTTTAACTTCTTACCATGATAGAGGTACAAAATAATGTTAATCAAAAACTTTTCAGTATGTAACCAAAACAGTACATGTTGACAAATTTTATTTTTGAAAGTACCTTTCCTCCTTGATTTTGTTAATGGATGCCTGTCAGTCTTAGATAATTGAATTTTACAAACTGAAGAAACCTCTTCAGAATTAATATATCATTTTTTATTTGTTTTGGCAGCATGTTAAGCATTTTTATTTTCTAAAATAATTTTTAGTCAGGATGTAGTTCTGTGCGCTTTGTGTAATTGCTTCCTGTGTGGACACTGCAGGTGAGTTGAGGATATATGACTAGACCCAGGATATAGAAGATGTTTAAGATTTAAATTGTGCTTATGTGCATGTATGGAATATGTATGTGGAATCATAATTGCAGTTTTCAATTGAATAGCTTAATATGAAATACAGTTAGTGTAGGTGTTGCACCTTTTGTTGAAGCTTTATTATAATCTCAGCAGAATGACTTGTGTTTAGTGACAAATGTTTAACTCTTGGGTAGAATCTCTAATAGCTTGTGAAATATGAATTCTGACATTTCTTATTTTCTCTGTTTTTAGCAGGTAATTGCTGCCATGGAAACACAACTGTCTAATGGGCCAACTTGCAATAACACAGCCAATGGTCCAACCACTGTAACCAACAACTGCTCCTCACCAGTTGACTCTGGAAACACGGAGGACAGCAAGACCAACCTAATAGTCAACTACCTTCCTCAGAACATGACACAGGAGGAGCTGAAGAGTCTTTTTGGGAGCATTGGTGAAATAGAGTCCTGTAAGCTCGTAAGAGACAAAATAACAGGTATGCAATTTTATGAAGACGGTTGACCTTTAAAGAACTATGATCAGGGTATGAGAAAATAACTGTGTGTATAAATCATTCAGCACCAAAGATTTACATATCTAGATTTTCTGTTACTGTGTATGCAATAGAAAACTAGTTTTAAGGATTTCTTACAAACTATAAAATGCTTTTGGGGGCTGTCTCTGATTTTATTTTTTTACTTGCTGTTTTTTAAAGACAGGATCTCACTCTGTAGCTGACCTGCAGCTCACAATGTAGTCCATGCTGGCTTTGATTCATGGCAGTACCGTGTTAGCCTACAAAGTGCTGAGATTGTCAGTGTGAGCTGCCATGCCCAGATAGCAATAGGTATTGCAATTGGACTTTAAATATATTCTGGGATGAAGTATAGTACTTTTGGAAAAACGAGTGTGATAGCAACATTCAGGTAAACCTTTGCCTTTTCAGTAACCCTAAGCTTGCATAACTAGCATTTTAACAGTGAGCTCTAAGCAGAATATTTTGTTTTAAAAAGAAAGAGGGAAAAACTTTACTGTATTCTTCCATTAAGTCACTTTGGTCCTTATGCTCATAATATGCGTGATAAAGTACTGAGTAATAATTTTCACTGTCTAAACAATTGCATTGATAGAATTAGAGAATAATGGGACTTTATGTTATATACCTTGACAAGGAAAGAATATGTGGCATATGAGCATCTTTTTTATTGTAAAAATGAAAAGTGTGAGAAATTCAGCCTAAGTGATGGCTACTTTGATCAAATTTAAGTATTAGATATTTGAAAAGTCTTAGTATACTTTAAAAAAAATGAATAAATTTTTATTTAAGCCCAAACCTTTTTAACAAACATGTTCTTTGGGACAGAAGTTACTGTTTTCTACTAGAATTGTTTTAAATTGCTAAAACCATATGACATTAAGTATAGATAGACCTTTAAGTCCTTTTGTGAAATTTGGTGGAGTATCAATTGCTTTATACAGTTTATAAATAGACATGTCAAACTAAGGTTTTTGTTTGTTTGTTTTGTTTTGTTTTTCATGACAGGGTTTCTCTGTGTTGCCCTAGCTTGTCCTGGAACTTGTTCTGTAGACCGGGCTGGCCTTGAACTCCTGAGATCTGCCTGCCTGGGCCTCAGGAGTGCTGGAATTAAGGGTGTGTGTCACCATCTCTCAGCCAAATTATTTATTTGAAATGAGTAAATGTTCCTTAAAAGTGGTATGATGCATGGAGCTAGAGTTTGACTGCTTAACTGGTCATGTGACCATGGATAAGTGAGTTTCTAGCTTCACTTCTGATTAGCTGAAATTGAGGGCAGTGATTGTACTGGGATCTTTTAGGACCAGTTGAGATGATATTGAGCAGCTCTGTATTTGATGCCCTGGGACTGATTTTTTTTCTTTTTAAGATCTCTAAGTAAGTGCCTGGAGCCAACTCTGATGGAGCATCACTGTTCTGTTCCCTGAAGCTACAGATTATAGACTACAGATAGTTTATCTGTCCCCATCAGAATAAAAAGAAAATCATTGCTTCCAATATAAACTGAATATAATATAATCCTGTGCTTAGCTAATTATGTTGCTTCTGTGTTCACTGTATTGTCAGGAGGATTCTTCAGTTGTTGAAAACTCAAATAGATCATATTTTTCTTGAGTCCTTTATCTATGTGTGTTGGGAGGAGTGCATAATATCGATTGATCCAAGGGCTTCATGCATACTGTAGCCTGTGTTCTATTACTGAGCTACATTCCTGGCCATTTTCAAGTTTCATTTGCAAACCCAGGGCTAGCAGTATATCAAATTAATACAGAGTTTTTGCAAAGTTGGGAACTATAGAAAACAATTCTGTTCCCCCACACTACATTTTATCATTAATTTTTTTAGTAAAACAATTTTTTTTTGCTGTCGATTTTTTTATGCTGCTTGAAATAAGTAGTAAAGTATGATAAGTGGCGTGCAGACTATAACATCAATTTTTGTGATATCTTGTTCAATTGCTTGGTGGAAACCCTACCATTATAGGATGAAGATGCTTGAATAGTGTGTAAAAATCATATTTCTTCTTTTGTGATACTGGGAGTGGTAAGTGAAAATATTAAATAACTCATCCATCTTTCATATTAGATATTTGCCACAGGAAAGCATTTTAGAGGATTTTCCATATCTCATCCCTGGACAGACTTGAATCATCTTATTCTTCCATAAACCCTTTTCAGGGCTGTTACATGGCATAATAGGGGAAATTTGAGTTTTCAGCCTTCCCATTTATGAACTCTTTGGCTTCAGTGTGGTGAGCAGTGGTAATGGAAACATGTTGCTTACCTCAGACACATAGTTGGTGAAAATGGGATTGATCTTGATGTGTCTTTGCTTCATTGTTTTTTTTTTTTAAAGATTTATTTATTTATTATGTATACAGTGTACAGAAGAGGGTACCAGATGTCATTATAGATGTTTATGAGCCACCATGTGGTTGCTGGGAATTGAACTCAGGACCTCAGGAAGAACAGTCAGTGCTCGTAACCTCTGAGCCATCTCTCTAGCCATGCTTCATTGTTCTTGTAGTCATGGAGATTTCTGGGGTAGTACAATGTCTAGTGAAATATCAAGTAAGCATATGGAATTCACAGTGATGCACAAAACTAGTGCAAGCCTAGGCTAGACCAAATTCAGCAAGCCTAGGCTAGGCCAAATCCAGCATGAAGAAGGGAGCTGGGTACACAGTCCCACCTCTAACTGTGCAGTGATTTTCAATTGCTAGCTACTAAGAAAGTAAGGGTCAGTTTTCTCCAAGAGTGTAGCCTTTGGTAAGTCGACTACACTCCAGTAGATCATATATATAAGAGTATTTTGGGCAAAACATACTGGTCTTAAAGGTTAAAAAAACATACAAATCTGGATGGATAGAAAAGGCAAGGGGTAGATCTTGGAAGACTTAGTGTGGTGGAGATGATGAAAATGTATTGTATGAAACCCAGCACTCTTAAAGAACTAATGAAAACTAAATAAAATTGAGACTGGGTGTGATACTCAGTCCTTTAATGCCAGCACTTGGGAGGCAGAGGTAGGTAGATCTCTGGGTTCTACACAAACCTAGTCTACAGAGTGAGTTCCAAGACAGCCAGATCTATACAGAGAATCCTTGTCTCAAACCTCCACCTCCCTGTAGTAGTAATAAAATAAAATCAGAAGGCCCAAAATATTCTAGTATGAGATAAAATTAACATTTGCAGACAGACGTCATTCTTTATATTTCGATTTTAAATTTCCACTCGAAGTTTTTCTAATAAAGTCACTGGGAAGATGAGGAAAAACATTATTTAGAGAGCAAGTAGCAAGTCCAGGGAATCCCACAGCAGGCGTCATGGTCACACTTTTCCCTTCCCTTTCCTTTGAGATACTTCATTGCTATGGAGCATAGGCTGTTCTGGAATTGGCCATCATCTGCCTTAGCTTCCCAAATGCTGGGGATCACAGGTATGTGGGGTTGATACAGGCTTTAAAAGCTACAAAATCTCTCAAAATTATATAAGTCCTTATCAGACAGTTTAGTGTGAGATTTTGGCCTCTTGGGGTTTGAGCCGGGATGATGCTGTGTTCGTATGATAAAGTTAAGAAGCCAAGTAGTAGGAAAGATGGATGCAGAGCAAAAAGGACTCCATGGACCCAGAGACTTGACAGGCATTGGTCACCGACTGTTAGGGTTAGCACCTTGAATAGTAACCAAAGGTTGTTCCTCCCCTTTATGGGGTGTAGCCCAATTCATTCTTAACTTCCTGAGTTTTTCATCCTGTTTATTCTACCAGAACATTCTGATTTTCAAACATTTTATGCTTGCTGTGAGATTCCCTGGACTTGTTCTCTGAATAATGTTTTTCGTCCTCCTCCTTAACTCCTTAGGATTGAAATAGATAAATGGTATTTTATTAGTCTAATAGATAGTTTTGAATTTAATAGCATTTGTTTGCTGGGATAAAGTCAGTCATGGTGGACACAGGCTGTGTTGATGAATATTAATCTGAAAATACAGCACTGTATGTCAGTTATTATTTAGAACCCATAGTGTTAAGTGATCAAGAATTCGGAGACAAGTAGTTGATAACAGCAGGGTGGCCAGGCCAGTGGGTGTGTGTTAACATTTAAAAAAAAAATCCATTCTGAGCCTCTGTGCTGTTTGATCATAAGAGTAGTTGCAAGGCTGCATTTGTTCCCAGGTCTGAAGCCTAGGGGTAAATCTTTATAGGTACCTATCTATCCTGCAAAGTTTATTTATAGATTTTAGAGGCTAAATTTGTAAAATGACATTTGTATCAAATTTATGAACCTATGATGAAAGTTTGAAGCATCTCTAACTAGTAAAATATACCTGAGAAACTTGTGGATTTTATCAGTATTTCATTAGATCTTATTATATTTCATGTGTATTTTCCCATTCTAAAGAATATGGTTAATCAACCATCTCAAAATATGATATTAACATTACAGAAACTTATCTCAGAGGTTTTAGCAAATGTTTATGAATTTATTTCATACTTATTTTGTTATGTTACTCAACACAACTGGGTATGTGTATGGGGAGGGTATGAGTATGGTGCCTATGGGAGGGTGTGTGGGAAGTGGGTATGTGTGCCAGTGTTCCTGCTTTTGCATATGCATGAAGGTCAGAGCAGGACATCCAGATTATTTTCCACATTGTTGTCTTGACATTGGGTCTCATTAAACAGGAAGCTTGCTAAACAGGGAGCTCTCAGGATCTCATGTTATTTAATGGGGTTTGATCATGCCAGACTTTTTAACACAAGGGCTAGAGAATTTGAACTCAAGTCCTTATCTTGAAGAACAAGTACTCTTGCTTGTTGAACTATCTCTCCAGCCCTAGACTAGATAATTTTAAAATATTGATGTATGTATGTGTGTGAAGTATGTATATATGTATGTGTGTATATGTATGCATGTGTGTGTGTATGCATGTATGCCTACATGGGTTTATATCCAAGCATGTGCATGTAGGTACCTGCAGAAGCCAGAGGACACTGGGTCCCTAGGACTGGAGTTATAGATAGCTATGAGTCACCTGATGTGGATTCTGGGAAATGAACCTCTTGGCTTCTACAAGACCAATGAGCTTTGCTAACTGCTGAACCTTCTCTTCATCCCTGAACATCCCTGTCATTTTTATAGAACAGCTTTTGATGTTAGTGTTGATTAATGCCAATACAAAATTACTGAAATTCTCTCTCTCTCTGTTAGATACACCATTATACCACTGTTAGGTTAAATGTATGACAGTATAGTAATTAAAAGAAATAGTAGTTGGACAAGGAAGTAAAGTATTTTTAAGAAGGAAAATTTTGGTCATCAAATAATGATAAATTACCGGGGACAGTGTCCAGGAAATTTATAGGGGAAACAAAATGAAAGAAGAGGTTTTTTTTAGCAGGGTATGTTTGTATGAAATTGTTTCCTGTCGGTGTAGAATGAGCAGCACACAGTCCCTGTGGAAAATCTATGCTTTCCTTTTGGGTAGAACAGGAGAAGGGAAAGATCCCTTCTTGCATTTGTTGATTCTTAACCATCTTCAGCTTTAATTGTGCCTGTATAAGAGTGGACTATCTTAGGGTGGCATTTGCTCTATTTTCTCCTCAGATATGAAGCTCAATTATCTACTACATTAGTTATTTTTCTATTAGTAAGATAAATAACCCTGACCAAAAGTAGCTTAGAAAAGGAAGAGTTTATTTTGCCTTATAGCTCCAGAGCGAGAGTCCATAATGCCTTGCAAAGATGATATTGCCACAGGCAGCTGGATCAGGAAGCTGGCTGACCACATCTCACCTGACAGCAGGAAGCAGATAAACAACTGAAATAGGTTAAGCTTATAAATTCTCAACATGTACAAAGCTCCATGTCATCAGAGTTAACTTCTCCAGTGCCAGCAACTGGGGACCAAGTGCTAAAATACAGGAGTCTGTGAGGGAAGTTTCTAATCTAAACATACTTTACTCCCCTCATTCTTATGTGGTACAAAATCAACCTACTTTTGATGTCTTCTAATTCATTACCTTACAGACTTGATATCACAACACTAGGCCCTATTTTTTAAACTTTGTCAAAATTCTGAATCGGTTGGGGCTGTTTTAATACTATTGGCCTATTTCCCCTGAATATTCCTGAACAGAATACTTGCTCACTGAAGCTGGAGTTGTGCTTCAGAACTTGTCAGCTTCATTTGAGCTCTTTTAAGGCTAATTGGCTTTCACCTGAGCACGCTGCTGCTGCTGCATTCTGTTGTGGAAACCCTTCTGTGAAAAGGTCAACTTGAACAAATACTTCCTGGCATTTTATTTGTGAATGCCATTTCACTTGTTAGTTCTGTATACAGTGACTTAATTTTTATTTTTTACTCCTTGCCTCCCCCCCCTGCCTTCTTTTTAAAGTTTTAGAATGTTAAATTTGACACCATTAGTGATCCACTTTATTGGACCATACACACACACACACACACACACACACACACACACACACACACACACACTTTAATTGCGTTTTGAGGCAATGTCTAAGTGTAATGCCAGTACTGGTCTTGCACTCATTGTGTAGCCAAGGCCAGCCTCAACTACTTAATCCTTCTTATTCGGCTTCTGAGTCCTGGGGATACAGATGTTCACTACCAGACCCAGTTTTGTACTCAGATTCCTTGAGGGTTTTAAGCACTAGTAACCGTTCCCTGTATTGTGAAGAAACAGATTCTCAGTTAAAAGTATATATTGGGGCCATGGCTTCACACTGGTTTCTTAGGCAGTATACCACCTTTATTTCAGTTTTACTTGAGGATTGACCATAACTATAATTTGAATTAATTTTCCTGTTTATACCTCATAGAAGGAAAGATTTTGCAAGGTGGAGTTATATACAGCTTAAATTAAATGTGTTCTCAATTCCCATGTTAAATGAGTATGATGAGGATTTACCAAAACTTTCTATACACTAGGGTTATTCAACTTGTGATTACTACTAAAACGTCTCTTCTTCATGAGAAGGTGGTTTTATTAACACTAATTTGGAAAGTTTTAGCATATAATGTCCATTCTTTTTTTTTTTTTTTTTTTTTCAGGAGGCCATGTTGAGTTTATTGGGGGAATGGGTGGGAGAGGGGAAGAGAGAAAACAGAGAGAGGGAGGGAAGAGGAGTAGGAAAGAGCATAACGCCCATTCTTTATATGCTAAGGATATGGTTTAATTGATAATAGCATGGGCTGAGCAATCATGAGGGCCTGAGTTCAGTAGTCTGGATCCTCAACATTTATGTGGGAAAGCTGAGTGTGGCTGCTGACCCCTATAACCCCAGTGTAGTGGTGTAACATAAGAAACCTCAGGATCCATCCAGCCTAGCTAACAAACAGCAATCTCCAGCTTCAGCAAACAACCCCTGTTTCCAATGAATCATGTGGAAAGTGATGCAAGAAGACACCAGACATCTCCTGGCTTTTATATGTGCATTGGGCACCCAAAATACACATGTGCACATGTTGCACACCAATCCTGGTTGTATTAAAAGAAACTGATAGCCAGATACCGGGGAAAGGCTGAAATATCAGTGAGAGAAATACCACAGTCAAATCTCAGCCAGCTGTCTCCCAGCTTCCTCAGCCTTGATCCTGGTTGCTTCTAATGCTTCATCTGCCTTCCTTGGCCTGCCTTAAATACCTTCTTCACTCAGCTGTATCACATCCAGGTTAAGATTAAAGACATGAGCTACTACTATTTGATAGTTAACCTTGAACTCACAGAAACACAGATCTCTGTCTCTGAAGTTATGGGATTAAAGGGATAGGTCACCACTCCTGTATTTCCCCCATGCTGGGATTAAAGGTATGCTTTGACTGCCTGGCTGTTTGTCCTTGTACTCACAGAGATCCTCTGGATCCCTGTGCTGGAATTAAAAGTGTGAGTTACCACTGCTCTGTTATCCCTTGAACTCACTGAGGTCCAGAAAGATCTCTGCCTCCAAGTAATGTGACTAATGGTGTACGCTACCACTGCCTGGCTCTGATATTCCAGACTGGTTTTATTAAATATATAACATATCACTACATGCATACACACTATATTTTTTATGCATGAGTTGAAGTCCATTCTGGCCTTTTGGCTTGTTTTGAAGCCTTATTGGAATTTTTTGACTCTGAACTTCAATGTGATTTTGGAAAAACATCTCCAAATAGATCTGTTATCTTAGAGTTCTTAGTTTCCCATGTTCTGATAGGAATGCAGTTTCTTTTCTAGCCTATATGTTATCATCACTCGGAGGTGGGACAAAGTAGGAATGGGAAGTTAAAGAAGCCTAGCCTTGATGAGCTAGAGCTCCAGTGTATAGGAACAACTGTGGTCTCTCTCTCTCTCTCTCTCTCTCTCTCTCTCTCTGTGTGTGTGTGTGTGTGTGTGTGTGTGTGTGTGTGTTAGAGTGACTCTGTCTCCTCTGTCTTACTTAAAGCATGAAGCTAAACTCCCTAGTGGGGTATTGCTGACCTGGAACCTGAACACGCTGTTAAATTTAGCTGTAAGGTGTTGGTTGAAAAGTATCAAGAGTGCTTGCTTGCACTTTTATATGTGCCTTCCTCCTTATGATGACTACCCCTTTAATGTAAATCACAATATCCTTGCTAAAATTTTGATTTCGTCAACTAAGGAATTCACATAGAGAAGAAATACAGAATACAGTGAATCGGATATAAAGAAGCCCAGTATTTCTGCAGTGTTAGCACATCACAGGACTTAGAAGAAGAAGAAAAAATGCTGTGTCTTTGTTTTTTTCTCTGTTAAAACATTCATTCAAAACATTTAAAGCATTGCTTCCTTCACTTACAGATTTTTACAGATCTCAGTCTGTGTGGGGATGAGGGCGATTTCTGTGAGGGCATGGTTAACTCAGCAGATGTAGTTTTACATCTTGTTTTCCTTTTCTGTTAAGTCCTTATGCATGTTGTGAATTAGAGTTTATTTTTAGTTTTTAATGAGTCCTTTTCTCCTCATTGTACTTTTTGTTGGAATTCTGTTTTCAACATAGTGTTTTGATTTTTAAAGGGAGAGTGTGTACAACTTACCAATTTTATATTTATACCCTTTTCTAGCTCAATTAAAATTTTGTATTTCTTGTGTAGGACAAGAAACTATTTGCACTTGTCCTTGATCTCTCCTAGCTGGTTTGACCTTAGTCTCTTACCTTCAGGAAGTCAAATTTTCCTTTTAAGAAAAAGTTTGAGGGAAGAACAGATGCAAGTAAACTGTAAACCAGAGTTACCTTGTGGCCTCAGGGTCACGGCAAGGTTTATTTCCTCAAGTGTCCTAATGTTCTCTAACACAGGGCTCTGCAAGCTGTTGTCCTGTGAAATCTTCCTGACTAGATAGGCTGATTGTAGTTATCAAATCAGTTGGCCATCTCTTCTGAAAGGAAGATGCCTAATGACATCACAGTTTTATCCTTGGAATTCTGACTTTCCCCTTGTGATGAGTGCCGAGGCAGCCCTCCTTAATCACAATGCCAAATGCTTTGCTCTTTTGGTTCATATAGCACTCACCTTTTCAAGCATGATTCATGAGATTTAATGTGCTAATATCTCAAGGTTTTAGGCCAGGTTTGTTTTAAACCTTTACAATTATGGTGTGTCTAGGCTTTTATTTGAGGGATAAGTTCATAAGTGTTAGAAAAGACAGAAATACATAATTGACAAGACTGATTTGTTTTATATATAAAGTGCTAGAAGCCAAAAGCTTTGACAGAAAGACAAGGTAACACAGTAACCCTACTTTCGATTTTAGAACATTTTAATCTAGATCTGTTGTTACAATTCCATACAAAGGGGCTAGAAGGATGACTCAACATTTAAGAGCACTACCTGCTTGCTCTCCCAGAGGACCTGGGTTAGGTTCCTGATACCTCCATGGGACATCACAGCTGTCAGTTACTCCAGTTCCCTCACATTCTCTTCTGGTCTCCAAAGTAAACATGCCACACACAGACAAAATAGCTATTCTCACAAAATAAAAATAAGTAAATCTTAAAAAAAAAAATAGATTGAGGGTCATCTGTGTTTAGCTTTGCTACAATGTTGAGGTTTTAGTCCTCTGAGTGTGGGAGTGGGTGGATTTGGACCTGGTCCTCCGGACAAGGGTGCCTAGCATTCTTACCTGACCTTGAGCCAGATGGCTGTCTTCCAGAGTCCTTCCTTCTGCTGGTTAGAGGTGGTAAATGAAGTGTTGTAGATTTCCCCAATAGGAAGAACAAAAAAGAGTGAGAATTTCCTCTGTAACTTTGTTTTCCCATTTACTACCTCCCTTTCACAAGTATCCTTCCATCCACCTTTCACGAAGTCTTTCTCAAACCCTCAGAGTGGATCCATTCTCCCTCACACCCAGACAGCAGAGACAATTCTTGTAATTAGGAATTCAGTGTCACCTTGAAGCCACTCTGGGAGGCAGATGCTGATATATATGACTTTAGGAAAAAGTAGTGAGTGGGTGTTTTCTGTCTTTTGCATCATACTGACTTGTGCCTTGGAGTAGAACAGTCTTCCTTTTATATCTTGGGTCTATTCCTTGGACTCCTGCCTTTCCACTTGGCATCAGCTGGTATTTATCTGGTGTACCTGCTGCTTCTGGAACATCATTGTACTCTCAATGACTGGTTGATTCTGTATTCAGAAGTTACTTATTGACAATTCAAAGCAATTGTATGTGTTGGGGCTTAACAGACCCCTCCATTGTATAATTTTAAAGTAATAATATAATTCTCATGATTAAAATTTTTTTAAAAAAATTAATCTTCCTGCTCCCCCCACCATTCTGGGGATTGAAATCAGGGTGTTTCAGATGTTAATCGTGAGCAGGGAAGAAGTCCTGTTGCTGAGGTTATCTATCATTTGTCTTCATTTAGAGATAGTGATGCTGTTGACTCCAGTAACCTGTTCTTTAGGCTGTATAAGAAGTTTGGCTATGGTGAGAAACATCTGTGCGGTTGTCGCATTTTTCATTCACGAGGTGATGTGACCATTTATTGAAGAGAGAAGAAAGGCCATTGATAGGGTAAGAATGGTCATATAAGGAGGGGGTATACAGAATGTTCTAGGCTTCTGTGTGTTATTCTAAGCTAGAGTGCAGCAGCAACATGAATATTCTTTTTGGTTTATATGGAAAGACTTGAAAGGACCTTTGTGGATTTAAGAGAAAGTGTCTCATTCTTTTATTAGGACCATATTGTATATGAATTCTCTTTCTGTGTATAGTGGGTGCGAGGCTAGAAAATGGGCATTTCCCTTCTGAATTTACTACAGAAAGCCAGGCAAATAAAAAACTAAAAGTCACTTAGGTAGTTTGCTCCAGGAGTCAGGATCTTTTTCTTACTTTGTTTTTAAAGATATTAACTCACTTTGTAGGAGGCCTGGAGCTCAATCTTGAGCAATTCTCCTATCTAACCCGTATGAATGCTGGAATTACAGGCAAGAGCCTCAGGGCCTAGCTGGAAGTCAGCATTTGAAGTCAGTGGAGGGAGGAGATTATGATGGAGATACTGTCTGTTTTGACATGATAGTTTTACTTCTCATTAACTCTGGAAGCTGGCTTATAGCTGCCTCCTCTTCCTTTCAAACACTGCTGTGTTTATTCTAGTAAATTCCTTTTTGCTAATTAGCTAGAATCGATTGGTCTTTCTTCTGATTTACACTGTAATGAAACATGCTTGTGTAATACACATGTTTAGCGTTTACTTTTCAATTCACCCTAAAGGAAAGTTATTTACTTCTTCATCTTATCTTGAAAGTAACTTGTGTAACTGCATATTGTATATTTGATATATAAACTCAGTGTGTTCACCTCCCTGAACTCAAGCATGAGGTGTTCAGTCGCCTCATATCAGCTTCCTATTGCCAGTGTTGTAATTAACCAAATTCTGATAGATTATGCCAGAGCAAGAGAAGTACAATGAGAAGTACTTCTTCCCAGGTGACCTCACATGACTGTGCCCTCACCATGCATTTCATCCTTTACCATGAGCAAAAATAGCCAGAGGACTGACTGAGAATACCAGCAGCAATAGTGTTCTTCAGACCTGCAGGTCACTTAGGGTGTGTACTTTTTTTTTTTTTTTTAGCTCCCAGGTCAGCAGTGTTAGTGTTTTACAATTTCTGTTGCTTTATAGCAACTGATTACGTACCTGGTAGTAAGACAGACTCACCTGTGAGTTACCTTCATTTATTCCCTTTGCCTATTTACTGCTCATTTAATAAAACCCTTTCTGAGACAAGGTACATAAAGATGTGTACACTCAGAAGCATTACATTTCTGTGTCTTTTGGGTTCAATGATTTATGTCATTGTTACCCATTTGAGAAGTTTTATTTGGCATACATTCATTGTGCATGGCACTGGGTTTCATGGGGACGTTTACATACAATAATATAATGTAGCTGGGCGCATTTCACCTATATTCACTACCTCTCCAGTTTTTCACCATTCTCTCCCCTTGTTAGTTTCTTGTTTCTCTAGATGAGATTGTATTCATAACATATACACATACATGATTTTATGTGTCTATGAAATCTAGAACCTACAAGCAAGAGAAACTTGAAATTCTTGTCTTCCTGACACTGGTGTGATTTCATTTCCCTCAGTTGATATAATTGTCTTCTTCACCTCAGTTCACCACTGTTGTCTCTTTCTTTTAGTCAGTCTTGAGTTCTCTTGGAAAAGATTTGTCTTATTTTGTCTTTATTTGCAGTGTATTTATTCTTTGTAAGGTCTTGCTGCAGAATCATAACTCTAATTGTTTAAAAATAAATTCAGTCTGGGACTGGAGAGATGGCTCAGCGGTTAAGAGCACCGTCTGCTCTTCCAGAGGACCCGGGTTCGATTCCCGGCACCACATGGCAGCTAACAACTGTCTGTAGTTCCAGTTCCAGGCAAAACACCAAGGCAAATAAATAAATAAACAAATAAATAAATAAATAAAATAAAGTTAAAAAAAAATAAAAAATAAATAAATTCAGACATTGTTGTGCTCTTAACTTGAAATTTGTGGAGACTTACAGGACTCCGATATCTATTCTGGTGGCTTTACCTGAAAATACAGTGGGCTTGGGGCACAGGAAGCCTGGCCAAGGTGACACTGAACTTTGAGAGGTAGTGAAAAGTTTTAATTACAAGATACAGTCTTCATTTGAAAAAACAGAGTTTTCACATGCCTTTAATCCTGGTACTCAGGAGGCAGAGACAGGGGGATCTCTGAGTTCAAAGCCAGTTTGGTTTATATAGAGCAAGTTCTAGGACAACCAGGGCTGTTATACAAAGAAATTATGTTTCTGGTGGTGGGGGTGACGGTATGATGATGGACCTGGGTTCATTTCTAATGACTTAATAAGTAGGGCTCTTAGTTTGAGGGTAGCCTTGAACTCACTACACAGCCAGGAACACCTGTAAACTTTGGATCCTCTTGTGTCTTTTGTTCCACCCTCCTTATTGGAATTACACATATGTTCTTCCACACCCCTTTTAACCTTTTTCTTTTCCAAAAAGACTTAATTCTTAAATGATATGTACATATGTATGTCTAAGTGTAGACGTGTGCTGAGTACAGTGCCTTTTGAAGGCAGATAAGGATTTTTGGATCCTCTGGAGCTGGAGTCACAGGCAGTTTTGAGTATCTGTTCTTCAGGAACAGTGCACTCTGTTAACAGCTGAGCAGGCCTCTCCAGTCCCATCCCCTTTCTTCTCTTAATACTAAGTAGCGGTGCCAGAACAAGTTAGTTTTGATAGGGACAATGTAATCAAGAGTTTCAGAGTAACAGGACTGAAAAGTTGTGTTCTGGTGGTAAGAGTCCACATTTAACTTAGGACAGTCATTGGATACATTTTGATGGCTTTAGTTCTTTTATTTCTGTTTAGCTGAAATTCTGAAGAATATATAAGAAAGAGAAGAAGTTCTGGGTTAATTAATATCCATGTTGTAATGAGTGCAAGAAATAACATTTAAGTTGTTAAGTATCATGGAATGGTTGAATTGAAAATAGGTTTAGTTTGTCATATTCTATAGAGTTAAAATATCTCCCTTACAAAGCATGTTGTTGCTGGACATGATAGCTCCCATTTTGATCTCAGTTTAAGATGAAGAAGTAAGGTGATCTTGAATTCAAGACTTAGCTATATAGTGAGACATTGTCTCAACATAAATAATAGATAAAACATTGGCTATTGAAACAATTTTATTTAAACCTCAACTTGTAGGAAATGTATCTGAAAATTTTAGTACATGAATAAGTCACAACTGTAGATGTGCTAGACAGCTTTTAAACATTGTGCAAGTTCTCCTTCATCCTGCTTGTATTAAGTGTAATTTGGTTGTGGGTGTAGATAAAGAACCCTAACAGGATTTAAGTAGGTTTTTGTGTTCAGATCCTTGTCAGTACATATGCATATTTTTTATTTGCTAGAAACTATCTTGCTTTAGAAAAATTGGGTAGTCTGGAAAATAAATGAAATGCTTTAATAATTTGTTGTCAGTTAAGGAACTTAGAATAAGTACTTCACTGTGTATATTCTATTTGAGAATAGGCCTCAACTAATAAGAGATCTGGCAACATCACAAAATAATTCTGTTACTCCTAAATACTAATAATAAAAAGATTATTTTATGATCTTTCCTGCTACTTCATAGGTAGTAAGCAAGAATTTGTCAGCAATGAAACCAGAAAGTCGTTTGAAACCAAAGGCTGTTGAATTAGGGAAGAACTGAAAGGTTGACATTTAGTGAAAACTTTATTTCTTTGAGTTTACTTGTAATTGAACATCTAATGCTCTGTGGTTCTACCTGTAGAGAGTTCTCTAACAAGCAGATAGCTCACTCTAGCACATAGGGCTAAATGTGTTTTTAGAATATAATTTGATGAGTGTAAGGTAGATGGGAACATTTTGGGCACAAGCATTAGAGAACACCCTTGGCTTAGCTTTTGTCTATAGATGAGATATGTTAAGGAAGCTAGGTATCAAGTTCATAAGGTTGTTTAACAGATAGCCTTAAGCTCCTAGGCCCAGAAAACCCACATGTCTTTGTTCTAGTCTTGATACATTTTTGCAGAGTTGCCATATGTTGTGGTCCAAATAACTGACACAGAGATTATGTTTTATATCAGATGGTCTTAATACTATTTTATCTGATTTGATGAAAACAGCACAGAGACTAAATAAGCCATGTATCTTCTCTAGTGTCAGGTGACCAGAAGCATTATATTTCATATTCTAAGATGGTTTAAAATGTAGGTGATCATAAATCAACCCCTTTTAATTTCTACCCTCTTGTAGATTCGTGAGTGTACTTGAAATGATAACGTGGTAGTAAGAAAGGTTACGTCTGTGTTTAGAATTTTATTGTTTCACTGGGAAGATATGATTGGAATTGCCAGTAGTGGTTGAGTGCACATTTCTGAGCATGAGATTAAATATTTCACTGTTGCCATGTGACTAAAACACAAGCCTCTGTTTTTCCAGTTCAGTGATGGTGATTTACTTTGATGCTGCTACAGACAGAGCCACACAACTCTGTGACCTAATGAGTCATGTTTTTCTGAGTATTAGTTTCTTTATTATAGTATCTGTGTGAATTTTAGATTTTTTTAAGGTTTACAATATGTCCTCTTACTGACTTTTAAATGAGGTGATTTGAGGGTGAATGTGCATGTGTGATGTGAATGTGACTGTCATCATAGGAGCTACACCATTTTGCATTTCTCTTAAGAAGCCACCTATTAATTGATGAGTATACTGCCATGTGGTCTGCTTGGTCTATTTGCTATATCTTAAGCTGCCCCTTCAAAAAAAACAAAATGTGTATTTATTCTCATCAGGGAACTTTGTTGGCTGAACTAGTAGCCATGGTTCCCCTTACTTGAGTGTGGCCATCTTCCTCATCAGTTGTGATCCACTGGGGTTATTCTCTTTTACTGCTTCAGAAACAGCTTTCTTGAGGCCTAAAGCTTGTGTCTAAAGTAGGCCTCCATGTGCTCAGTATTTATACCCCAACTTGACAAAACACAGTGGTTCTGTTGAGGGATTTCTCCTAGATATAAAATTCAGTGCTTTTGTGTGCCTATTTTAAATTTAAGGGAGGAAAAATATGTTTTTTTTATATGCTTGAAAATGTTAACTGTCTTTGTTCATCAAATATAAGCTAAGCAAAATGTTCCATACAAGAAGGAAAATCTTGTTATTTATACCTAGATCTTTGTGTTGACTGAGGACAATGACAGTCCTTGGGAAATTTAGTTCTTTATCTTTGCTAAAAATAACACTAATTGAATTCTGCTCTTTTTTTGAAATAAAAGCAACTAAAGTGGGCACTTATCGCCGCATAGACCTTGGTACATGCCACTTCGTAGAGGTTACTTTAAGGTGAAATGAGGCTTTTACTTTGTAGATTTTTGTTTTGTTTTAGTTGTATGATATTACTCGTTATTTCTTCTGCAGTGACCCTGCCTCTTTCCCTCTCTAACCTTTTTTAAACTTGGTATTAACCTTGTTATCTGTGATGAACTCAGGCTTGGGTTAAATATAATCTTATGATTCCTGTATGCAATATCAAAATCAATTGTCTTGCGGTAAATTTCTTCCCACTTTCTGTCCACTCAGAATAGCATCTTGGCATTCACATCCACATACTGTAACATTTATATATAAAGGAGACTTAAATATGCCCAGGGCAGCCATCTTTGTCTTTTGGAGAGTGGTTGTCTATGTCTATTGGCTGTGTGATGAGAATAGCTGTTCAGCTTTGATGCAGTGTTAATCTCCATGTACTCATGGAGTCAGCAGGTTCCTTGCTCTCTTTCAAATGTGAGATGTTGTCATGCAAGGAGCTATAGATCCTCCTGGGAAATACTGTGATTCTATTCTGGCCTTGGCTCTAAGGGGTTGCTGCAGGACAGGGTACTGGGTCCAGAAGCTGAATGCTGGGTGAAAGGAAGGTTGTGGAACACGTGGTTCAAACAGATGAGTGAGAGGTTCTCATGTAGACCTGGGAAGCTCGTGAAAACTGTGGAAGAAAGGTGGGTTTTTAGTCATTTTGTGTCTTAGATCAGCATTTCCCCCATGACTGCTGCAGACAGACTGTTCTCAGGTGTCCTTCCTCAGTGTGCTCCCTGAGTGGTCAGTCCTGTGTTCTGGAGAAAACCTCCCCTCGGTCAGGACCTATTCTCAGGGAGAGGCAGTTCTTTTGCCTCTGCAGACTTGATTTGTGGTGTACTTTTGTCTTGGTCAGATCCTTTATACTTCTCTACAAATTCCTCCTCTTCCTCTCTGTATCCCATCTCCCCACCCATTTACTTATTTATTTGACATGAAATCCCTGAATTTCATGTCTTGAAACACTAGACTTTAGCTTTCTAGGTTAATTTTTGGTTAAACATAAAACTTCACTGATCAGCCATACTTATTCCTAGTCCATTTCTGGTACCTACTTATCTTCTACCTGTGATGGGGCTTTACATTTTAAAGCATATTAGGGGTTAGAGACCATGCAATATTGATATTCCTACAGCTAGGAAACTGTACTCTGAGTAGGAAAGCATTTTAAGCAGTCTGCTGAGGAGAGAAGTGTCTTGTGTGGGAGACAGTTTTGGCAATAACAAGCATGTTTGGCTTTAGTCATAAGAATTGCTTTCTGAGCTTCTGGAAGAGGAGTATGTAAATCAAGCTTCATTTAAGATGAATCTTGTGATAATGCAGTTAACCTCTCATCTATCTGCTTTATAATGATGGATTTGTTTTGAGGGCATAAGTGGATTTTGCACCTGCAGGATGCTATTTCTTTTCTTCCAAGGTTTTTATTTTCCTCTTTCCTCCTTTTATATGTGGTCTTAGGATGGATCAAGAAAGAACTGTGAAGTTTCAGTCAGCTGATTATACAGTGAAGAACAAGAAATTAAATGCAGGTGTATTTGGGGATAAGTTTTCTGGTTAGAAAGGTGTGATGTTTGGAGTCATAGGACCTTGCTTCACAGTGACTCCCAAGCTCCACTGAAGGCAGTGAACTTGGAGAAACTGAGTTTGAGAAGACCGACCTGGCTCTGAAATCAGACACATTTACAACCTACCTCTGAGCAATTGCTGCCTCTGAACTCCTACACTTATATCTGTAAAATGTTTATAAATGTGTATCTATAGAATTAAATATGATGAATCTATGTAATATAAGGCCCATTAGTTTCTCCATAGTAGTGTTAGGCATTCTTTGCTTCCAGGTAGATGGGCAGATGTACTTACAGGCTATTAAAAATGGACTTTGCTCTTCAAACTTACTGATCCTTCTATAGTAGAAAATTTAGGATGTTGATGCTTTTGAGTAAGTAGAAGATATTCTTAAAACGTATGTGTTCAAGAAGGATTTAAAAGAACTTTTTAATCATATAGACTTGGTAGGGTTTGCATAATCTAATGTTTCTTCCAATAGTTTGTGTAATCAAACATTTCTAGTAGGTAAAGGCTGACATAATGTCAAAAGGGTTGCTCAATTAATTATAGTGCTAGGAGTTTTAATTTTTTTTTAATGTAATATCTAACTGAAAATGTTGTCTTGCAGAGACTAAAAGCCACATTAAGAAAGCTGCTTTGCTTCTTGGTGGACTGCTCACTGGTTTCTTTGTGCTCTTGTGTATGTGCCTGTGTGAAGATTGACACCAGCTGGTAGTGCAAGCAACAGCAGATGCCCTTTTACTACCGCAGTTGTCCACTGGTTTCCTGCTTTACCACAGTGCTATTCTGAGGAATATAGTTACTCTATCCTCATCTCAGATGATATTTACTTGAAGAACCCCATTGCTTTTTAAGCTGTACAAGCAGAGACCTTAATGTCGGTATGAATGGAGGTCCACATCTGTTAATTATAATGGAGAGAGTGTTGCAGGAGACCCAGTCCTTTAACCAGGAGTAGATCTGGCATGGGTTCAGAGTTGTTAATGTACTAACTTTGAACTATAGGGACTGAGCTTTTGGCTATCTTGCCAGTGTTTGGCTTTGCTCACATCACAGCAGCTCTATTTGAAGGTAGGGCTGCTGATGGCTCCTTTTGAACAGCACTTACACTAGTAAGAGATGAGTGCTGGCTTCTGTCCTCACTATCCAGGTGCTTCACCATCTTATTCTCTTCCACACAGGAGAACCTGTTCCATGAGTTTCTTCTTTACAATATGGAGTGGGAACAATTCATTTATTTTCTCTCTTCATATTAAGGCAAATTGCCCCAATCTTGCTTTTATTGCATGTAAGATAGTTGTAGTACCTGGTGCAGCACTTGAAAATTTAGAGGATTTAATATGCTCTCACTGTTCTTAATAACCCAAGATTGAATTGTGTGGGAGTTCTTAATGCTGTCTGCAAGGGTGATGTATTAAGAACCCACACTTTTGCCAACTTAAGCAAGGTCACACTGCATTGCCAGCAAATTCATAATTACTGCTACTGAACTGTAGAAAATAGAGCTTTACTAGTTGTATAATCAGGAAAGATATGGCCATTAAAATTTAGTCTCTGAGAAAATACCCTGGTTCAGAGGACATTAGACGTTCCCCATAGAATTAGAGTGTAGGTGATATTTACCAAATAATCAGTACTTACAACTTTGACTTCAGCAGAAAAGTTACAATTTAAACTTTTTTCTTATACTCTCCATTTACCTGAAGTTTCTAAGCCATTTAAAAGTATCAGGTCCTTTGAATAACAGGCCAGCATTATTAGAATTTAGAGAGAATATGAGTTTTGGAGTGATCTGTCTGTTTTCTGCACTATGTGAGCATCTAGGCTGAATTCTCTATTCTGCTGCTAATCCTTGGTAATGTTCTATGGGAAGCTAGTCAAACTGTTCCTCATGTTGCTAGCTGGCTTAGACTGTACTAACAGGCTCCTGCCAGCATCTCCTCTCCATTTGATCTTATTTATTAAAGGGCAGTAAGGAGAAGCTGTTTGGTGTGACCCGAGTTAGTGGGTGCTCAGATGGAATGACTAACTGTGTCTGGAGGGACTGGACATTTGGAGAGAAATATGACCAGAGAGCATTGCATCCCTCTGCTCACAATGCTCTCTCTCTCCTTTCCCCTTCTGTGTGGTACCATGCAGGAAAATATTAAGAAAGCTGGTAAAGTCTGGATTGTGCCACTCTGGTGCCAGAGTTGTAGTGCACAGCCTGTCTGAACAGACACACATGATGGGTACCCAGGAACAGAAAGTCCATCTGAAGAAAGATGACACATTTGCAACTTTCTTGTGTACTGGGAGGCAGGAGGAAAGGGTAACACAGTGACAGAACTGGGTCTTTATTAAAAAGAAAAATTTCTCCCTTAGAAATCAAATTTTTCAAATCTTAGTTTTTGCTTTTCCATTCTTTTTAGTTAAGGCATTGAGTTTTACACAGGCGCTGTTCAGAGATCACAAATATTTCTTTTTTTTTTTTTTTTCCTCCCCAAATGTTTCATTGTTAGACTTCAGGTTATAAAAGTCTTGCTTGTCAGAGGACTATCCGCAACCTGTTTCTGATAACTCTGGGATTTAAAAAAGATCCATGCTGTTTTTATTCTGCTATTTCATAAAACATTACTACTACTCTAAATGAAATAATAGATACACATCAATCAGTGTAGTCACCTTTTATTGTTGATTCAACTACCAGGTTTTTATAGAATTCTCTCTGCATTTTATTTGACTCGTTCATGAATAGTCTCGGCAGACTTAATTATATTAGTGAAAAAGCACTTTCAACAAAATTATATGCTGACATCCCATAATTCATACTTACAGATTTGTGAAACAGATTTATGTAAATCTATCAAATTACTCTATATAACATTATTTTTTTAAATTGAGATTTCATTTTAATGGTATTTATAGAAAATTTTCATGTGAGAAATTTTACATGAACTATTTTAAAAAATAGCTCATATGATTCTCTTATGAAGACAGAATACTGTAACATTTGAGCATCTTATCTCCATGTTCTGTAATCCATCTGGTACAAGACAGGGGCAGGGGAACATGTTCATAAGGGCAACTCAATCCTAAGCCATAAATGCAGACACTGCTCTCAGTTACTTCACCTGTGTGTAGCAGGTTTTTTCATTTGGTCACTAGACATTTATTTACTAAACAGTATGTGGTAGGGCTTTGTCGGGAACTGAAGTCAGCCTTCCCCCCTTGCTTAGTCCCAAAGTGGAACAATCTGCTTATATTCAAATTAGCCCAATGTGCCTCCAAATTGGCACGTGCGCGTGCACACACACACACACACACACACACACACACACACACACACATACACGGTAAAATAAACATAATATGGGAGGTGACTGGCTGATGAATTCAGGCAGGTGATAGCAGGAAATGATGTCACAGATCTTTGTGTGAGTAATCCTGTTCTGGAAGTATTCTCCAGCACAGGCACCTGAGTATGCCTTGTAGAGCATATTTGTAGAACCAGCAGAAGCAGAGCTCTGGTGGAAGCCAGCAGTAAGCCAGTGATGATCTTAGAAAACAATGCATGGACAGATTTTGTTTTTAGGAAGACCACCTATATAACTGTCATGGAGGATGGCTGCTGTCTTGGATTCCAGAGTCTAAGGAACAGGATGATTAATCAGAAAGAGTGAAAGAGTGAAGAAGCAATAAACCAAGTCAGAAAATTAATAACAAAAAATGCTTGACTGCAGAAGAGAGGTAGATGTAGCTGTGCAAGTGGGCAGCATGTTGACAGAAGTCAGATCATCTATCTTGGTCTCTGGTCCAGGACCCACTTCCCACTGTTCTTGTTTCAGACATTACCATCAGTTGGAGGCCCACTCTATTGTATTTAAACAGCAGTACCACCCCTCCTTCTGTTTCCCACTCTTACCCCATTTGACATTTCTCATTTTATTCTTATTTTATTCTTGTTTATTTGTCTTTTCGCAGAATGGAGGCATATGAGGAGGAACACTGCCTCATCTTGGCATACTCCAGGGACTAACAAAATGTAGATTTTGATAGTGATTGATTGAATGGATACTTAGTTTAGATGAGAAATACTTATGTGCAACTCTTTCCCACAAATTCTTGTTGAGAAAGGTCTCATTTAATATTGGTTGGATAAAATTAACATGCTGGATTTTTAATCAAGAATTATGGTAGCTTATTGCCTCTAGTTTTAAAAACCTAAAGGGGTAATTTGATATTTTGAACACTGGTAGTAATTTTAAATAGAAAAAAAAGTAAATAAAGTGACCTTTGAATGAAATAGGTCCAGAAGATTGTGTATTTTTAATTAAACATGCAATTAAATTTTTAATTAAAGTATGCTGTTAAAAGCAATGTAGGTGACTAGGGAGTGGCTGATGCTTTGAATTACACAGTTTGGGACAAATTGGCATTTACTGTATTTCCCACAGTACCACTTTAACACTAAATAGGTTCTTTTGCTGCTTAGCTCTTCTTCCTTTGACCCCCACCCTGTTTCCTGCCAGAGCCTGTTGGAGTGTTTTAGCTCTATGCTCCAGGCCATTGACCATGTTTCTAGCAACTTAATCTTGTACCAAATTGCATTTTAGACACTTCTTTTTCCTATCTCTTGTGAAAGAAGGGATCCTTTTCTTTGGTGTGTATGCTCGATTAAAAAGAATGCAACTAAAAAAATCCACAAATTGCTAGAGTGTCGCATTTGTCCAAAGACGTTAGTACTCGTGAGAGAGTGGCTGTTTGACTGTCCATCAGGCTGTTTCCATAGTGAAGTTCTAGAGTCCGTGCCACACTCTTAGGTCTGAGACTTCGACTAATGGTTCCTAAACCCTTGAGAGACTATGGACAGAGGTAACATGGAAAGATAGCTAAGGACAAGTGAGGCTCTGTTTTTTAGAAACTTTAAAAAATATTGTGTTGGCTTCCATAATTCATGATACTTAGAATTTAAATGTGCAGCTTTATAAGAGGTTTTTTTTTTTTTTTTTTTTTTTTAAGTGATATTTGGTTTGGGAGCAAACAATGTGCATATTCTAATTTAGAGTCACTTGGGACATATGGATGCTATAGGGAAAGGTGCTTGGCTTTCAAGCCATCCATTGTAGCTCCTGCTGGTCAGTAACTGGGGAGCACAGGAATGGAACAATTAAGTCCTGCCTCAGTAGGTTTCAGTATGTCTTCATTCCTTGGTGCTTTACTTTTTAAAAAATATGAGCTTGTATCCAGAAATACAATATAAATAAGATAATTGAAAAACAACATAGACATAAAGAATAAACTTATTTTCCAGAATTGACAGAAATGAGACCGTAGGTAACCAATAAATTATTTATAGTATATATTTATCAAGTCTGTCTGAAAATGTCTAGTGATACATGCTAAAGACAGCCTGTGTAGCTGAGTGGAAGGCCACTGCCTCTTTGTCCCACATTCAGTACCTAGCCTTACAGTTTTATCCCTTGTTTCTAATGTTTTAGAAGCTGATTGCCAAGGTTTGGATGCCATTCTTACCATTGTGTGAAAATTCTTGAGTTTATAAATGAGCAGTGAATTACTACGTAGCTGAATGGGGACAGTGGGGAGCCACTGTTCTTATCTATGACACCTTTGTGTTTCTTAAGCTCAGTATTTGCTGACCTGGGTAGTTAATGTACTCCATACTGAAAATCTGTAAAGGTTCTATCACTCTAATTTTATACAGTATCAACTGATCATATTCAGTTACTTTCCAGACTCCTCTTTGAACATTCCCTTTACTTGTGTCATTTTTAAAAAAAGCTCAAGTCCAATTTGTGGTGCCCACATCTTCTTCCATGTGCGGCCTTTCCCAGAGCTAGGAGACCTACCAAGGCAACACTGTCAAAGAAAATTTACCCTTTTCTAGCAGATCTCATTGTCAGTGGCTGGTTAGCTATGGGTGGGAGGAATTCATGTCCACTGTCCCTCTCCATGCTGGGATTTTGCCTGACTTGAACTTGCACAGGTTTTGTGCATCCTTTAACAACCATGGTGATTTCTTATGTGCAACTGCCCTGCTGTGTAGTTACTCATTGCCTCTTTAAATTCTTTATTTCCTCTCTTGCATGATCCCTGCCTTAGAAGAGGGGAGTGTATGTTTTAGATGTCCCATTTAGGGCAAGAATCCTGCAGTCTCTTATTCTATGCACCTTTACTAATCATGGGTTTCTGTGTTAATTGCTATCTGCTGCAAAGAATTACCACCCCAACATTTTAGTTTGCTATGCTAGCAATGGACTTAGGAATGTACCTAAAGATAACCCCTACATGTTTTATTATTAATAGTAAAATTCACTTACCTTGAATACATTTTACTTGGCAGAGGCACTCTTCAGTAATGCTAGACCAGAAACTTCTTTACAAGGAGGAGAATATTTGGAGGTAAATGTTTAAGAAGTATAGTCAATAGTAGTAAGAATTTTATTCATCATTGTAGCTGGCCAGATTACATTGGGTGTCAGATCAAAGAATATGTTCTCTAATGGTGACCTTTGTACTCAGTAGTTTTTCTGACCTGGCCTATTCCTGAAGTCCGGAGCCACAGTCCAGCAGTCACTTCGTCCTAAATAACCACACAAATGCTTATAGTAATTACAAACTGTTTGGCCTATGGCTTAGGCTCATTACCAACTATTATAACTTAACTCAACCTATGTCTATTAATCTGTGTCTTATCACTTGGCTAGTGGGTTACCAGTACTTTCACATCTTGCTTCTTGGGCATCTGCTTGCAGCATGTCCTTGACCCCACCCTCCTCTTTATCTGTGTGGATTTCCTGCCTGACTCTAACTTGCCTTGCCATAGGCCAAGCTTTTTTATTAACAAATGGTAATGATAAAGCATATTCACAGTGCACAGAAAGACATCCCACATCAGACCTTTATATCTTTGGTAAAATAAATGGCACCATTTAAATTCTCCTGTTTTCATTTTGCAAACCTTCCATGGCCTACAGCAAACTAGGAGTCAGGACTCGAGACAGCCTGGGAACAGGTTAGCCAGAACAAGTGGAACAATATCCTTCATGCACAGCTTTGAGCCTAGATATCGGCTGCCTAATACCTACATCAAGAGGTCAGTGAACTGCTTCTTGAAATACTGGGTAATGTAACAGCATAAAAGACGACCATCATAAATTTCTTAAAAATACATCTGTAAAATGGTGTCTTTTCTGTGGAGACAGTCCACATGCTAAGGCCCCTCATAGCTTCCGGATGTTCTGTGTACTTAGGACTCACCTTTAAAACTTGTGTTCTTTATTTTGTAAGATAACTGAGCAAGTAAAGGTGGCTGCTGCCAAACCCAATGAATGACTTGAGTTTGATCCCTGGAAGACATACATGGTGGAAGGAGGGAGAAAACAGACTCAGTCCTCTAAGTTGTGCATACACACTGATAAATATTTTAAAGAGAAACTAAAAAGCAAAAAACCTTAGTTTTCAGCCTGGTCATACCCTAAAGTCATTAAACTTTGAGACAGCTGTTCAGTGCTTCAGAACAAACTGATCAAGTCAGGATTTTGGAGTGTGGAGTTCAGGCACCCCAAGACCTCTGAGTGATTCTACCATAGAGCTGGGATTGAAACAATAAGGTGATTAGAAGTTGCTGGTAGAAGATTGCCTGCAGGAAAGAGAACTGCATACTTCCGATGGCATTTACTACTTAATTTTATCATAGAGTAGTAGGGTGACAAAACTATATAATATGATGCTTGTCTGCCTCTTCTTTTTCATCCTGTTTTAATAGCTTCCTGATATAACTCTAAATGAATGTGCTTAAAGTACATGGAGTATCGCATGTGTGCTCTTTTTCCTTCTATTATCTTTTGACTGTTATGTCCATTTTCATTCGTAATTAGTATCATTTTAGCATTCTAGCTGTGTGGGAATTATCTTCCTTTTGAAGATAGGGAGCAGTGGCTTTGAAAGTAACAGCCTCAAAGTCACATAGTGGTAGATGGTAGAGAGGAGATTAGAACTCACATTCTTTCCATCGTAAGCTGGTCTCTTGAGCAGATTCTTTTTGTGTTCTGCCAACTTGAATCCTGCTCAATGACAGGACAGTCACAGCGCTTCTCATGTGCAGTAGACATGTGAGAAATGCTTCTCAAATTGGTAAAAAGCTGAAGGCTTAAAATTACAGTAGTTTGACATATAGATTTATTTTATGTGTATGAGTGCTTTGCCTGCATCAAAGTATGCACATCTGTGCAGGGCGCATGTATTTAAAAAAAATAAAAAACCCTGAATATAGTGCTAAGGACACAAAAGAGTCTACTTGATTCTTGGCTCCTCTCTCATTTACTTCTTTGTTTTCTGAGGAACTGATCTTCTAACCCAGGGCCTTGCAATCTTAGGCAAGCTCTGCACCACTGCCTTATACCCAAGCTCCCTTGCTATTTGCTGTTGTTTTGCATACAGGAAAAACACATCCTGGTAAGAGGGAATGTTACCTCCTGTTTTCCCAAAGTCATTTCATGGTCTCCAAAGCATAATAAATCACAAAGTCTCATGCTTACTAGGTTATGTGTGACTCCTGTGTTTATCTGTTCATTAACAAAGAAGTCACACATTAGTGTAAGCAGAGGGGCTGTCTTTAATACCAAAACATAGCACTTGGGGGACCCATCAAGAACAAATCCTCCACTTTCCTGTGAACTGCTGGAGAGCCAGGATTTTAATCAAGCGTTTGCACTTTCCAGGAAATGTCAGTTGTCTAAACACTTTGTCACTTGTGTCACCTGTCTCTTCCCAAATGGAGAAACTGCCTCAGCTGAATATCTGCTCTCTGGGAGCCGCCTGATGTAGGGCTGTGTTGTCGTGCTTCTGCCTGCATGGTGCTTCTCTATTTTCTAATAGGGTGTCCCTGAATGGTAGGTGAGAGGCCAGCTAATCAGTGCACCACAGTAGCAACGAGCAAGAAAAAAGTTTATTTTGGATGTTATTCCTGTTCAACCTTTTTGTAATTTCCTTAAGTCTTTTCCTTTCCTTGTCATCATGTATGATGATCCCTGTGTAAATCTTTTTGTTTTCCTGATTTAGATTAGAATAATACCTATAGAAATTTTATTGTATTTATTTGAAGAAATACTGTTCTAAAACAAGTGTGGTCATACATTGCTTAATGATGTTCATTCTGAGATGTGCTGTTTGTCCATTTTGTCATCTGTGAACATTGTCAGTGGTCCTAGATGAGACTGGTGTAAATCCTGATATAACCAAAAGATGTAGTCTGCATACATATTCTTAATAGCACATTTTTAAATGCTTATTGCTAAATGCATAATAGAAAATACATTAATCAGTAATAGCCATTATTAAGTAATCACTGTACAAACTGTATTGTGCTATATTTTCATATGACCAGTTCATTACATTTGTTTACATCAGCATTGTCATAAGCACATGGCAATGAAGCGGGCTATGAGTCACCAAATTAATGCTGTCACTATGTAACAGGAATGTTTCAGTTCTGTTAGGCTTTACTGGGAGTAACCATGTGTCTGCAGCACATTGTAAATCAAAGTGTCATTATGTGGTGCATCCCCACATGTACACACATCTTCACCCATCACTGTTTATAGTACCTGTAGCTGCACAGTGCTGTAAATGTGTAAGTATGATTCAAACCACACTGAAAGGGTTCTTGGTTGCTGTTGCCATCTTCCATTTTATAGATGAGAAAAGTAAAGCCCAAGGTTTTGTCAGTTCCTTCTGAAGCTCAACAGAGAGAGATGCACCCAGTGTTGGGGGGTTGCTGCCACATGAATTAGGAATGGGGTATGAGATGGGATGCTCTGGGCCTGTGTGGTTTCCAAGCAGCACTGCTTTCTAGGTTTTAATTAATGTTTAAATTTGCAAATATACTGAACAGGAGATGAAAAAAAAAAAAAGAAAAAGACTACATCTTTATCTTTAAAAGAACTAACAATTTCCTTTTCTATTGAAAAAGTATTTGGATGTGAATGACTGAGCCCAAACCAAAGTCTGTTCCTGCCGGTGGGTTGAACTAACAACATGTCTTTCCTCTTCTCTTTCTTTAGGGCAGAGCCTGGGTTATGGCTTTGTTAACTACATTGACCCCAAGGATGCAGAGAAAGCTATCAACACTCTGAATGGATTGAGACTTCAAACCAAAACAATAAAAGTATGTTCACATTTTTCTTAAATCTCCTGATGTAAGAAGGAGGAGTTTGTTGTTTGTTTTAAAGGACTATTTGTAGTTCTTTTTTCATTTGGGCCCATAAACACTTTTCTGGAAGATACAACATAATAATTTTGTTTGCCAAAGGAGGCAAACTATAATCCTAAGTAACCAGACAGAGAAGCAGGCTCTTGGATAAATACTTTTTGAAGCCCTTTTACTTTAAATTCTCCTAGAAAGAATTCTTGTTCTATTGCTCGAGGAATTCTTGAAGTTGGCTAAACAGTAGTTGTTGGTCTTGTTTTGAAAGCCAGTAAATGCATGAGATTTTGCAAGTCAGTAAGACTCAGTCAGGGTTCTCACCTCTGCTCTTGATACAAGAATGTGACTGTGGCGTGTGGGCTGTAGTGTGATCTAATGCCAAAACTTAATTTTTATGAATGCCAAAAATTAAATTTCATGTGATTTTTGTGAATAGTAAAGTATTATTTTTTTCTAGTTTTACATGTAAAACTATTATTGGCTAAGCAAGCTAGATGTGATAGTGGTGTTTTTGC
Source organism: Sigmodon hispidus (assembly GCA_004025045.1). Lineage (NCBI taxonomy): Eukaryota > Metazoa > Chordata > Mammalia > Rodentia > Cricetidae > Sigmodon > Sigmodon hispidus. The sequence goes on from PVIH01001025.1 coordinate 126,681, forward strand.
TTGACTCAGTCCTAGCAGATACCTATCTCATGGCACATAGATCATTTTTCCTTTTCCTTTGAAGATGTACAGTGTACAGTTTTATGGATACCTTTCTGCAGCTTTATATTTTGAAATCCCTACCTGAATTATCTGGGTAAGAAGTTGATCCAGTTTCTAGCATAGATTTTGTTTTCTTTAGCAAATAAGAGTGGTGTTGCCTCTAGTGACACTGGGTCTTATGTCATCAATTATTCCTCCTGCTCAGTGTGGACATCTCATATCAATCACGGAACATTTTCTTGCTGAATTCAGTTCAGCAAATATATTTCAAAATAGTGTTCCCAACAAGCTCTATCAATTGATTCAAGTCGGAATGTATTTTCTGCCTGTGATGTAAGAAGCCAGCCCAAACTAGAGCCTAGGAGTGAGAAGAGGTTGCTCAAGGCTGATTGTTGCCATCCATCTTGTCTAGAGACTTGTCTAGAATATTTTTGCCCTTTTTTTTTTTCTTCCTTTTGAGATATCTTGAAATGCAGTGTCATCTTTGTGTTTAAAGTGACTTCTCTTAGGATTGTCAGCTAAGGTGATTTGTTAGTCTTGGGTCGTTTTGACACCTCATTCTTTATATTTATTGGCCCATAGGAAAAATTTCTGTCAGAGCTTTTTATCTAAAGGAAATTGTATGATGGTCTCCAAATATACTTAGATGTAAGATGTCCAAGAATGCTGTGTGTTTTCTGATAAAGAAAATGGGAGAAGATACAGCCTGTAATCAGAAAAGGAACTGATCATTATGTTACCAAAATTCTAAGAAAAATCTTAGAGAAATTTAAGATGAGATAAAAGTTGATTTTGATCCTTTTTTTCTTTTTTTCTTTTTTTTTCCTTTTCACACTTGCCTGTTTAATCTTTCTTGTGTCAAATGTGTCTTTTAATAGTAATAATACAATGCAACAATGGTACCCACTATCTGACTATCTCCAGGCAAAAGTGTTCTATGTCCTGTGGATTTTTATAGGCTTCTTCTTAACTTAAATGACCAGCAATCCTGACAATCAATTGCTCTTAGTGCTGAGAACCCAAGTTGTTGTTAAAAAGAAAATGAAATATGATTGGGATGGCTCATTTCAGCAAATGACCATTTTCCTCATTCTAGAAATAATCACCCTTATTTTATTCTTAGTGAGTCACTTTTTTTGCTATACATATTGTGTGCTTTAAGATCCAGAAAAAGGTAGAAATGCAGTGCATAGCAGGTCACCAAAAGATAAATGTACTCACCTTTACAGAAACCATTGATGACAACTGCTTCCATACTGCACATGGTCCTGCCTTCTCTCCTCAGGGCTCAGCTGCTTAGGCTGAATGTTCAAGAAAGGACAATAATGCTTTGTGGCTCATATTCTGTGACATCTGCTACTTGTGACTTTCTGAAATTCGGGAGGGATGATGGGCAGGCAGCAGGCTACTTCTTCCCCTGCCCCCATTTGGTTCTTTAAAAAATATCAGATAACAGCTGCTATCCTCAATTTGGCCCAGATTTCTCCAAGAGGCAAAGCAGACCATTTTCCAGAAGTAGAGTTCACAATTTTTTTTTTTTTTTGCCTATATTTGTATTTCTGTTTTTTTCTTTATTTCAGTTAGATAGGTTTCACGTTCTTAACATGAACTCACAAGAGTGTGTATTTTTTTCTTGTGTTCACTATTTTCTGTGTGATCTGGGAACTGTACTTAAGTCTTTTCATTCTCTGGGGTGGTATTTCACCACTCTCTTTGTCCCTGCTTCAGTCCATCCTGATGCTGACTTTCAGGCTGATTTGACCAATTCTCACTTCTCAGAGCCCCTCTGCAACCTTGCCTTTTGGGTTGTTACAGCTCATGCTGTGTTCTTTGTTTGAATTCCATGCTCTTTACCCACAAGTAACCACAGAAGTTGGGATCAGCATGATCTTGTAGATTGGACTCACATACTATTCTCTGTTTCCGAAAAGTGTAGAAACCTTAGTGCTCATACAGCTCAGCCAGGATTACATAGTTGAAGAAAGCAGTGACATGTTTTCTGATACCCCCAAAACACATGCTATTACACCATGTTTTCCCTTTAGAAGAAAATAGCTACTTTGCATATAGATGCTTATATGTAAAGTTTAGGTTTCTTGAATTTTGATTTCTGTTCTCTTTTCTAAGCCATCCCTCCATACCAGTATGACTTTGGCAAATGGCTGATTTTTAAAGTATTGAAGCAGTGACTGAAGTACTGGGAAAGATGATTTCAAAGTTCTCTACAGGCTTCTCAATAGTGTCAACCCAATAGACCTTCCTGTAATAGTTGGTGTGTCAAATGACATATATGCACTATTTCTTCAGTGAGTGGAAGTCCCTCAGACCTAATGAGAATCTAAGGTTATTGTTGCATGGAAATCATGTGAGGAGTGACTTACATGCACACCTTCCAGACAGAACTAGAGATATATTAGCTAGTGTTGCCTGGTAAGATTCTGCAGTCTATATTTCAGTAAGTTTCAGTGTTTGTTTTGAAACAGGGTTTCTCTGTATTGCCCTGGCTGTCTTTGTATTCACTTTGTAAACCAGGCTGGCCTTGAACCCAAAGATCTTTCTGTCTCTGCAGCCCAGATGCTGGGATTAAAACATGTGCCACCACTGCCCTGCAAGCTTCTGTTTTTGAATGGTTGGTTCTCTGTATAACTGATGCTTTGCACATACAATTTGCCATATACATTCTACTTTGTTCGGCCTTTGTGGTTAATTTTTTTTAGCCAGAGTAAATTATCTGTGTCTTCTTGAGTATGTTGGATAAGTGGTCACCATTTTAGCTTATGGTTCAGTCTTCACCTTCAGAAAGAGCATCTTGGAATCAGAATGCCTTGAGACAGTGATATCACTTTATTTTGAGCATCACTGATAATGCTTAACTTTCAATGTGATTAATCACTTTTCTGAATCTTTCTGTGTCTGCTGGGGAAATATTCTCATGACACCTCTTGCTAGTAACAAGTGATAGATCTGTCAGAAGCATAGGGGTAGCCACTGTGAGCTAAACCTTGCCCATATTATCTCTTGTGTTGACATAGTAGATAAAATGTGACTGTTCACAGATGTTAATGTTTTATGCTAGGGAGGATTAAAAAAAAAATAAGTGTAGCTCAGACAGTTGAGAACCAACATATTCTAAGGACAGTTTATAAAATTATATTCAAGGTAGTGTTTTTCATCAGTGGTCTTCCATTGTCCATTAGAACCTGTCTATGAACCGCTCAGGAACTCAGTGCCTATTGATTGTCAGGCATAAGGACCTTTCCTGACTTGATTTTAGGGAACCACATAAATTGATAAGATCTGAATAGTATGTAAAACATAGTGTAAAGCCAATATGTTTGTCCTTTGTCCAGATAAATGTATCAGATTTCAACTCATGAATAGAACAAAAATGATTATTTTACAAAGTAAAACCATTCATTTCAAAGTGCCTATATATTCTCTTGACACATGCTCAGAAGGGTGATTGTGCACAGTGATATGAACACCTGATTCAGTATATCTCCATTGTCTGTCTTCTGGAATAGTACTCCAAAATAGCAGGGCATATGAAGATTTATTTTCTAGAATGTGAGCTCTGTCACTGGAAAATAATGTTTTATTATTGTTATGTACTATTCCTGAAAACCAGTCTTTACCCTATGAGATATCTGTGGAAGTATAACCAGCATGGAAAATGCCCCCTGGTATTCTTTTTTTCTCCATAATTATTCAAGCATATAGTAGACTAAAATTTCCTTTGCCTAAAAATTATTAACTGTGATCTAGAAATATAAAATACCTTTATTAAAATAATTAAACTATTTAAGTACATATGAAAAATTCTATTATAAATTTGAGTATTAAATATTAATATTCCTTAAAGTGTTCAGTTTAATAGTGATTAAGGTATTCTAATAAACATTTATTCTGAGTTCTGATACTGCTTTTCAATTTTTTTTCTTAAAGATTTGTATTTGTTTTAGTATTTTTCAGTTGAAAAATTAGAAAATGTCACATTTCATTTTTCCCACCTTTGTAGCTAGCCATAAGTTGGAAAAGTTGGAATCTTCACATGGAACAGGAAAGCTGTATTTTAAATCCCTTTTTGGTTCACCTGACTGTGTCATCCTATACAAGTCTTTAAACTGTTTAACTTCCATGTGTATCCGTGAGTCACCTGGAGCTTGACCTCCCCCATCCGGGAAATCTAAATTGGTCCAAAATTCAAGACCTTAGAATATTGACCTGATGAGTCCACAACATAACACTATTCCATGCACAAAATTCTTAGAAATAACCTGTAACATGCCCTTCAGGTTGCTGGTATATGGTGAACATAAAATGTAAATAGGCCCTGGTTACCTTACTGTGTATATGAAACATTAAAAAATAAGGAAGAAACTGACATCCAAACCACTTTGTGTGTGTGTGTGTGTGTGTGTGTGTGTGTGTGTGTGTGTGTGTGTGTCAAGGCATGGCTTTGTGTGTGTGTGTGAGTGAGAGAGAGAGAGAGCATATAGAAGCTTAAAGTTGATGTGAGATGTCATCCTCAATCTACTCTTCCCTTTTTTTTATTTTTTGAGTCAGGGTCTCTCATTGAACTCAGAGTTTAACAATTTGTTTCGTATCGATAGTTAATATGTCTCTTGAGTGTAGGAGTTATAGGCTACCTTTCTGCCTACCCAGCTTTTTAGTCATTTCAAGTATTCCAAACTTAAGTTCTTATACATATGTAGCCAGTACTTATCACTGAGCCACTCTCCAGTCCCCAAAACATTTCCAATTTGAATCATTTTAGATAGTAGATATTCAACCTGCAATTGATAAATGTATGTTAGTAATTTATACCAATATTCGATTTGTACTTACCTATGTCTCTGTAGCCTTGATGTCAGAATATTCATGCCTCTGTCTCCTAGTCTAGTTTCTGGTTCACTAATGCTTTGTTTTGGAATAATTTGATAATCAGCATTCCCCCCTGAAGGCTTGACTTCTTTTCCTTTACCACTTATGTATTTAGTACAGCTAGTATAGGGAAACCCTGTGCCTATGTAGCCTTCTTTTGCTACAAGATGATTGGGGTGGGGTTGGGTTTCATTTTTTATTGTAAATTGTTCTATTGAAATGCTGACTATTGGGAAATATTCTCTATAGATTACATAATTTGATTTTACTATAGAGTAGGAGGTGAAAATAATGAAGCTGTATTAAGGACTTACCTGTTGGCAAGTGCTCTGATACGATAGCTGGCAACAGAATTCTAGGAGGTTTACAACAAACTCTGTAATATTGACTGTTCATGAATATGTAGGGCACGGGAATTTGTCAGCAGATGTTAGAAGAACCATGTAGAATTTGCTGATGTAATGTACAAATGAGCCTGAAATGACAAAAGATACTGAAAGGTAAGAGTGCTATGTAAAAGAGACATTTTCTAGATAGACCTACCAGAGTTAAGGGTATAACAGAGTTAGGGGGTATAACAGTGATAGGAATAGACTTTTATACTTATTCCAAGAGAACATTTGCTTTGTGTTTAGATTCCATTTATGTCTGAGCATCTCAATCCACCTAGTAATTTTTTTTTGCTGGAGTACTTTATTTTTGGTGATAGTCAAAGTGTAGAATTTGTGAATCATATCATACAACGTTCCTTCATTTTAAAAATTACCTGTAGACCATTATTTTCCTGTCCTTGAAAAGATTTCAAACCTTGGAAATAATCATTTGAAGTACAGGTCTTAAATTTGCTGACTTCCTATGAGTTCTAGCCTAATATACATCATTTATTTCATTCCTTCAGATCTTGTCCAGTACCAAAGCCAACTAAACAATAAGAAAAGACAAAAGATGGGGGAAAGAATGTATTCCAGAAGTGGAGCAACACTGAAAACTGAGCAATGATTTCTTTGCTTTTTAAAATATTCACAGATAAATTTAGTATGTGCTTTACTAATTTTGGTTATGATCATAGAATGCAATAGTGTAGAGCCATGTTTCAGCTTTTAATGGGCTATTTGCTATATCTCACTGTAAAATTCTTAAATATATATTAAATCCATTTTATGTAGCCCTTACTTGAGGGAAAATACCAGGTGAACTTATTAGTGAGTTATTTATATGAGATCTCCATGTATTTTATAGACTGCATCATCAAAACCTATGCATGATTTTTTTTCTTGCCTAGCTCTGTCCAGGTGTCGGCACATAGCCAGAGGGTGCAGACCTGGTTTTCACCCTCTGGCCTTTTACATCTAGCTGAGAGCTAGGTGGACATTTGAGAATTCTCAGTAATTTTCCATTCTTTGACAACATAGGATATGATTTTCTAGATGCTAGAGCAGAATCTGAGCTCACAGAGAAGGTGAGGTGGGGAACAGGTCCCTGGTGGCAGTGTCCCAAGCTCTCTTCATGTCAGTCTACCTGCCACCCAGTGGGCCATGGACTGCTGTGAAGGCAGAAGTCTCAGCAGTCTATTAAACCTGTCTTCCTCAGGGTCATTTTGTCACCCAAGCATGCTCTCCAGGAGCATCATGGCTCTGGGAGATGGCTCCACTTATGTGCGTGTCATCTAACCTAGAGAACGCTGGCAGTTTCTCTCTGTAGCCAACCTGGAAAACTTAAAGCTTTTATAGCTACCTCCATTGGAGTAAAAGGCCTTCTGACTACACCTATCTGGAAGTGAGGAGAAGGACATGAAAGTAATATTTTTACACTGGTTTAAGTTTAAGAAATTGCTGCTGTTTCTGTTTGTTTGCTTGCTTGCTTGCTTGCTTGCTTGTAGTATGGGGTTTGTTTGGGAACTTAATCAGTCTGAGTTGACGGAAACTTTTGAATTATTCAACCAGATCCTTTTTGATACCTAAAGAAGAAGCCGCCCCTTACAGCAATTGAATAGTAAGTAGTCCTATGTGTGTGGATCTGTTTGGGTTTGGCTTTTAAGCTAACGGTAAGATAGAAAAATCTGAATCTGCTTTATATGGCCATAAGATGCCATCCTGACCCAACTCCTTGATCCACCGTCTACGCTTTTGTGGAAGTGTGCCTACACAGTCCTGTAAGGCATTCCTTTCTGCTAGCTGCTTTGATTTCTGACTGCACATGACCATGGTTGGGTAAGGCTTTTGTTTATAGCCAGGAGAGCAGGTGCTTGCTTGGTCTGTTTGCCCTGTTCTGTGCAGCTAGTTAGGCAGAGTTAGGTGCTAACTTCAACAAGTCTGTTCTTTCTTCTTTGCTGTGCCTGTTTTTCACAGTAATGTCATAAGACTCTTTTTCACAGTAATGTCATAAGACTCTTAAAAAAGAACTTGTTTGGATTTGTGAATGAACAGTAGCTATCTCTGAGAGAGAAGTGCTTATTGTCTTTCATCAAAAAATTAGAGCCCAAGTTAATTTTTAAGATAATAAATCTTAGATCTTGTTAGAATTACTTTTTTTTTTTGTCATTAGTGTAAAACTCCTTCCCCTCACAGGAATGGGGTGTTTAATCCTTCCTGCTCAGGCTCCCGGCTGGCTAATGAGTCTCAAAGAGCCTTCAAGTGAGTGACAAGAAAGAAACAAAACTGTACTGGGTCCTGCAAATGGATAACTCAGAAAAAGATTAGTCTCCATGAATGTTTGTAGTTCTCTGTATTTAGAAATTTGATGTCTTCTCTCTGTTTTATTCTATTCTTACAGCCCTCCTGTTTTTTTCTTAGAAAGCTTTGGAGACATGAAGAGGTCATCCATCCAACACACACAGGCTTTTTGAGGTTGAGTACAACAGTTTTATGATTTCATGATTTCCCAGGGCCTGGCCAGGCTACAGAGCCACATTAGGCAGCCCGAGATCCTGGAAATCCTTAGGATTCTATGAACTTGCTTTTACTTCTGTAGTTTTGCATTTGTTGGCAATTTATATCCCTATAAATGCTTCTAAGTTGCAACATGGGAATTGTCTCATTCAGGCACTAATATTAGAGGACAGTAAGTAGGCCCTGATTTTTATGAGCTCTCTAGGAAACCCTAACAGAGAGACCCAGAGTTTGAGCATTGTGGATTTTAAATCTTTGTGATGAAGGGTTTTCAGAACTTCTCAGGATCATTAGGATGGAATGGTTAATAAAACACAGATTTATAGCTACCAAGGGTTACTGACTGGCCAGCATACGTGGGCCAAGAGAAAGTTACTCTAATAGCTGCCACAAGTGGTTCTTAGACAGTGGCCTCACCTAAGATGCCTGGGTTAGTGAGCCTTTATAATTTACATTTGGGTATACTCAAGCTTATTTACAAATAAACATGGCTGCAAATAGTGGATTTAATGAAGAAACTAGATGTTTTAACACACACACACACAGAGCTATATCATAAGAACTGTAGCATACTATAGCTTTTAAAGAAAGCATTTGCTATCAGCAACCTTAATTTAGGACCTTTCAACCTATAAACTGAATGCTGCCCCACAGCTACATGAAAGCAGTATACAGGTTTTCCAAAAGCCTGCTCAGATTTTCAAAATGATAGATTTGTAAGAAATTGTTACCGTTGTCACAATCAAAGAATTTTTTAAAGTGTTCTTCACTAAGTAGTGTCTTGAGGGAATTGTGAAGTATGCATTGTCTGCAAACAACCCTGGCTCACAAAGTCAAGTGAACTGTGAAGGTGAAGGCAAAAACCACTTCTCACCTTTGTACTTTGTTCTCTGAGTATTAAAGAACATTGATCGACCAGCAGCAAAGAGGATACTATTTGGAAGGTTAATTACAGCTAGTGAGTGTTATTGATGCTATCAATCAGTGAGACCCAAGGAGAGGGCCTGGTGCCAGATCATTCTGTGTAATTAAATACCACAGGATGGGATTCTGAAGGTGATGTCAGGTCTGAAGAGGGTGCTTTGTCTCAGAACAAAGGCGAAGTTGGCTGACTCCCTTTTCACTGCCCCCTCCTTAAGTTTCTGGAGATGTACTGAAGTGTCTGTGATGCCATCTCTATCTTTTGTCCTGTGAAGGTTGCCATGTATTCTATAAAACCTCTCTTGTAAAATCTTTACAATTGCCACAGGAAAAGCTTTAGGAGTATAGTAATTATTTTTTGTTAAAGCAATTTGGGGAATATGCAGCTCAGGTGTCTAGTAGACATTTAGAGAATGGAGGATCTCATCTTTGAATGAGACCATTAGTCTTGCAAATCAGTTCATTTAAAGAAATCTTTCCCATGATTATTCTCCAATGTCTGATTGTGCTGAGAGAGAAAGAGCTATCTTTGTAGTCTTAAGTCATGAAACACTCTATAATGTTTGTGTTATCCCCATAGGTACTGAGTAAATTTCTCGTAGTCGTGTAGCTTCAATCACATCTACAAATAAAACAAAACAAAATCAAACAACAACAACAAAGAATCAGGTTGGAGAAAATCCTTTAGCTCTATGGGAAGCATTTCATATTTTATATAAATTTCCCCAGCCCCCTTGTCATGGGTATGAATGTCCTCCTCACACAAATTCTCACTTTGTCTCATTTAAAGGCTAAGTATGACAGGCAAGTCCAGAATGTCTGCTGCTGCAACTGTTGGGAGTTTTCTGCTTCCTTTGCTTGCTGTTGTTTAAATGGTTACACTGCTTGTACTGATTGACACTTTCTATAGACAGGCCACCATGGAAAGAAAATAGTTTTGTAGCTGTTTGCATGAAACTACATGTACCCATAAATGGAGTTACTTCAGCTCTTCAAACATTGTCTTGGATGTTGTGTGGCTTACTTAAAAGAGAAGGAAATTACTTAAAAGAGAAGATAATTAACAATGTGTGTTGGGGGGGGGACACATGTCACAGCATACATGTGATGTTCTAAGGACACTTTGTAGGAGGTGGTTTATCACTGCTTATGCATTCTGGGAGTTGAACTCAGATCTTTGGGTTTTAACACCAAGTGCGTTACCTGCTAAGTGAGGCATCTCATTGCCCTTGGGTTATAGGCCTTCAAATAGGTATCTGTACGGAAATAGTTGGGAATACTATTGTCATCTGTTTGAGTACAGAATATAATTGATTAAGAAATTGCCTTTGGATGTATATATACTTTTTAAAAAGTACATCATGGTAGTGGTTTTAAGAGTCTCATGTAGACGTGGGTGCCCTAAAAAATGCTATGTAAACTACTAAACTGACATTGATCTTTCAAAGATCCTCTTATTTCTGGCTCCAAAGTATTGGGATTACTTAAATGCTTGGTTGAAATGATTATGTTGAAGAATCCTTTTCTCTTAAAGACTTAAGTACTGTAGGGACCAGACCAAGAGTAGTGTCTGAGTAGTAAAATTTGCTAACTTTATTATTATTGTTGTTGTTGTTATGATTATTATTATCGTCATAACTATTATCAGCATTAAAACAGGGTCTCATGTAACTCAGATTAGCTTTGGATTCCATGTGTACCCAAGGATGACTTGAATTTCTAATCTGTACTGAGCCTTCAGGAATGCTCTGTATCTAGTTATGTGGTACTGGGGATCGGTGCATCCATGGTAGGGCCTCATGCATGCTAGGCAACCACTCTACCAACTACCTCTACCAATATCTATCTTTAGCCTAGGTTGCTAGCTTTTAAATGCTACCTTTTGCTATCACACATGAGCTACCCTCCCACTCCCAAAAGGACAAGGGTAAACAAATGTAAAACTCTAAAAATTAAACTGAAAAAGAATTAATCATATTATTTGGGTGTGCACTCTTAGGCAGGGAATATCTGTGAGCAATTAAATGTTAATTTTGTAAACATTTTGAGTGTGTAGTATGTTCCAATTAGCTTTGCTGAACATTGGAGCATCTTAGAGTAAGGTGAGGCAGTCTGATCTTGACATGATTACTTTGTAGAGGAGACAGCTCTTACTTTTATGACCATTATGTAGGTGTTAAGTGAATTTGTGAATGTGGAAAGCAGTGGTCATGGCTGTGTCCCTGGCTTTCTAGAGGGTTCTGCAGTGACTGCTGAGGTGATAGGCTTCCTCAGAATGATTTCATTCAATGAAGAAAGGAGAGGATCTCACAGGAATATCTGGGGTACAAAAGCTTTGATATGATGCCCCCCCTTTGCAAGACACGTAAATCTGAAGATGACAGAAGTGTATGTATGCTGTCAACTAGTCACCTTTGACAGAACAGATTTGTAGGGAAATTCTACCAAATCTGGTTGTACATTCTGCATCTCAGCGCCTTTAGTGAAGACCTGGTCATTAGAGGAACAAGAAGAATGGATTTGGTCTAGATTACATCATACTCTTAGAAACAGGCTTGGTTTGTTTTATGAAGATCTATGGTGACCTGTGGGACTCACTAAGATGTTCATAGACCCACACCAACGTGAAGTTTCTTTATCGTTTTTCCTGAACACAAAGAGATAGGACCAGTTTACCTTTGTTACTATATGTGTAAGTCAGAGAAGACTTGAGTATCTGAAGTAATGTGCTGAAGAAGTATGTCTGCTAGTTATAAAAGAAAAGAAGCTTACTCTAGATAGGGTTAAGTTAGAATTTGACTGCATACATTATGACCTAGAATATTTTAGGAAATATATTGCAGTAGTTAGAGATGTCCTCTGTAAGAATCTTGAAAGAAGTCTTAAGAAGCCATTATTGGAAAATGGCTTGCTATGAAGTTGATGAGGGCATCTTGATTTCTACAAGCTGGTTTAACTTGTATTGTTTCCCAGGACTCATAAATACCAGTTGGGCATTTTTGTCAAGTAGCAACTTTTTAAAAAGATTATTTATTTTATATCCTGACCACAGTTTCTCCTTTTTTCCTCTCCTTTCATTCCACTCCTCCACCCCCACTCCTCTGTTTCTGTTCAGAAAAGGGCAGGCCTCCCATAGATATCAGCAAAGCATGGCGGATTAAGTTGTCATAAGACTAAGCACCTATCCTTGTGTTAGGCTGGACAAGGCAATGCAGTATGAGAAATAGGTTCCTCAGAGCCAGACAAGCATTAGGGACTGTTCCTACTCTCCTTGTTAGGAGACCCACAAATAGACCAAGCTGTGCAACTGTCACATATACGTAGAGGGTCTCCATCAGTCCCATGCAGACTCCTTGGTTGTTGGATCAGTCTCTGAATATCACAACTTCCCATCACCATGCTGGAGAGATACTTTACAGGTAGCTCCTTCACATAGTCTGTAAGTTATATCCACTCATTATATACCAAGAGTGTCTATTTGGTGGTTTGGCTGGAAAACAGGCATATAGTTAAGAATTAATTTTAGTCCTGAAAAGCTCTGAACAATGATGCTGTTGCCTGTGCAGAATCTGAGGCAGCCGATGCTTGGCAGCATTGAAGGTATCTTACACAGAAACACTGAAGCTAAGTACCAAGGTCTCCCTCTAAATCTCTTGAACATTGTTATAACATGTTTATGCCATGCACTGTGTCATATGCTAGAGCTATCCTGTTGGAGAATCACATTGAAACTTTTAAGTAGATGGTTGTATAGTGACTTGGAACCAACCCATCCTGTGCACAGAAACATACATAGAGCCCTAATCTGGAGTTGAATGTTTTCCTGTTAAATTTATTATTTTTATTATTATTGTCCTCTAAAGATAGTCTTTGTTTCCCATGTTTGCACTTTTTAAAAATTAGATGTAGATGCCAACAACTGTCTACAGGAGAGACTAAGGAGGTGAGATATGTAATCCGTAATAGTTTGGTTGGAAATAGAATATTGAGTCAGACTCTTCTGTTGTCTCATATAAAGATTTGGTTTGACTCTGTAATTCTATGTAATTCTGGTACTTGGGAAGGAGAGGCACAAGGATTGTAGTCATAAGGCTAGCCTGGGCCCTATGGCAAAATTCCCTGCCTTCCCCCACCATACTTTTTATGCCCTCTCCTCCTAAAAAGGATTCTGGATGTTGCCTCTTCTTGTGGTAAGACAATTTTCTTTCCTACATGGTACCAGGTTTCAGCTGCTGCCATCTTATAAAATGCATGTAGTATTGAAGCATGGACTTTAGTAATTACAGTGGATTTTGGCAGTCTTATTTATGCAATATCTGAACCATTGTTCTCTTGAAACATCACATGCCAAGTTGTCCTCACTGTGTCATCTCATCTGAAATAAAAGCTAATATCAATTAAGAATTGCAATAGTTGGTTTTATTTTTACTGGCTTTTCACATGCAAAAATACTTTAGGAAGTTGGAAGACATTGTATTCTGTTGTATCTTGGGACTGTGTTGGTCACATATATGCCATTTGCTGTTACTGTCTTGAAAGGTCCTCATGAAGCTATTTGCTTACTACAGCCAAGGAGAAACAGCAGCAAAGGGCCACAATTCTGTCACCACAGCCCATATATGCTTGGATGGAATTGGTTTCACTTAACTCTGCTTAGTGTCACATTCAGAGGCTGAGTTTATATCATATGTAATAGAAAAGCACACTTGTCAATTACAATTGTTTTAATAACTTATCCTATTTTTTATCTTAATGTGTATGAGTGCTTTGCCTACATGTATGTATATCTTGCACATTTCCATGTAGTGCCTACATGCACCAGAATATCATGCTGCATCTCCTGAAACTGGAATTACAGACAATTGTGAGCTGCTATGTGGGCGCTGGGAATTGAACCCAGATCCTCTGGAAGAGCAGCAAGTGCTCTTAACCGCTGAGCTGTCTCTCCAGCTTCATATTTGTCAGTTCTGCAGTTTCTAGTTTGCTTGGCATAACCCTCACCCAGTATGCTTTTGTTTTCCTTTGGCCATTCAATGTTTTCAGTTATTTTAACAGTGTCTTATTTGTTACTTCTACTCTTAGCTGCTTATTCATGTTGGCTGAGGTCAATGCCTTGACTTTTACTTAATGAAATTTAAAACTGCCGCAAGGCTGAGAAGCCTCCATAGTGTAAACAACCAGTTGTGTCTTTATTTTAAATGGTGTATGATTTTCAAAAGAGAGAGAGGTGCTTAGTACATGAGGACTTGTATTATAGGTGTATTTCAATTGCTGTAGATTGGTGAAAAATCAAGATGCTTAGTTTTTCTCTTTTTATTCTTCTGGCTTGCCTCCAAAAATTAATTTTTTTTCACACATAACCTAAATTTCTCTTGGGCATTAGTAGTAGCAGAAATTCTGTACTTGTACTAACCAAGTCACGTCCTTTGATGTGTTTCATATTTTTTTTAAAAAAATGTGTTATTATCAGTATTGTGTATGTGTGCACACACATGGACGTCAGGGGTAGATTGTAACATGAGGGTTTTGGCCTTGTCTGGCTGGAGGTTTAGACATATAGTCTTGTAGTTTTAGACAACTATCTACTCACTGCTGCTTAGCGCACCCCCCCCCATGACTTAGATGCTTATGCTAATTTTATGCTGTTTGGCCTATGTCTTAGGTATATTGTAAGTTAGCTCTTTTATTTTAATTTAACTCATCTTTATTAATTTGTCTTGTCAGGTGACCCATAACTTACCTATCCTTTTTTTATATTTTGATTCTTTTGGTGACTAAATTGTGTCTTTTCTGACTCTGCCTTTTTTCTTACCTATGTTTTAATTTTCTGCCTACTTCTACAGTGCTTACCGTGTCCAAAATAGTTCTTTTATTTAAAAAAAAATAACATTTACAACATACAAAATTAGTAGGTTCTCTCCTTTCACCTGTGTATGGATTACAGGGGCTGCACTTGGGTTATTCCTGTGTATGTGCACACACCATGAAGGTCAGGGACAACCCTGTGGAGTAGGTTCTCCCCTTCTGCCTGTTTATGGATTACAGGGGCTGCACTTGGGTTATTCCTGTGTATGTGCACACACCTGTGGGGTGGGTTCTCCTTTTTTACTTTTATGTGGATTACACAGATTGCGCTCAGGTCACAGGCTTGCATACAAAGTGCTTTAGACACTGAGCCTTCTCACCATCTGTATTTCATAGTTCTTAATTTATCAAAGCAAAGTTCCGTAACTTCTTACAGTGTCCCTTCAGGAATCTGCTTGGCAATGGCTTCTCATACTCTTATTGACACTTTACCAGTTATTTGTGAGTACAAAGGCTATATTTCAACAAGTGGAATTATGAAAAAAATGCAGAGATACACCTCTGAATAGAACACCTGTTTTTCTCTGTCATTGGACAAACTACTCACCTTTCTGTGTCACGGTTGTCTTTTCTAAGTGGATGATCTCTGTTTTCTTTTCATTTCAACATTAAGCCCCACCCTCACCCCAATAGCACCATATTATTCTGTTGAAGATTGTTTCTTTCAAGGGTTAAGTCCTGAGTTTAAGAACTAAAACTTTCCCTTAATCATGTTTAATGAATTGTTGGTCCCTTCTGTTGGTAACACTTTGAACTTTTGGTGCTCTGTATTGGATTTGTGGCTTATCTTAACTTTTAGACACAGTTTTGTAAACTAACCAAGTTAGTACATAATTATCACATATCATCATCCCAATACATGTGTGGTTGATACCAATGCATGCAAAGTAGTATAATTATTTTCTTACTTCAAGGAGTCATATTACTAATAAGACAGGATAATAGTCTTGTTCTGTTTCAGGCAGCATTTGAGAGACCAGCACAATCAGTTCACTGTAGGAACAGGTAATGAAGCATGAGATTCAGATTGCAGTGGATGAGACTAGCGAGCGTTGGCCTTTATGGAGTAGCAGAATAAATAGATGATGTCTGCAAGAAGTTGGAAATGACTGAAATGTAGGTGAGTTAGAGTTGCAGCTTCTATTGAACAGGGAACCAGAAGCCTACGGAAACTGTAGACTATTTGAATTTATATAGAAACAGTAGGCAGTGCCCTGAGTGTAAAGGTCCAAGAAATTTTACGTTACTCTAAAAGCAATAGGAAATGTTCCAGGCATTCTGAATAGAGAATAACACCACCAAAAGTATCCCTTGATATTTCTAAACTCAGGTGAGTTGAAGCAATCACTTCAAAGTCAAAAACATTGAACAAATAATTTTAAATAAAACTTGAAATTCTGTATTTTTTCTGCTGGTGGTGTTTCCTAACTTCTGTATCTTACATTAATGTGTAAGGCTATTATAAGCCTTGTGCAGTAAGTGATTATTTTCTTTAGCTCCATCATATTTGCTGAAGCCAGTCTTTATTCTTCACTGCCAGCCTTTCTCATTTGCTGCCCACAGGAAAACATGCTCTTCCTGAAGACATAATGTAGGACTGTGATATGCATGTGCTTGGTGTGTTTTGAGAAGTGTTCCTGGTAGCATTTTGAATTTGGGTTCATTTTCAGGTCTGTCGCTTGAATTGCGTTCTGAGGCTGAATTTCTGTGTGTTCTAAGTCCCTCTGGAGGAAGCCACACAGTAGCCACAATTGTTGTTTGCCACGATGCTGTCATAGGACCTTTGCTTCCACTTACTACACTGAGAGCTAACTTTGATTTAGTGATAGTCTTTTGCAGACAGTTCCAATCAGGCTTTCACTTTATGATATGAACAGCAATTAACTTGGAGCATAAATGGGCATAATTATGACCTTCCCTACTCTTTTCATTTAAAAGAAAATGAATGAGCTTTAAAAAAAAAATGTCTAAAATGGCAAGTATCTAATTTTCAAGTTTAATGTTTGTAGTTCTAGGTCAGGAGTTGACAAGTGATAAAAGTTGCTCATTGATGATCTTGTCAGTGGGTGATTTTTCAGATGTTCATAGTCTAAAAAGAAAAGGATTGCTTTGTTCATTTGTGGATCATACCACTTTAATCTGACAGTAATAAGGTCACTATTTCGAATGTTCCTATTGATGAGTCAGAGATGAGGCATTAGTGCTTTTGGACAGAATTGTTCCATATGGGATTCTGTAGAATGCAATAATGTTCTAAAATATTAAGCTTCACATTTAATGAACTACCAGTTCTTACCCATAAAATATTTTTGTTCCTTTTAATTCAGTGTATCTTGATTAACGTGTTTTAATAGTCCACTGTCAGTATTTGTGTTACTCATCTTTGTATGTTTAGTATATAACTAGTTTTAAGAAATGGGGTTTTAATAACAAAGAATATAGTAGAGTTCTCCATTCTGGGGACCCAATTATTGGTTAGGTTTGTTTTTTTCTGTTTGTCCCATGAACTCTCATCTGTGAAGAGCACTTTGAGAAGCCATTGGCAAGAGGGTCTCTTTGCCTGCCACTTCTCCCTCCCTCCTCCTCCTCTCAAGTAGCTTCAGTATTGCTTGTCTTGGTTTATTATATCACTTGTAGGCTTGTGAGAAATTCCAGAATAAACCTGAGTTCTAAATTGCTATCTTGGAAGCAGATTGGTGTTCAGATTTTGTACTCCCTGTATCATCTTTAAATATTTAAATTGCAGACGCTCTGGCTGCCTCTTAAATTAGATCCTTCACTTAGTAGTTTTGACATTTCATAACCTTGCTCCTCAGGCATTAAATATTCACCTGTTTAACTGGCAGTGAAAATTTAAAATACAAACCCATATATTAATCCAGTGACTGTAGATTGGAGATCAGCTCCCATTTGTTGAAGAAAGAAGCTATTGGCCCCACCAGGACATATGCTAGAGACTCATTGCATTGAAGTATTTCTAGTACAGAATTCATCGTGTAAAGAATACCCATGTGAGTCTTCTCTGAGGGAATTTAGTTTTAAAGACCCAGAAGGTTACTTAACGCCCTGAATGTGTAGACAGCCTCAGTGTGGTTCTCTAGGTGAGTACTGACACAAGGCATCCACACCACTCAAAATTCACAGCAAAATCAGAGGGATGACTATATTAACTAGGTAAGTTGGGCTGATAACTGATTTATATCCCCACACTGAACATCTTCATCCTTCTACAAGGGTTCCTACTGTGGTGTGATTTCCTTTTTTTGGAAGGTAGGATGTTGTTGATAGTGATATTCCTGATAGTGTAGAAGGAAGGGGGCTGCTTTAATTCTGAGAATCTTACAGGCATAGGGTGGAACTTGGTGCATTGTGGGAGAAGAATCAACACAGGTGCCCTTTCTTACACTTCCTGGAAATTCTTGGGAGGTAGTCATCTTTATTTATATGGATTAGAGTATGTAATAAATTATGATAAAAATCATAATACTGATTATGATATACAATAATCTCAACTTGTGATCAATATTCTTAAGAAAAGCTATTTTGAAATACATTAATGCATGTGACATTTTCTGCTATCTTTGCTTGGTTTATACATGTATTTTAAGAAATAGTCTAGAGTTACTTAAAAATTCTGAACTCTGAACAAGTAAACTGATAAGCTAGTTCCAGACACTATGAAAAGAAAGTTGTACCAGGAGAACAAGGTACATAGCCAAGAAGTTTAGTTGGTGAGTCCAGAACTCAGCAGCACCTGTGTATGACCTCAGACATGGGATTTGTCTTATCTTTGCCTCTTCTGCCAGTCTTTCTTTTTATGTGTGTCCTGCCTTCCTCAGGAGGTAGTTGAAGGCACAGAAAGAAAACTGTTTGACTATGCTTTATATCTGGCAAAGCCTGTGTTATGACTGATTTTACTGACCCAAACGAGTCCAAAAATCTTTTGCAACAAAGCCTAAGCCTGAACGTGATCTCATTGTTAAGTTTTTTACAACCATGGGCTTTTGTGTAATCCATCACTTCTATTCTGCATATAGTAATGGAACCAGTTCTTTGACAGCATTATTGTAATATGTTGTTTTAAGATTTGTCTTAGATCCTTTTAGTCATGATTTGGAATTAAATCATGTGAATTTAAATGTGTATATTAAGCCTGCTATGGATGTTCACACCTCTCAAACCAAGCACCCACAAGGCATACCCAAGAGGACTGACCTAAGTCTGAGTTCAGCTTGGGCTTAAGCGTGAAGTCCTATCTCAAAAGCCAAACCAAACAAAGACGAAAGCAAGCAAACAAAATAATGGACATTGAAGGAAGGACAACTGATCCCAGTATGCTTTCAGCTTTACATAATCACTAAATATAAGCCCTTTATCCTAAATATATTTCAGGATAACTTAAAACACCTCACCCACACATGTCTGAAATGTACAAAGCAGTGAATGTCACTGCATCAGTAAATGACTCTGGGAAGTGGTGATGGACTCAGTGACTCTAAACTTAATCTCATTGTTCTTACTTGACACACTCGGATGCATGTACAGGTGAATAATATTTCTAACACAGTAACCCCAATTTTTAGACTCTTAAGAATGACATGAATACAAAAAATGACTTATTTATTCTTAAGAACTACTTTTAAAAAGGTAAAAACTCTGTGGTTTATGTGATGTAATAGGATTAAGGTGTTTGTCCCAAGTTAACAGGCTCTGTAATGAATTGAAACTAGCTTTGAACTAGACTCAGTGATTGGAGAATTGTCACCTTTCACCACTGTAACACTCCCTGCTTTAGTTATGCTAAGTTTGAGCCTTCTGTCCTGACTGCTTCGCCTATTGCTTAGACCACTCCTTGACAATGCAGAAATACTTATGCATGACCTGTAGCACACAGCAAGTGACTTTATTCACAAAGAGAGCATTGCAGTCACATGGCCCAGAGCAGAGTGATGGCTGACTTGCTCCCTGCTACAGAAATGAAGCTATGAAATCTTTAATCTAGAAGTGGGCCAAGTGCTGGATTGTGTAGCTTTCTTAGTTGATTGCAAATCAGTCTAGAAAAGAGCCTTGGTAATCATGTATTCACATGACTGGATTCAAACATACTTTCAGTGGCTGTATAATCATAGTTTTAGATAAGTTCCAACTCTGAATTTTTGTTTATATTATTTTGATTATTTCAAGTCCCCCCACCCTGGTTTGTTTGTTTGTTTGCTTGTTTGTTTTTGTGCTTACAAGTGTTCATTAGTAAGTAGCTAGGTGCAGAGAGGAAGACTATACAGGGATATTTTCTCTTCACTTCTGTCCCAGATTCCTTTGTGTAGGACAGGACAGTGTAATGTGACTTTCAAAGCCTTTGGAACAGCATCTCTATTTTCACTCATTCATGAGCAAATTGATTAAATAAGGAGTGGGATGTTTAATGTAACCCATGTTGGGACAAAGGTAAAAGATGCCAAGAACTTTATGAATTAAGATAAAAGCTGGCCTGTGTTTTCTTCTTTTATTTTATTTCCTAGAGAGTAATAAAGATCTACAGGCATAAACCAAAAAGAAAACTTATGATGTTTTAGTTATTAAAATATTAGTTTTGATAAAAAATTCTATACTGGAGTAATAAGCCTGATTAAAAATGGATGCTACTAAGTAACATAATCAGGCAGAAGTAATCATACTGTGTTAGTCTAGCAAGTCAATCACAGAGTTAAACATGTTGGCTGTTTTTATGAATGATGTAGAAGACAAGCCATGTTGCAAAATTTCTATCTATGTATTTGGCTAGTCCTGAAGCGATTACAGGCAAACCAAAGGTAGCATGATTAGAACTCACTTAGGGGACCCATAGCTGTCTAAATGTTTATATGCTGGGCAAAGGATGTATGGATTTCAGTTTGGGCAAGAATCTAGATGAAATGGTGGCCTGTGCCACAAAGGCTTGGTGTGGTGTTGTGGACACACATGATCAATGTGGTATTAGCATGCGTTTTTGCATTGACCACATTCTGGTCATTTTTAAACATTAAAGATCCAGTGATAAGCACCTGAATAGTGATGATTATAAACTAATACAGACCTTTTTGTCTTCCATCTTGTACAATTTGGGATTCCTTGATTAAAGGACTTTAAGTATAAGGGAGGCAGAAAGATTGTTAGAGCCGAGAAGCTGGACAACTCTGAGGAAACAGCATAGGGCTATACACATAAGAACTCACAGATCACAGAGACTGACAGCATGCACAAACCTCTCATAAGTTCAAGCCAGACAAATCTCAACATGGAAAAAGGGGAAATAAGCCTAAGATCCCACCCCTAACTAAGAAACTATTTGTAATTGGTACCTTCTGAGAGAGGAAAATCACTTTTATCCAGTGGACACTGGGTATATCTAGGGCAGGCCTTATGCTCAGGAGTATTGGCCAACACCAAAGAGACTCCCTGTTTCTATCTGTGGGTTCTTCTGGCTATAGCAGAGTGGGTTTTGTTAGTCATTTATTTTGAGATGAGAAAGAGCATGAAGTTGGCTGAGTAGAGTGGGTGGATCTGGGAAGAACTGGGGAGGGGAAAATATGATGAAATCATATTATATGAAAAATAAAATAAAGTTTTTTAAAAAGGTTTTTTGAGAAAAACTTAAATAGATAAAGTCAGTGAAAACACCTGGTGTCTAAAAATGAAGGTCATGAAAACGTGTGGATAAGAGGACAAGAGGCAAAAAGGTTATAACTCCCTCATGTATTTAATAAATCTTGGAGTTTGTGTAAATGGCAAAGGACAGCCTTCGCTAACAACAGCTACATATTTTTAAATGTATACCACTATTCATAGATGGTAGAAGCCTGAAAACAAGTCATAAAAATGTATTTGATGACTTAAAAATATTAGCTAGGAATAATTGCTCCCACATCTTTTGTTTCCTGTTGGCCCCTCAGAGCACAGCCTGCTTCCTTTAGTCTGGTTGGAAGCCTTACAGATAGGGTTGGAGCAGATCATCCCTTCTCTTCACACAGAGAAATATCATTTGGGTTGGGGTTCTGGAATGCTCGCTCCCTTTGAATAAACATCATCCTACTTATATTAAGGCCAGTTTTGCTCTCTCCCACTTATGGAGCAGTTGTCAAGGCAGGCATTGGGTTTCTGAAGGGAGTATACCAGTATGCTTAACCTTATTCCCCTTTTCAGGTTTCCTATGCTCGCCCAAGTTCAGCCTCTATCAGAGATGCAAACTTATATGTCAGTGGGCTTCCAAAAACAATGACCCAGAAGGAGTTGGAGCAGCTGTTTTCACAGTATGGGCGCATCATTACTTCTCGAATTCTTGTCGACCAGGTCACTGGTAAGTGGGCAGTGGTTCTGGATAGTCTTGTGCTCTCTGACAGGCAGATTGTAAAATATTTTGTCTTCTCACACAGCAGTCTTGCCTCTAGAACACATCAAAGGTATATGTGGGCCAGAAAATGCAATTTTCTGCTGGAATTGTTCATAAATATGCATGGACAGAAATAGATTGTGGAGTGGAGTGAGCAAGCTTGAGTCATTTCCACCCTGAAGGTGCAGGTTTGAAGCCTGTTTCATGGCTTGTAATAAATTTATAGATGCTATAATCTTCATTTTCAAGACTCTGTGTGAAAAAAGCCCCTATCCTCCTTATAAACAATCTTATTTTTGTGAAAAGCAAAATTTACTGCAGCAGTATGCAGCTGGAGCCTCATACTCTAAGCAAGGATGAGGCTGAATCCACTCTGGTAATTGCTGTGGAGGCAGTTTTCCAGGGCTCTGCTGTGCCATAGAGGCCTTCATAAGAGGATGGAATTTTGAGTGGTAGCAATTTGTTTTATGCCTAATGCAACTTTTGGCCAAATGAAATGAGAATACGATGTTTATTAGAACTTTATACATCAGGAGCATTTCTGTCAATACTGTTAGCTAATGGAAAGCTGCTGATATGGATTGGATTACAGATTTTTAAAACAAGGTACACATACAGTTTTCTATTATAAAAGCAATACTTGTTTTTTTCCAAAAACATTTTATAAATAGAGAAATATGAAAAGGAAGGGAAAGAAAGTCACCTGAAGTGTTTTATTTCCACACCAACCATATTGTGGTATTGTATATTACAATGTGAGTTTTTATTGTAAGAAAGGAGCAGATTAACCTCAGAATAAAATCAGACCACAGTTTTAATCTTCAAGTTGAGATAGTTCAGTTGTTGTGAGTTTGGCCAGAGTAGTTTGCTTTCCCATTCTGTATTGTTAACTGGCTTCACAGGAAGTGCTCTTCATAGGTTTTTGGGTAGAGAAGTGTGTCCACTTGCCTGAGAGAATGGCCTGTAGGTTCTGCTGCCATGAGAAAGCATGAGAGTGTACAAGACAAGGGTTAGCTACAAAAGTTGTTTCATTATCCCCATGCCTCATTCCGTCACACTCTGGTGTATTGCACACACTGTACATGGGGCTAAATAGAAATCCAAGCATAACAATTCAAACAAGATGTATTTTGAGCAACACAAATACCTTTTGTTCATAGCATTTTTTTAAAAAAGAATATTGTACTTAATAAGAAATTGGTGGATTGAGAGTAGGCTTCACTGTGACATGAAAATCATGTCTCTTTGTTCATAGTATTTTTAAAAAAAAAAAAAAAAGAATTTTGTACTTAATGAGAAATTGGTAGATTGCTTCATCTGTGGCATGGAAATCATGTCTCTTGCCTTTAACAATGGCCCTTCCAGAGTGTGAAGAATGACAAGTAGACAGAGGTAGTATTTCCTGAGTGTGGCCTATGCATCAGCAGCCTACTGGAACTTTGCTAGAACTAAAAATTCTTGGGTCCTACTCCAGAGGCATCCCCTCACCCCCACTTTATGTAGCCCTACTGGTGAGGATGCCATTTTTGAATCTGTGCCTTCCTAATAGAGCAGCCCAAAATTTTAGTATTTTATTTTTCTTTTCTCTGTGTGTATCTTGTTTTTACCCTTTCTTTTTCCCAATCCATTCTCTCTCTCTCTCATCTCTCTGTCCTCTCCTTTCCCTCTCTCTCCCTCCCTTCTCTCTTCTCTCTTCTGTCTCTCTCTCATTCAAGATGTCACTCTATGACCAAGCTGGCATCTTACACTTGTAGCAAACCGCCCGCTGAAGCTGGAAATAAGCTAGCTGGGATGTTAGTGCTTAATAGGAGCCAGTAGATAACAGAAAGGATGTACGTATAATTATTTATTCTTCATACTTAAAACTTTCAAGAAAATCATACACTTTTTGAATTGTGGTGGCAGGGGGGACGAAGCCCAGCAGTTTTGATATTCAGCTATCAGGTATTTACTGTGTAAAATGCATGCCATTTATATAAAAAAGGCAAAGTGACAAAGCATATCAGATTAAGCATACATGTAGAAAATGCCTTATTTACCTCAGGAAATTCTGAGACTTTTCCACACTTAGCTGTAAGGAAAGCAGAGCCCTTTTCTTTTTGAGGTTGCTCTAAGTCAAGATGGTCTAGGTTTTCTGAGTATCTTGCCTGTCCTTCATTGGCCGACTTTGAATTATCTGTACTTTCTCACCTACTAGTTCAAAACCTGGTCCTGTGAGAATCTGGTTGGTTGCCAAGAAGGCATTCTCTGCAGCTGCTTACCTTGTGTGACCAGCTGTGATTATCTGCTCACCTGCCTGTGACAATTAAATGGAATGAGCCGAGAGTCACGCTGCTGTTTCTGTAAACCGCAAAAGCCTCGTTCATGCCCTGCTTTGCTATTGTTGTCGGACAGGGAACTGCCTTCCATGGTTAAGAGGAATGCTGGAGGTGCCAGAAAGCTTGTAGTTGTACTGATTTAACTTGGAAAATCCAGGTTCTCTTTTGCCATTCCTTCAACTCATATCTCATTACTTCTGTAACATATAGCTGAAGAGAAGCATGGGGGAGTGTGGAGAAAGTGAAGACCCTTTCAGATTTTTTTCCTCCCTCCCCCCTTTTTGTTTTTTAAGAGAGGGTTTCTCTGTGTGCCTGCCTGTCTTGGAATTTGCTTTGCAGACCAGTCTGGCCTCAGAGACCCGCCTGCCTCTGCCTCTCAAGCATTAGGATTATAGGTGGGTACCACCACCTCCTGTCTAGATTTTGTTTTTTTGAGAGCCCTTCATATGCCATATGATGTGATTAAGATGAATGTATTGCTTAGAATTTTAGTTGAGCTCATCTGCTCTAGAGTGTTTTTAGCAAATACTTAGTTTTGTTTTTATTTCAAGGGAGGTGGCTGCCTGTCAGATAGCATGCTTTGAAAAGAGGAAGTCAGCCATGCAATTGGTGTTACTACAGAAAGAACAGGAGGCAGGAATGAATGCAGGAGAAGAAAGCATGGGTGTATTACTTTGTGCTTTCTTGGCTTCTTGAAAAGCACATGGTAGCTAGTGAGAACTCACATATATAGGTCATTTTGTGCATCTAAAAAAGGTGGAAAATTGAGATTCTAAGTTGAATTGCTAAGGTAAAATTTTCTTCCTGATGTGAATTTTGTGGCAAATGTTATATGTGGGTGAAAACATGTTTGTGAGAAGGAAAAATTAATTTATTCTTTCTTCTCTTCTTCCCTTCTCCTGCTCCCTCTTTCCCAAATCTTTACTTAAATCTACCTTAGGCATATCAAGGGGTGTAGGGTTTATTCGATTTGACAAGCGGATTGAGGCAGAAGAAGCTATCAAAGGCCTAAATGGCCAGAAACCTCCTGGTGCCACAGAGCCAATCACTGTAAAGTTTGCTAATAATCCAAGCCAAAAAACCAATCAGGCCATCCTTTCCCAGCTGTACCAGTCTCCAAACAGAAGGTACCCAGGACCGCTAGCTCAGCAGGCACAGCGTTTTAGGTAAGTCTGGTCCAGTTCTCGTGCCCAGCTACTAAACTGGAGGAGAATGTGCAGGTTTATTGTCAAGTAATTGTATTAAGATCTCTGCTTTGAGTTTGTCATTTCTGTTGTTTTCTTTCTTTTTCTTTAATGGGCACAGAGAAAACTTATTTGGGGAAATAGCAATTTTGGAAGGTGAGAGCAGTTGACTGTGAGAGCAGTTCTTCTCCAGGAGTGATTTTGCCTCCAAGAGACACTTGGCAAAGTGTAGACTCATTCCTGATGACGTAATTTGGGTGGAGATGGGACTTACACCTAGTAGGTAGAGCCTAGGGATGTTGCTAAGCATCCTGCAGCACGCAAGATACCTAGCAAGCAGCTACAGGTGCCTGGGCCCAAAGCACAGCTTGAAAAAATTGACCCATAGCCTGTGAAGTCTGATGTATCGTCTTCCTTTTCTTACTGCATTCCTGAGAAGAAGTTTTGTGTTTGAGCTGTTAAGTTGAGCTCTTTCCATTAGCTTTGTTTAATAAGCTTTGTTTAATAATATAGACATTGTAAAAGATATGTGACCTATATGAATGCCCTAAGCTTCTAGAAATGCTCCCCCCATCTACTTTCGTTACAGTTTAGAGATCAATAAACTTTAGCTGTAATGGTTCTGAGAAGAAATACATTAACTTTTTTGAGTCATGTTTTTTACATCTGTCTTCTCCTCCTTTCTCTTCTTACCATTCCCCCTTCTTCTCTTTCTCGTTTTCTCTCTTTATTCTCAGCTCTTTAAAAATTGAAAAGTCATTTGCTGTGCCATACAGAAAGTAGTGGCAGTCTAGATTCTGCCTCTGTGTGGTTATTAAAGTTTATGGTGGGCATAAATACCCCAAGATCTCAAGTTAGCTAGTCCTTGAATAGACAACAAGAGCATGAATCATTCAGAGCATATCTACTGCACATGGGAAAAATAAGTCACTTGAGATTCAGTTAGAACAGTGAAGATCTGATTTTATGAACAAGTCACCCAGTTTTTAGGTTGTATATATGTTATTTGGCCACATGGTATGGTATAGCCACATTGCATCTAACTCCTAAGCTAATGTTTTCTAATAAGTAATATATAAATCTTTATTCTTTCCTGCCTAAGACAAAGTAGTTAATTACTGAAACACATAATCACAAACTTTGTAAGCTAGAGAGCACTTAGCTTACATAGTTTCTAGCCCCAGTCACGTACACTTTTCCCCATTGGCGTAATGGAGTGTTGAAAAGAGAAGGGAAAAAAATCAACTAAAAGTATCTCCTTCTAAAAATACTTAAGTATGTTACTTATGTGTGTAAAAAAGATTTCTGTAAATGCCAGGTAGAATACTTACTTACATTAGCATTCTCTCTGGGAGAATGGTGGCATTATCAAAAGCTGTGTTGACGAAGATGACCAGCTCCTAGGTTCAATGAGTCCAAATGCTGTAATTTTGAAAGAAAAGCATTGGGAAAAACAAACTGTACATCACCTTTGGCCTTGGTGACAAGTAGTGGCAACTGAAGGAGAAGAAAGGCACATGAGCTATTTGATTATTTCTTTCTGTAGAAAGAAAGTTAACACTACCCATTTTCAATGTCAAAAAATGCCCTCTCTCTGACATCTTTCTTGACTGTTCACTTGTTGGTATTTTTAAATATAGTACAGTTAAACTCCAGTGAATTTTCACAGTGTTTTCTAGTCGTAGTTCCCAGTTTTAGTTTACTAAAAGAAGAAAGCTGTACTGCCCTAGATTGTTGTTGGATGTTTTCAATTAAAATTGTAATTTTATTTGGTTGCTGTTTATTAGAGGAGCATGCCTAGAATCTTAAGACTAGGCCAGAAGACCCATAGATAGCATTGACAGTCCTGATCACTAGCTAGCACTTATGTGGGCAGCTTGTGATGGACATTGGGCACCACAGCATCCTCACTGAATCTTTCTGTCCCTCTGTATGTGCTCCATGGGTTTTATTTTTGATGGGGTAATACTTTCCAAGGTTGTGCTCATGATTAAATTTAAAACATTTATCTTCTGTCCATCCTACATTACAAAAGTCTTTAAATAGTATATATTAGCATCATTACTTCTGAGATGATTTTTTGGCAATTACAGAAAGACATTGTAGAAGGGAATAAGCGGCATTAGTTGAAAGAAAAACCAGGCATTACTAAGTGAGGAAGATTACTGTAAGTGGAGGCTTGAGCTTGGAGTCCCAGCTACTCTGCAGGCTGAGGGAGAAGATCACAGGGAATTATGGACTGGGCTGTGCAGTGTTCTTATTGCAAGATGTCAGCTGGGTAGCCATGGAAGAGTAGCTGCCACCAGGCACCCAATGACCAACAAGGAATTAGGGCAGATTTTTCTTTCCTTAGATTGATTCCTGTCCCCGTCACTGCTCATCTCTACCCCCACCACCTTACATGGTAAAATATGAGCTACCAGTGCTAGAGAAAGTGTTTGATCTAGAATATGTACTGGTAGAAGCTGAGTCTTAATTTCTACAATACACATTTATCCTGATGTGTTTTATAGGTATCTTTAATTTGGCTGTCATTACCTTGAATTTCCTCATGTTGTTTTATTGAAAAAAAGTTGATCTTCTTTGAGCTTTTGATACACTTGAATTAAGGATTTGAAGTTTTGTTGGTACTTTGATTTTTTTTTTTATGCCGTTGAGGTCTAATTCCTTACAGCTATTTCTTCATAACATTTGTTGTTGTAATGCCTTTGCTTTGAGTTTGTCGCTTCCCAGCAGGAATTTTAGAAAACTTATTGTGTATTTTTATGTTATCCTGGTGCCTTGGCAGCTGAGAGAGACTGGAAAATATATGCTATATTAACAGTGAAAGGACTTTCAGTACTCCTGAAGATAAAAAAGTAAAATTCCATGTAATAAGGATTAACTTTAAAAGTGGGCTTATGAGGTTTGTGGCTCAATCTGTATTGACAATTGGAGTTATTTAAACATGAACACTGCTAATCTAATGGGCTTGTTGAAATATTTATAATTTTCAAAATAAGACAAGACTATTTATTTGGACTCACAATTTAATTTTAGTTTATTAAGAATATTCTTAGTACAGAGTATCCAAGTTAAACTATACACAAAATTTTCTCATTCATTCTTGTAAGGTGAGTTAGTTAGCTTTATTGAGTGTGACCTAGACAGTGGCTCATGTGTCTACTTCTGTGAATCCTTGCATTTTTGAAGAGCCTTTGGAATCAGCCTTTGGGTTGAGCTTCAGGAATGTTCCTGGTTTCATGTTGGAAGACAGAGACATTGAGCCTCATGAATAACTTTCCTCATTCTTAGAATACATGATGCCATGAGACTGGATAAGAGAACATATTGATGAACTCATGTTGCTTAACTTCAAGTCAACTATTGCTCTATGCATTTGAGAGGTTTGATAATTATTCCAGCATCCAGGACTGTATTTTATTACTTACTGTCTTTTTCAGATATTATATCAGACTTTAACTGAGTTTTTTTTTTTAATTTCCCTTTCCATGTGGTCTTTTCTTAACCTACCAGCTAAATAGCTTGAAAATAGGCAGATACCTTAGCTTTATGCTGTATTTGTAAGTGCCCAGCTTTGAAATGAAAATGCTCTAGCTAGTAGAAGATTCTATTACAATTTAAGTAATAATCTGAATTACATTATCCTGGTCATAGTAAATGTTACTAGATATCTTTGTTGTGTACTTGTATGTGCATATGGCTTGTGCCTTTATAGCCAGTGAAGTTGAATCTCTGAATTCTAATTAAACATACAAAGATAGGATAAGAATGAACTATATATTCTATCAAATATAGTGATGTACTGATAATTGTTAATACTGATATATTTATCTAAAGTATCTTAGTAAGATATTGCTTTGAGTAAGATTCACAAAGTATAAATACTTATTACCTTGAATTTTCTGACTGCATGTAAGAGATGTTGAGTTGACTTCTGTCTAGCCTCCTGATGTGGTGTCTATGAGAAGCAGGGGAAATAACTGGTTCATTTTTTTCTTTGAGTTTTTCTCACTGAATCATCCTCAACTCAATTTCCCTCCTCTTGGGAATCTTTAAGTAAAGGATATCTTAAGTGAAGCTAGGTTTTTCTATCTGGCCTTCCAAATAGTGTGTATTTTGTATATTGGATTATATCCCAGCTAGTGGTTGGTGGGAGTGACATAGGTCACCCTTCCAGAAAGGCTCAGACTTCCTTGGGAAGCATTATGATACCCTGGAGAATATATGCAGATATTGGTATAGTCCATACGTTAAATTTAATTTAAGAACATTCTTGTTTAAAATAGCAAAATATACATGCAATTGACACCTTAACATTTACTTCTATGGTGGAGCACATCATCTATGTTTGCCCCTAAGTTACTGCAGAGACTGCTAGACTGGGCTCCACTTTTATTTTTAGGTGATCACGTTTGAAAGTTGCCCTTGAGCTGTGGGACTTGGAGTGAAAGTATGACAATGGTGCTCTGACATTTTCTCCTGTCACAGTTTATAATTTACTGCCTGCTGCTGGACAAAGACTGCTTGATGTCCATATGAAATGCCCACTGCCTTCTCTGGATTCAAATGGGTATGGCAGTGAGAACATGGATTTTGGCTGCATGTAGTCAGCCAGCTGTTGTGCCTGGGCAGTTTCCTGAAACAGTATTTCACCCCCACTGATAATGGGGGAGGAAAAAAGTGGGGGTAAGAGTATAGACAACTTGGTTTAAATACCAAGGACTGAATTTTCCCTAAAACTGGGGGATGAATGAATATTAGGGAGCTATACAAAACTCCACAGGTTGGGCAGCTCTGAGGCCCATTGAAGGTCTGCAGGGGCCTAGTTGCAAAAGTCCTAGATGTCCTAGAGACTGTGGGATGGGGTAGAGTTGGGAACTGAGGTGTTTTTCCATCAGTGCTTGATCTCACTCCCGTGGCAGGTTTGGTTTCTGTCCTGTTTTTTAAAAATGGACACATTTAAAGGAATATGTTGGGAGTTTTGTTGCTTTCTCTGAAGTGAGTGGAGGGGAAATGGAGCTTCTGAATTTCATCCTGTAGTCACTTTGAACAGGGACTTCAGTGTGTTCATCTCTCCCACAAGTTCTATTTGTCAAATGCATTCCATATCTATCACTCCAGCAATTTGATTAACTTTTCTGTATCGGATCACTTTGTGATTAGTGTTGCAAATTTGCATTCATTTTTCCTGCTGTTTGTAACCTTGGTTTTTTGTATACAGAGGTATGACATCTTTACTCATCTGCACTCTGCGGAATAAAAAGTCCTCTGACATTCTGTGCTCTTCACACCTTCACACTTGCTCTATGCTTTGTGTGTGCAAATATTCTCATCTAGTCTGCATTCTGAGTACATCCTACATTAAGTGGTGGATGATAATTTTGGTAACTTTTTCTTTTATACATAATCACCAGGTGTACAACAAACATGCAATGCCCAGGCTAGTGGTCTATGCTAAGTGGTCCGTTTGAGAGGGTCATGGAACAGGGCAGACCCAGATAGATGAAGGAAAATCTCGTGCCACTGTGATTTGTTCTCATCTTACACATTGCATTAGAGAAACTCAACACTTTTTGATTTTCTTCAAAACACAACTGCCCAGTAGAGACTGAGATTAGGATGTTCAAGGATAACATTCATTCATATATGAAAGACATGAAGGAATGCATTGGCTTTTATAAAACTGAGAGGAGTTACTTTTTTTTCTGTACGCTGCTGTGTGCTTAGGTTGAGCAAGAAAAGCTGGTACCCACCCCATTTAGCTTTTCACAGGTGTTAAAAGACAGAATGATTGTGCCTCACCTCTGACCTGGGGCTGCCTTTGGAGTAGGAAACATTCTCATAGTTGGGTGGTTGTATGGCTATGAATTAGATGATCCTACTCCTCACATGTAATTTATTACTTCTAGAAGCTTGAGGCACCATCAGTCTTCTTGATATTGATAAAGCAGGATGGCACAAATTCTATAAAGCCAAGTTTGTCCTTAAAATTCAGTGCACTTGCTATTCTGCATACTTGATTTTTAAAGATCAAACTGCTCTGATGGTACTAATGTTGTGAGCTTAGGCTAGCTGGTTAATCTGTGTGTGTCCGCATCCTCAGGAACCAATGGAATTGTGGCAAATAGAAGTGCGGGAGTTTATAAAAGTGTTGCTCATTTCCAGTGACACTCTTAGAACTTGCCTGGTGGGAAGTCAGATGTTAACTGTTCAAGTTCCTCACATTTTGTTTCTGGATGTTTCCTCAGATGACCACTACTTTTTTTCTTTGCTGCACTGACCATGTAGAGATAGCCTGTGTTCTACAACATGTGGGTGCCCATTCTCTCTGGAATGGTAAAAGACCCAATGTTTTGAGACATCACATACATTTTGTGCACAATTATCCCCTTGGAAGGTGGCAGTAATGAGCCTAGCTTTCATGAACTTTAAGGGGGGAAATTAAACACTGAAGTTTGCTAAATGTGTGTTTTGCAGGTTGGACAATCTGCTCAATATGGCTTATGGAGTGAAGAGGTAATGACACAGGTTCATGATACTCATAATCCCTTCCCACAACTGAATAAGTTTTTTGATTTGGGGAGCAATATTTCTACCCTCATAAATTTATGTTGGATTTTCTTTTGCATGTGTAGCCTATTGTAAAGCTGCTTTTGAAGTGCATTTTACTTATAGAATATTTTTATACCACTGTACGCCACTTAGCCTTTTTAAAAGTCATTATTTGTTTCAGATTGCATTGCGACATTATAGCATGTTTATGTTATGTGTTGACTTTTCTCCCCTTTCCATCCTGTTTAACTCATGAAGCCACTTTTTAGATTTTTTTTTTTTTTTGCCATTGTGTAAACTGTTATTCAGTGCAGCAGATAATGGTCATTTCATATCCTATCAATACCTGGATTGTTTGTCTGTCACTGCAAGCCACAAATAGAGCCTTGGTTGACACATTAAGTAGCTGTAGACATCTGTTGGGAGAGGGGAATTGCCAAATATGGGGAAAAGGGAAAGGAACTCAAACCCATTACTATAACCAATCTATGTTCCTTTGTGTGTGTGTATGTCTGTTTCCTATTTTGTTTAGTAGGTTTTCACCAATGACGATCGATGGAATGACCAGTCTGGCTGGAATTAATATTCCTGGGCACCCTGGAACAGGCTGGTGTATATTTGTGTACAACCTGGCACCTGATGCAGATGAAAGTATCCTGTGGCAAATGTTTGGGCCTTTTGGAGCTGTCACCAATGTGAAGGTCATCCGTGACTTTAACACCAATAAATGCAAAGGTTTTGGATTTGTGACTATGACAAACTATGATGAGGCTGCCATGGCGATAGCTAGCCTCAATGGATACCGTCTGGGAGACAGAGTACTGCAGGTCTCCTTTAAGACAAACAAAACGCACAAAGCCTAATGAGCTCTTGTCCTCAGTCCATTTATATATGAAAACTATACAACTAAAGCAAGTTAAGAGAAACTTTATACATTAGTAAATGTCTTTGTAAGTCAGTGTTGAGATGGGGATAAAATGACTACTTAGCATCCTAAGAAATATGTGAGATTTTTTATTGCTAGTATTTGAATTAAAACTTCTTAAATATCTTTTATGTTTGAATATGGACAAGAGGTACAGGGTTTTTACCTGTCACATTGCATTCTATTGCCTTCTTTGAAGAAGGTGGACCTTTTAAAGTGTTTCAGCTAAGGGAAGACATTTTTTTCTTTTTACATAACTGCCTTGAACCTGTGAGTAAATATTGAGGCTTTGTGTTGTAACTCTTCAGTTGGTTGTGTCTTTCCCCACCTCCTTTTCCTTTTCTTTCTTCTTTCCTTTTTCTTTCTTTCTTTTTTTGTTTGTTTTTTCCTTTTGTTCTCTAATTAGCTTTGTGTTTGGTTTACATTTAAAGCATTGCCGTTATGTCTCAGAAAAGTATTTTGAAGTTTACATTTTTATTTATGAAGTTACAAACAGTATTTATTTTGTAATTCTGATTTGGGCTGGGGCAGGGGGGGCGACATTATAAACGCTTATTGTAAGAATACTGGAGAACTTTTCGTAAAGCAGTACCTTGCCAAAGAGATAAGAGCCTCTTTGATGTGGGTTTAAAAAAAGCATCTATTTTTATAAAAAAGAAAATTTGGAGAAACTTTTTACTGGTCCTGGAACAAATATTTTGACTTGAATACTTTGAGAAATCTCTTCATATGACACCTCGTGAGCTTTTAAAATTTACCAGGAAATTTGCAAAGGTTGGAAAATTTAGAAAGATTTATGATGTAGACAAATACTTTTGAGATCTTTGTATGAAAGGAATTGAGTCAGTGAGGGAACACTGCTGGTTTCATTTTCGTAATCACCAGTGGGGTGTCTGATCATCCTGGTTGCTATGTGATAGATGGCTCACATTGATTTGTGATTTTGAAACAAATAAAAAAATTTACAAAAGAATATATAAGAGCAGGCAAGAAATTTAAATTACCAAGAGATGGGGGAAAATCTGTTCTTCCTAAAGAAATCCCTTCAGATAGAGCTCATGGTGTTTAGTGATGTACTTGCAGTATCGTTTGAAGAATTGTTTTGTCTTAAGGAAAATAAGATGTTGCACATGATTTGTACTGCAGCAGGTCAGCAAAGGCGATCTGAGTTGGATATATTTGAAGGTATTTTGAGAGTTACGTTTAAGGCTAACACCTGAGCTTTGTGTGATGTAAATAAGACCTTGTGTTTATGAACCTTTCAGCTAATTTTATTTTTTTCCCTTACATATCAAGTGATGTTCAGGTTTTGAATGTTTTGTATCAGTTTTTTCCTTTGTAAATGGCATTAACATTGTTACTTGAGGTCTTGCTTATTCACTTCTGTTGTCCTGAGGACTTGAATTTACAGTGCATCAGCTTCGTTGCTAATTCTGTCTGTAGATAGTCTAGCTTCAGCTGTTTATGGTGATGCTACATTTTCGTTTATAAATATGTTTGTGGTAAAAAAAAAAAAAGAAAAATGAGTATAACCATAGGTTTTGAACAAATTTCCTTACATTTTTCATACAAAAATCATAAATATCTGTATGCTATTGAAATTTAACTTTGTATGATGCTTAAACCACTATTTGGGGAAATAATAAAATAAGTCTTTACCATGTATGAAAGAAATTTTAAAAATACAAAATATTTTCTGATTAGCATCTAGCTTATAATAAATTTTCAAAAAAGCTGAAGGCTGCCATTGCCTTCATCAGGATGCACTGAGAACTATATAGTTACGTCCTGCGTTTTGTATAAACTGAGATGCTCATATGCTTCCCCTTAGAACAGGCAATGTGCTATGCATAACATAGTTGTACATTATCTTTGCAGTTGCTTTGAGTTCTATTTTTTATTATTTAAAATTGTAGTTATAAACTTTTTCAGTATAGTACAGTACATATACTGTGAGGCGCGTGCTAAAGTGAATAAGCGCGTTTTCATGCTGACCCACTCAATGCTGTTCAGAATCAATTGGCTTAGCACTTTCTCATATCCTTAGGTGCATTTAGATTGTCAGAGTTAACCTGCGTTTAACAAAAATAAAAATAAAATACATGTATATACTTAAAAAAAAAAATAAGGTTTTCCTTGTGGGAAAACAGCAGCTACACGCTTCTTTCCTGTACTACTGTAGCAAACCGAGGCATTGATGAGAGGGCATGCAAATTGTGCTTCACTTTACAGTGTTTATCAGAGCACTTAATAAAATTGTAAGGCTGGTATTTATTTGAAGTTGTACAGTATGACTTAATTCACATCTGTTGGAATAGAAAATATATTCTGTTGAGTATTTAAGAGGCTGTACATGTTTTCTTTTGTGTTTGGATTCTTTGTGCTTTTTCATGTTCGGTACATCAATAAACAAAGTTGAAGGGAAAGATCTGTGGTGTATCTTTAAACACATCTGGGTTGTGGGACACCTATACTTAGTTTAGTTAAAAATCTTTAATTAAAGAAGGGGTTTCTTAGAATACTAATTCAAAGCTTTGCTACCTTAAGGAATCCAGAACAGTTTAACTGAAGGGGAATGTGGAAAAACAACAAACAAACAATGCAGAACAAAACCAAACCCCTGAAAACAAAAGCAAACACCATGACTGAATAATAAGTTAGCTGTCACGTGTGTTACTAGGTGACTCTTGCTGAGACATGTCCTTTCATCAGCTAGCTGTAAACCTTGAGGACTTGGTTGCTGTGACTGTCACTGATTTACCCTTCAACCATTTGCACAAATAGCAATGACACAGGCAGTACAGGAACACGTGGAGAAGGCAGCTTATTTCTGCTTCCAGGAGGAAAGCTGCCTTCCCCACAGATGTTGGTGTATGATACTTTCCTTGCATGGTCGCTATCTCATTAAGGGAGATTTTCTGAAACAGAAAACTCACTTTCTGTGAGGTTAACATGTGTACAGCACACATGTGCAAATTATGAACTGTGCCAGCTCTGTCCATGCTTCATTTATGCATTTAATGACAACATGTCCCTGGCAGATAAATGGATGGAAAAACATTTATTGCTCTTCCTTTTGGCTGTCTGGCTGTCTGTGTGTGAGACAGGGTCTCACTATGGAGTCCTGGCCAGCCTGGAACTCACAGAGATCTCCTGAGGGTTGGGGTGAAAGATGAGTCACCAGTGCACCCATCTTCTTGCTTTACTTTTATGCACAAATTCTACTTTTATAAAATTTTAGAAAACTGAATGTGATTTATTTAAAGTACATTCAATTTTTATTGCATTGATTTTTTTGTTTGTATTTTGCTTTTGATAAAAGCCATGTTAAAAGTATTCCTTCTGTATTCACATCCTAATAATGCGAGTGTCCAAGTGGCAAGACACTTCCTCACCCTCCAACCTACATTTAAACCAAACTCTCCACTCCCCCATTATGTGACTTTCAACCTTTTACTTGTGTGGTGTTAGGTCACCCTTCCCACACCCCCTTCTTCTCACTTTTTCAGTATTTTGATTGGTTTGCTTGCCAGTAGTTCTTTTACATTTGGGCAGATAGTGAGAGAAAAGAAACCTATAAGAGGGAGGATTGTGAGGGCACTGATATATTTGTGAAGAAATTACATTTTCCCCTTCACATTCCTTTGCCTTGTGTGCTTGAAAAATCATTTGAATTGTGCTGCAATTCACTGTTACAGTGAATGACAGTAACTGTTAACATCATTTCAAATTAATCTGATTTAAAGAGAAATATTGGCAATTTAATCTTAAAAACAAAAATGAATTATAAGATTATACTCTTTACAAGATGATAAAAATGTAGTGTAAGTTCAGCTACTCTTTCATAATGTTATCTGTGAAACAAAAAAAATGCAAATATCTTAACAGTAAGTGTGTAGGAATTGTAATCTCCAGGTTTCTTAATACACTTTTTAGTGTAGTATCCATTTGTCACCTTCTAAGTAGAATAAGAAAAAATACAGACACAGGTTTTGATACTCATGTCTCCATTACCATATTAGAACATTGAACAGTAGAATCAAACAGAAATGCAGATAAAATTATAGCAATTTTAATAATAAGTATTTGTAGTCTGTTATTGCAGTGAATAGTCCCTAATTTTTTTAAACTGCAGTTACTTTACATTTTTTACCTCACATTTACAGATTCATTTCTCTTCAGAGTGGGAGATTAAAGTACATGCCCCACTATGCAGTCAGCTGGGCGGTGCCAGATGGACCTGGCTGAAGCTAACATTCAAATTTTTATTTCATATATTTAGCAGGTGTGTGTGTGTGTGTGTGTGTGTATGTGTGTGTGTGTGTGTGAGAGAGAGAGAGAGAGAGAGAGAGAGAGAGAGAGAGAGAGAGAGAGAGAGTGTATATGTGCTTCCACTGCCTGTTATAATGTGGGAATGAGCAGGTACCACTCTTCCCAGAAGCCATCACCTAGAGGGAAGAACAGGTAAGATGCAAGTCATGGCTGTGATGCTTTCAGTCACAGTCACTGAACTAACATGCTTATACAAACACACACAACTCAGAACCTATGAACCCACTCTGTGCTCCATCTCGGCAGCTGCCAGCACCTGAGGTCCAAACGCTTTCAGTTGCC
The DNA here is from genome assembly GCA_004025045.1 of Sigmodon hispidus. Lineage (NCBI taxonomy): Eukaryota > Metazoa > Chordata > Mammalia > Rodentia > Cricetidae > Sigmodon > Sigmodon hispidus. The sequence continues at coordinate 164,243 of PVIH01001025.1, forward strand.
CAAGTTCTTTGTGAAGCAGAAAGATAGTTATAAGCCACTATATAACCTCATAGGTGGGTTGACTGAGAAATTTCAGTAGATATTTTTTCTATAAATGTGTCATATGTATAGAGGGACAGTTTGGGAAACACTAGTGATGACACAGTACCTGAATTTTAAAAAGATGTTTTACTATTTTATTCAATCTTGAAGTAAGATGAAACACAATCTTGGGCATAAACTTTTGTATTAATGTTATATTTAGTTTAAATAGCCAAAGATGTAGGTCAGAACTAAACCGATATGATTCTCAGAAACACTTGTGGGTTTTTCTCCTACAGCCAGCCACATTCCAGACATAAATACAAGCTTATTGTATGTGCCGACATGATAAGTGGAAGACATACCTCACTGCTGTCCAGATGTTACCATTTGTAGTTCAGAAGGACTACACATGACAAATATATAAAGAAGGGAAAGAAAGTGTCTCATGCACAAAATCCATAATTATAATAAAGAGAGCATTTAATATTTAATGTGTGGGGGCCTTGGAGATAGTAAGATAAGAATACTTAGCCACACACAGTAGTAGCAGTTAACCAGGTCATTGAAAGTTGATAGGATTGAAAAACTGTTGGGGAGAGAAAATTTTAAGAAGAAAACCCCATGAACAGGTAAGCCTCTGCCTGCTTGGCATGTTCTTGGAGCATTAGTATCCTCTGTGTGATCTATGAGTTCCTTAAACATTTATTTGCATAGACTAGTTAAATTTCAGATTAGCCTGATATTTGAGAGCATGATGAAATAGGAAGTCCTTAAATATTGAAACTTTGGCATTTGAGGCCATCTAAACATTGAAACTTGGCCGCCTTCTTTTCTTTTGTCCATTTCCACATGACCTTGACAGTATCCAGTATGGTAGATTGGAGAATGCATTGAAATCACACTGCTGAGGCATTGCCACTTTTATGAGATGTGCTTTGAAGTATGTTGTGAAGTGTCTGCAGAGGCACTAAACAGAACCAACGTTTTCCTGGCCATAAGATGCTGTCCTGATCTGTTGTCCAAACACGCATCTTTCATCCTGGACAATGTGATTCCCTCTTAGCACTATATTATTTGGAGTATTTGTTCAGTATCCAGGCCTTCCCTCTCAGAATAGAGCTACATGAAAAATTAGTTACATAGCCCTTCCCTGACCAAGTCTTGCAGTTTTGTTTATCTTGTAGCTCTCTTGGATCTATCAGTGGTTAGTAGCCACATTTAAACCCTAATGTTTAGTTTCATGATATTTTCCTGTCATTCTTTTCTGTATAGCTAAGTGTATATTTCAGAAGGAACCTGCCTATCTGTGGACCTCCTCGAACCTGTGACGACACCAGCTGCTACCTGCAAGTAACTTACCTTTCAGAATGAAGTATGGCAGGCAAGGTATCTGTGTAAGCTTTGTATTGCAAAGGGTGGTAAAGCCACTGGCTATAAGAAATGGTCACTTAGGCATCCAATAGATGGGGAACTTTGGTTTCTTGAACTCTGAATTAGTTCCAGAATATCAGGAAGTGCCAAGAACACTATATTAGTAGTTTACCTCTACTTTATACGTATGTTATAGATCCTCTCCCCTCTCAAAGGTTAGGTTTTGCAAACATGCTAGTAATAATAATTCAAATGTTTATACTCCAAATGTCCAAGTTGCTATCAAAAAGGATATGTAACTGCTGTCTTAAAGTTGAGCCAGAAATTAGTTTTCCTATAACAAGTATTCTTTAGTAAAATTCCACCTCAAGGATGATTGTTACTGTGTGTTTCCCCGCAACACAATGAACTGCACATTAACATCATTCTGTTTTCAAGTTGTTCTTGGAGAAATGCCCCCCTTTATACCCAGACATTGTATGAAAAATAGGAAGCCTCGTCAGGTAAATTGCAGCTCCTGTGCCTGTTTTAAGATTGCATAGCCTTAAGCACTAGATCATAGGCAATGAGTAGCTTTCCTTTCCTAGAAACAAACACATTGAAAACGGTCTGAAAAGTTTATTCTGAGCCTTAGGGGAATTTGTTTTGTTTTTGCTTTAGTTGTTGTGTATTTCAAGTTGTTTCCCTAATTTTCTCATTTATTGACCTCTGTCCTGAAGGGAACCGTATTTTAGCACACCAATACCCTGTTCATAGTCAGTAGTATACTGTAGCACAGGGTAGGAAACCTTAAAAATACATGCTTTATATTTAATTGCCATTTTTTCTCCAGTAAATGCACATTAAGAGGCCACTCTGTACCAGTCATAGGCTGTTTCGAGGCTGAAAATTTAATTTTGTTTTCCCTCTTGTTCTGAGCTGGAAGGCACTTGAGTGAACCTTTTTAATATCTTATTTTGTAGATATATAAACCTGGTCTCATGGAGACCTGGGCCTTGGCCCCAGCTCTTCTAGCTCCAGTAATCCTACCCTTGATTATTGAAGGCACTAAGACAAAGCAGAGTTGGCTTCTGCTGCTTTGCTTTTGCAGAAACTAAGTTTTGACATCTTGAAATAGGTGTGGCATCTAGAAGTAGAACTGAGGTATGTGTATACATACTTATGTATTTAACACATTTTAGTTCAAAATTGTAATATATTTGTCTCCTTTGTTTTTAAGTTGCAATCATGTGTGTATTTTTCCATGTACTTTTTTAAGCATTCAAATTTGCTTTTTTTCTTTGATAAAATGTTTTTGCTTTTAAAATTGCCATTTTTTAGCACAGTGGTTCTCGTCTTTCCTAATGCTAATCCTCTTTAATACAGTTCTTCATGTTGGGTGACCCCCAACCATTATCTTCATTACTACTTCGTCACTTTAATTTTACTATTGGTGTGAATCATAATGTAAATATGTGATATACAGGGTATTTGATATGTGACCCTGTGAAAGAGGTTACAACTCACAGGTTGAGAACCAATGCTTTATCACATAGAAACAAAATGTGTCGATTGGCTTAAGGCAGATCTAGTGAAGGTTGGTGTGTGTGCATGTGAGCGTCTGTGTGTTTGTGTGTGTATGTGTGTGTTGATTACTGCTTACGTTATTTCAGAAAGTAACAAAAAATCAAGAATTCTTCATGGTTTCCCCTACATTTGTGTGAATGGGCTTAAGACAAACTGAAAGCCCAAAACTAGGATTCTCTCTCCTAAGAAAAGCTTAGAGTTGCGATGTCTAAATGCTTACCACAGTGTTCAGTTGGCAGTTTGATTGCAGTATTCTGTGTAGCAGGGTGAGGAGGGAAAGACTTTGAAGCCATAGAGAGCAGATAGATATCTTAGTACCAGCAAGTTCAACTACGTCTATCCTTTATTTCCTTTAGCAAAAGAAAACGCTTTCTTCCTGATGGGGGCCAGGAAGAGAACAACTGGAAAGCCAATTGTAGGTGAGTAATTTTTTTCCTCCTCCTTTCCTAGGTCTCTGATTGCGGTGATCTTTCCTCTTGCAAGGTCTGGGTAAATACTGGCTCCTTATTTCCTGTGCTCAGACAAGAAGCTGATGGAGAAGAGCAGTTTTAAAAGGATTGATGAGCTTAAAAGGCACTCGTTAGAGCGCACCTGTATCCTGCCATGACATCACAGGCGGACCATCAGTGGCTCACTGGAAAGCATGGCAGCCCTTCTTTCACCTCTTTCTTAACAATGAGACATAGATTGGGCCTGTTCTCTATTCAAGCATCTTTATGAGTAAATGTCTATTTTTACGATAGAGCTGCACGTTAAAAATAGCTCCAATCAGTGTGACTCTTTTCCCCCATATGTTAAAAAGTTATACATGAGTTAAAATATCTCAGATTGCTTAAATTCCTCCAAATGGAAGACACATTCCTTTTTCATTTTGAGGGGGCTGGACTGGGTATAGGGGAGGATTAAATACAAGATATGTACCGCAGGGGCAGGGAGACAGGACACCTCCTGAATTTTTATTTGATCTGAGACTTACAAGTAGCAAAGCTTCTCAACCAAGATTTGAATTTTCTGACTGTTAAAAAATTCATTAATATTTGGCGGGCACAGTCTTCTTCCTGGAGTGATTGTTTATTTTTGTTGCTGAGAGCAATTAGCTAGAATAGTCACAGTTGCAGCTGTTAGATACTATAAGCTCCAGTGGAGAGCACAAAGGCCTTATGCACATTTAGAGTCTGTATTTGAATTGTTTTTAATGGGCGATTCTTCTGGAGTTGACTGTGTTAGCATATTCGATTGGGTGATCCTGAGCCAAATTGAGTGTGCAATGGGATCATCAGCTGTGTTGATCAGAATCACATCAACACCTTGCTGGTGTGTGGAAGCCAAGGTGGCTGAGGCTGCTCTGTGTCTTGCTTCTGTCTGCATCCTCTCCATGCAAACCTGGATGTGATTCATCAAAACATTATGCTGTTTTTTAAGGGAACATTTCCTTTTGTGTTTACTTCTTGACTTGTTAGGGCTTTTATGAGGTAGTCTGCATATGCAGTCATGAGAAAGATTTTTATACAGTCTAGTGCCCACTAATTTGTCTTTTTTTTTTTTCAAGTAGCTTTACTAGGTAATCTTGGCTCCAGTTTAATACCTGACACCTTAGAAACAGCAGCTCAAATGAAGAGATTGTTTGCTATTCTTATAGTGTTCTGGATGTTTGCCTTTGAATATCGTTTGGAGAAAGGAATGTCTGCCTGCTTCATAATCATAATGCTTGAGAATTCACACTATGCTCTTAATGTTTGTATTCTTTCCTGGCTCTCAGGATCACCTGGGAAGCAGGGGATATGGTATAGCCCTCGCTTTACAGAAGATCAAACAGGTTTTAGGTTGATGAATAGCCAGGCACCTGCTTATTTTCTGCACTGCAGCCATTTGATATGTGTATACTGTGTATCTTACTGCTAAAGTATCTTGATGAATTCAAATTTATATTATAGGCTTGTAAGAAAAAAAAACAAAACCTGTCAGGTTCAAAATTAGTTTAGTACTATATTGGTAGAGGAGAGTGAGGGTAGCTTGCCTTTGGTGGGGTTAGTATTGGGAGAATTTTGAAAGGTTTTGCTGATTGTATTACAAGTTAGAATCCTAGGTGAATATTGAAACTTCATTTCCTAAATTTAGCTAGCCTAAATCAATTCATAGTCATCAGATTTTTATGAGATTTTAGGAATTTTAGAACAGCCTTTCGAATGGCAATTGGTTGACCAGATGACAATCTTTTTGATCAGGCAGGTTGGATCTGTTACAGAATCAGGTGGAGTAGTTCTTTAATCATACCTTTCATATAGTTGGGGAGGTATGAGCACTGGTGAATGAAAATTTCATCTGGTTATTTTAATGAAGTTTTCTTTATAATAAATAAATTGTTTCTTTTTATGTGACTTTATACTTAAGTTATGTCATAGTCTACATTATTTATATTTTAAATTATTCACATAAAAGTTTCATTATATCCAGTATTTTTTTAACCCTTCTGAGTATTAATAAGTATAGTGATATGAACTGTGGATTGAGTGGCCTGTATATATGTACATGAGTGTGTATATAATGTTTGCAGGTGTGTGCATGCATTTAGAGCCAGAGTTTGATACTGAATTATTTCCTCTGTCACTCTCCATGTTGTTTTATGAGGCAGGGTCTCTTGTTGATCCAAGAGCTTACCTATGCAGCTTTTATGTGGATACTTGGATGGCACACACTTTATCCTCCAAACCATCTCTCCAGCTTCTTCTTTGTGTATTTCCTCCCCACCCTCTTTCAAGCTCTAAAAATTTCTTGGAAACTAAAAAATAAGCTTAGGCTTCAAAAAATGTTAGACGTGAAGAATGTGTATTAGATAGTCATTTTTTAATATTGAGATGTAGTGTGGTCAGAATGAGAAATAGTAAGATGTTAGTGATAACATCTTGAATAAATTAGTCAAGCACTCAACAGAGAGACAGATAAACAAGGCAAGAATGGTGTGGGTACCATGACTAAGGATAGAGGGAAGGGGCCAAAGACCAGATGTCTGAACCAGAGAGCACTAGTACATCTTCTTCTAGCTCCTCTTCCTATGAGATGAAGATGACAGGGATTTAATTTAATTTGCAGAAAGCAAACCTGTAGATCACTGCCATGTGTGTCCCTAAATGCAGCAAGGATATCACCTGAGTCACATCTAAGGCAAAACAAAGCATGGTGACATTCACAGTGGTTCTCTGCTTGGGTATGTGATATTGATGTTGGAAATTACTGTGATACTTTAGACTCACCTCTTTGTCTGGATGCTCTGGCTCCATAGTGAGTTCCAGATAGCTTCATGACAGTGCCACACTGGGTTAGTATCAAGAACCAGCCAAGAGTGTAAGATAACTGAGATTGTTCATATACTTTGTGGTATTTTCTTCGGGTTCCAGGGAGCCCTGCTGCCTCCTCCTACTCCAGTTACCACTGAGAAAGCTTATATTTGACATCATAGTATAAACTAGGCACTGTGCTACAGGACAAGTGATTTATTACCTGTTCAACACAGGACAAAAAGGACTCGTGAGGTGCTAAAATTTCTACGACCCTTCTCACACCACCCCACAAATAGCACCACCAACTGGAATGTTTCTTAGTGTCTCGACTTTCTTCATAGCTTTCTGTTTCTTTTTCTGTCTGTCTTTCATAGGGACTTATATATAATGATTTCCCAGAGGGTAGTTTTTGAATTTTTATAAAAGAAAGGTGACATCTGGTATTACTGAAATTTCAGACTCATTCTAAACTTTTATGTATTCTGTCATAAGATCTGACCAGATCCCTATGGACTGATCCATTTTCTGTTGATATAGCATAATATTATGAATTGCAGAAGTTAACAAAGAAAAGAGGTATATTTTATCTCACAGTTATTCAAGATCAAGAGGCCACATCTGGCATTTGCTCTGTTTCTAATGGAACCCCAAAGCAGTGTAGGGCACTAAGTGATGAAATATATGTGTATGTGATCTTTGTCCCGCTTAGAAAATCCCCCAGGTCAAGCATTTAAATTAATTTACTCTAACTCTAGTCACCTTCTGAGGGTTCTGAACTTAGATGTGCCTGGTACCTCCTGAACACCACATTCAGATTGTTTCTGCTACTTTTACTACCTCACAGTAAGGATTACATTTCCACACCATGTCTAAATCGTAGCACTGTATTCAACATTTTTGTTTTGTTCACTTGCTTTGGGGAGGGGTGGGATAAGATTGAAAACAATTACAAATTATAAAACAGAAATTTTAGGAACTATATGGAAAGCAAATTCATATGTTCCAGGAAAAATTGTGAGTTTGCATGCATTCTGGATTTTTACATGCATCTATCTATATTCCTATTGAATGGTTTCTTTTTCATTTCCCATCTAAAGTTGGGGATATGAAGTGTTAGTTATAATGTATTTTCTTTTCTTTTTTTTTTTAAAAAAAGATTTATTATGTATACAGTATACAGAAGAGGGCACCAGATGTCATTATAGATGGTTGTAAGCCACCATGTGGTTGCTGGGAATTGAACTCAGGACCTTGGGAAGAACAGTCAGTGCTCTTAAACTCTGAGCCATCTCTCCAGCCCTATAATCTATAATGTATTTTCTATTGCATATCATAGAGGTTTCTATTCATTGACATGTGTATGTGCACACACACACACAGACATACACACCCACACACAGGAAGAGTGATGTGTGATGAAGTAAGAATGGGACTGAGATGTAATATTGAACTGTCTTTACTGTTTCTCAGGAGTCTCAAGTAAGCAATACAGCTATAAATGGAAGACTCCTCAGCTCTTCTCTGCTTAGTGGAAATGCTGGGGTGATAGCCATAGGAATCAAGCTGCTTTGCTATTGCTCAATACTATCCTCTGATTAGAATTTATAGCCTGGAGTACACCTTTTCTTGACCAAATTAGGCCTGAGGAGTGAGTCGGAGAAGTGTCAGGATGATGAATGCCCTTTGAGTTCTAGTGCATATTATGGCAGGGATCTCTAGCCACTCTTAGAGTGATGACAGTTTTCTTCTGCTGAATTTTGACTATAACTAAGTCACTAGGCAAGACTAATTTTCATAATTCTAAAAGATAGGGAGGGGTTATATCTACTTTGTATAGAGGAAAACTTGAAGTTTTGAACAGCAAGGCAATTTCTGGTGAATTATATTGTAACTTGTCATTAAATAAAATGGAAAAGAGGATTGTTTCCAGGTAGTTACAATTATTGATAAGTATTATATTTGTCACTAAATTATGGCCAGGGAACTAAATTTGGAACTAAACCTAAGTCATTTTGTATTTGTCTTATGATGCACATGTGCACTTTGGAGGTCAGGAAACTTGCAGGCTTTCCTAGAAGAATTCAGATTAAATTCTTTATTTTTTAAGAAGTACTTGATCTTTTGGTGTCCAGATAAGCTGTTATCTTGTGGCTTTTCTTCTGTACAGTGTCCTTATATCAGTTGCATTCATGGCTCTTGCTGGGATTTCTGTTTCCTGGTGAGTACCCACGGTGTCCAGTAGGAGTTTACACATCTGTGGACTTGTTAGTATCCACGCCTTCATCTGGCACATAAGGAACCAGGTAGAGAAGAAGTGATCAGCTTGACAGATTTTGAGCCTTTCGTGTGATTAGAACTGCAGACCTGCAGGTACCAGGCTTCTATGAGTTTTGAAACTGAGCAGTAGCATGTGAAATGACATCTAGGAATACTCAGATACATTTCCCAGTAGTGCTCACTATCTAAATTGAAGTGCACACCTGTGTATGAATAAAGCTTTTTTAAAAAAATGAACTACACAGTTGTGTGGGCAGCATTCTGATTACTTACCACCGCTGCCAAAGGGGCTTCAACATCATGTGAACTTAGTTCCCAAATCCGATTGCTAATAACGTGTAATAGCACACAGAATAAGAACACTGGTTTATTTCACTATGGCTGTATTGCCCTAAATATATTTCTGGATCAACAGCATTTGAACCACACAAGAATTTATTAAAAAGGACACACTTTGACAGTTTCACAACTGTATACAGCAATCTGTATCTTCTGAGATTTTAGGTGATTCTATGTGCCACAAAATTTTGAGAAATACTCAAAGTCAGTGTAAGTGATTCTCAAGCTTGAATATGCTTAAGGACTGACCTAGAATTTACTTGAACAAAGACCCCTTGACACAGAGATTGGCTTTGAGGCTCAGGAGGGACATGCTGGGAGCTGTTCTTCCTTTGGACATTTTGTGGCACTGATTGGACTGTCCCCAGAACCAGGGTATTCCAGCTATCATTTGGACAGTTGAGTTCACTGAGCTAATGGCCATATCTAGTTCTTTTCACCAAGGGCTGAGGATAGCTTGGGAAGCCTGCAAAAGACGAGGGTGAAACAGAATGTCTATAGTCACTAGCAGAAGGGATGATCGATAAGAAGATAAATAGAACAAGGCAGTCAGCTCTGAACTGTTTCCAGCAAGCTGTTTAATGGGTTGACCAGAGTCTTTGCCTTCTTTATCAAAAAGAGAAAAAAAAAAATGCCCATCTCAGCTTTTTTCTAAGACTTCACTTCTTTCTAAGAAGGAACTCAGATAACTTCTCATCCCTCCCCCTGCCAAACATTGAACAGCAAACACAGACCAGAACTCAGCAGCTGACACAGCCATCCTGCTTCCCTTTTTAAGTTGATTTAGAGCAGTTCTTGGCAGCTGCCTTGGCTGCCTACCACTTTGCCTTTGGGCATTTTTATGTGTCCACCCATTGAGAGTGTAGCTACCTTTGAGGCTCCTGAAAGGTCCCCTAATCTATGTGGTTAGAAGTACAGGCTCCCTGGCCCCAACTCCTTTTCTCCTGTAAGGCTACAGAGTGTGGATTCTGGGTGGATGTTTAATGGGGATTGACATGTGTTATGTCAAACTCTTTGGGTTAAAATATATTTTTGTTTGTATTGAAAAACTTTTAAGCAACAGTAGCACTGGAAAATTATCAGTAATTTTTTTTTACAAGAAGATTTTCCTCAGTAACTTTGAAACCATTATTTCTCTTTTGTGTTAACATCACATACATGATATTTTTAAAGGAAAAAAAAATCTCTTCACTACTTTAAATGGGCACAGTATTAATAACCATTACTCTTTGAAGAAGGTTGGGTGTATAACTGGTTCATTTTGCCTTTAATTTTAAGCTAAGAACCCAAGAAAAAGTAACTCATTCATAGATATACAAAGTATCTGCTAGGAGATGAAGTACATGTTTTTTATTTTTTATTCCTAGTAAATTTATTTCAGTGTACAAAGAATATTTTTGAGGACAATAGTCAACTTAAAGTTGTGAGAATATTCTCTGGGAAGCATGTCTTAGAAATTTCTTGGTTTTTTTGTTGTTCATTTTAGGTTGGTAAGTAGGTAGGTAGGTAGTTAGGGGTGTGTGTGTGTGTGTGTGTATGTGCACATACTATAAAATAAGATCTATGTCAAAAGGCCACTAGATAATTCTGAAGATATTAGTAGCAAAGGACATACAGACTGGAAGAAAGCCATTTTTTTTTTTTTATGAATAAAGTCTTATTTTTTTATCCATGTATACCTTTGTTCAAACTCCCTTCCCCCTCCCGCCCTTCCCAGTCTCTCTCTCTTCTCCCCATCTCCTCATCTCCTCCCCAGCAAGGGCAGGAGGTCCCACGGTCCCAAGATGGCTTAGTTCAGCATCTACTCCTGGCAGATCTGCTTTCCTCACCCCTCATCCCTCCCTCTGGAGAGAATGTGCTCCAAGGTACAGGTCCAAAGTGTTTCAGATCCCAAGCTGTTCAGTGGTTGTGGTTTGCAGCTTGGACGTGGAAAGCCAATTTTTTTTTTTAACTTAGTTACTTACTTACTTACTTACTTATTTGTTTGTTTGTTTGCCTTAGTGTTTTGCCTGGAACTGGAACTACAGACAGTTGTGAGCTGCCATGTGGGTGCTGGGAATTGAACCCCTGTCCTCCGGAAGAGCAGCCAGTGCTCTTAACTGCTGAGCCATCTCTCCAGCCCGAAAGCCAATTCTTAACTGAGGTTCCTCTTTAAAAAAAATGAATTCTTTGAAAATTTTATAATTTGATTTTAGTCAGATTTTTCTCATCTCCTCTTAATAACCTATCCCCACTTCTATGTCCACCCAACTTTTCGTCTTTGATTTTTTAAAAACTCAATTGAGTCCAGTTTGTGTTGTCCGTATATTTTTGGGTGTGTTGTCAGCTGCCAGAGCTTGGTGACACTTCCAGGAGCTTCTTTTATCTTAGTTCTGTGTTTTTACAAAACAAGGTGCAGCATCCCACTCTCTGTAGCTTAGAAAACACGAGGGTCAGTTCCCAATACTTATTTGTAGAAATGTGATTGAAATTTGAGATTTAAATATAGGCAGCTCAAACCATTCTCAAAATAAAAAGGCCAAGGCTGGGCACAGTGGTACATACCTATAATGACAACCTGTGGGAGAATAAGGCAAAAGAATTGTGAGTTGAGGCAAACGAGCTATAGAGAGAAAACCCATCAGAGAAGGGAGGTAATGAAAAATGAGATTCATAAATGCCACATGAAATAGGTAGGTCAGGTTGCTAACAGCTTAGTTTTAGGTGAGATGGAGGTGAACAAGCTGAAGCCTGGGCCAAGGGCTTGCTAGATGTACAAAGCTAATGAGTGGCAGGGCACTGGGTGGTCTCATTTGTTTCTGTTGACTCTTGTACCCTTCAGCATATCATGCTTTCTTATGCCTGACCAGTTTGTTTAAAGGTGTTTGAAAGAAGCTGGAAAGGAGATGAATTAGCTTATTTTGTATTTTGTAATGTTTCATTAAAAAAAAAAAAAAAGAAAAGAAAAGGTGGTGGCTATAGCATTTGCTTTCCTTCTGCTTCCTTACCTTTGGAAATGGACAGCAGGAAGCAATGAGGCGACTGAGGACCACCTACAAATAGTTGAACTCTAGTGATATTCCAAATCCCTATCTTCAGAACTTAATTGTTAAGAGTATAAATATTTTAATGCCCTGCCTGTTCTAAAGTTAAATATTGTTTCCAGGAGACGGATGCATGGATAGGTTTTGCTTGTTATGAAGATCTATTGTTTCATGTTGCAGCATCATGTTTGTGCCATTAATTTTTGGTTGCATGAAGCAGGTGATTTCAGTTACCACTGAGAGGTTTCTAGACTTTTTGCTCTGGAGGAGACCTTTGGAATGTAAAGGTTGAGTCAGGTGTGAATTCATGGCCTCATTGCTGCAGGCATGTTCTTTCCTTTCTGGGAGGTGACACTGCTTTTTGTGATGACCTGTTGTTCCTGAATTTCTGGTTCTGTCTGGTTATGTGGAGGACTGTTTTTTCTGTCTGGTCTAGCCAGTCTGGGGAAGTGATTTGTCAACCCTGCCCTGAGAGCCTGCTGGAGAGAGTTGGCAAACTCTCCTGCCCTGCTGTGAATCCCTCAGGCTTGTGAGGGACGACAGATGGCCAGGCTAAGCTTGGAGCCACCCCTCTATGTAATGATGAAAAATGACCAGCCTCCTGGTACATGGAAATCAGGACCTAGGCAACTTTGAATTCTGGTAAATGACTTTGAAATCAACCCAGAGTGAAAGAAGAAGTTTTTTATAAGTTAACAATCTGCCATAAAGGTCTTCTCCATGTGTACTCACCCAGGGGAATGCTATACTTGGACTGCTGAGCCTAGAATGTAGTCCTGTGTTCTTTGGGGTATAAGTAATGTCTATAAATGCCAGGAATGCATAGCAGGATCCCAGAAGGATACAGGATTGCCTTATGTGGGACATGAGCATCTTGAAGCTCACTGTTCACACATCCCTCCCTATGCTTGCCTGCCTCTCCCATTACTTAGTGAAGTTGTGGTGCTTGTCAGTCCTTGCCTCCAGGCTCTTGTGTCTGTCTATAGATAGTATCATTTGGTCTCTAGGTTATCCAGGGATTTGTGTGAGCCAGTTAGGGAGAGGGCAAGCATGTCAGCAAAGCAAAGGGTAGCTCAGTAGTGACACTGGCAGTGGAGTTCATCGAGACTGCTCTGCCTGGAGTCTTTCTGTGTACTCAGCTCCATATGCTGCCTCCATGAAGTTCGATATTGGGGCTTTTGTAAGTTCCCATAATTCTCCATCATGCCCATCCTTATGGGGATGCTTCTTCCTTCAACTTGGCTAAGTTGAGTCACTCCATTTGTACTCTGTGGTCACAAAGGCTGTATACCATCTTGGCTTCCATCTCAGCTCTACCCATCTTGCCTAACCCATGAGTTATTTGATTCAGGTAAATAATGTCTGTGGGCATTATTTTTTCTTCTATTAGAATGGTACTTACCTCAAAGTATTGATGGAACTGTTAGCATAGTTCCTGGTACTGGGTACATACTCAAAAGATGATAGCAGTTGGGATTGAAATATAGCATGGCAGTTAAGGAGCACTGAATGCTTTTCCAGAGGACATGGGTTTGATGCCCAGCACACACATGGTAGCTCACTATCATCTTTTAACTCATGTTTCTCTTCTGGTCTCCTTGGGCCCTAGGTATAGACATGGTTCATAGACAAACATGCAAGTAAAATATCCACATACATAAATATTTTTAAAGATTGAAAAAGATGCTAGCTGCTGTATCTCTTATTACTGTTTTTCTTGCTGCACAAAGAAGAAAACAAATCTATCTGCTGAAGGAGTAAAATAAAATGGTAGTTCTGTGACTATCATTTTCTTGCTCCTGACAAGGAGGTTGTGTTGCTGTGTGTTAGACATTGTCATTGCAAGATGTAAGGCTTTTGCTTGGAACTCTGCTGTGGACCCAGTCATTCTCTACAAACCTGAGGCTGTCCACAGTTATGCCTGTTTGGGAATGAAGAATCCAATCTACAAAAAAAGAGTTCCATACCCACAAGTTACTGGAGTATTGTTATACCAGGGTAAAATCACATGTGTCTAATAATTTTCCTAAGGAGTATGCTTTTTAACTGACTCTTGCCAACTAATTATAAACAGAAAAGGGTTTTCCAAAAGACTGTTGGTCTAGACCAAAAACAATGAGCATATCAGTCTCACTCTGATCTCACACAGAACCTCATGCTGATCTTGAACAAGCTATGTAGGCTAGGCTAGCTTCAAACATCTGGTGATCCTTTCTGCCTCAGCCTCCCAGGTGTGGAGATTTGGGGCCTGAGACACTGCACCCAGCTGCATGTCGCAATCTTCCTCCCGTATCTTTCTTTCTTTGATGACAAAAGCCCTCTGAGTTCTCCCCTACCAGCATCAGAACCCAGAGAAGGTAAACAGAGATGGTCTTTCATCTCTGGACTGTTCACCATGCTCAGTGCCCTGCCGCTCCTTTTCAGAGAAGAGAAGTAAAAAGTAATTATTAAGAGAACTCCCCCATCATCCCTGCTGCGGCTTCCCTGACAGGCAACTTCTTAAACAAGCATCTTGATATTTCAGCAGATGGTGCCAGGGTTTGTTAGAGCAGCCTGCGGTATTCCCAGTTCGAGCCTACATTTCTGGATTCTTTGTAATTAGCTCACAACATGGGTGAAAGTGAGCTCAATGTAATCTAAACCCAGGGAGCCTGGAAAAAGCAACATCTGGCAGAGGAGGCAGGGCAGTTTTGCTCTGCTTTCAGGGGAGTGGTCCCAGAGGTAAACTTCATGAGATTAACAGCAGTGAGAAGTCATTGCAGCTGGGTTCTGTATTCTGCCCTGGCCACCCATTTGCTTCCAGAACAATGCAACCAAGCATTAGTTTTTATTTATAAAGTCTTTTGTCCTTTTGTCCCCAGCCTGGTCTCATGAAAATCAAATCATGTTTCTTGCTGTATAGTGTGTTCATTGTCCTTGTGATTGTTAATACAGCTTGTCAACTTAAGATATGCCTGGGACATTATTAAGTACACCTTTTGGGATTTCTGAACTCAAGTTCAGAAAGACAGGGCCTTAATGTAGGTAGCAGTGTCCCTGGGCAGAGGTCCCAATCTGAATAAAGAAAAAGAGGGAGCGCACAAGGTGAGTTGAGTGCAACTGCATCGTCTACCTCTCTCAGCTCCCTGACCTACCTAGATATGAGCAAGCAGCCTTCTCTGCCCTGACTTTCCTGCCATGGTGGGTGGGAGCTGTCTTTCCTTCCTTCCTACAGTTACTTTCTTTTAGGCAGTCCATCATGGCAGTGAGAAAAGCACTGAATAGAGTTCTTATTCCTTATGTGTGGCTAGAGTTATCCTATGGAAAATCACTACCACTTTAGGAAAATATAGAAACAACGTTATATAAGCAAATTGCTTTTGTTAGTTGTGAGTCTAGATGTGAGTTAGGGGCTTTAAATTCAATGATATGATACTGAGTCCCTAATGTTATAGCAACTGATACTTTCTTTGTAGCTTGGACTGTTTACAACCTACTGGCTAGTGGTGGATGTGTAAGTGGTTCCTAGTGGATCATCTACAGAGGCCTCCTGTTATATGAGGTGGTGATGTGGGAGCTGAAGGAGTCAGTGCTAGAGAGTCTTATGTTTATAACAGACCCCATACAAGGTTTGACACCACAAATTGGAATTTGACTGTCTCTGATAAGAAGAGTAAATATAGAATTGTAACCTTTCTAAACTAAAATTTTCCTTGTCTCCAAGTACATGATTCAGAAGAAAGTTAAAGAGAGAGAGACATCCTGTGATGTCTTTTCTAGCACACCTCTATGTCTGCTTCTAACAGCATCTGTTTTCTTAGCAGGCTCTTTGCTCAGTATTGATTATTAACTTCACATTAAGGAGTCACTGTAAATCACTATTAGAAAATGGTTTAACGACATATGCATTTTCAACCAATCCCCACAGTGATGCTACATGGAGCTCAGTTACTTTGTTTTATAGACAAAGATTCTGAGATTTCACATGTAGTAAATAGTGAAAGAGGTTTTATAGCAAGTCCATCAGACCTCAGATGACTATTGCTTGAGACTAAATGAAAAGAATCTGTCAGCAGTTGCTTTCCTTAATGTGTCTGCTTCTGATTGTCTAACTTTTCCCCTATGCATAATCTTAATTTTATCTCTTTCCTATTTATGTGCCAGCATTCCATGCTGTGCAGTATTAGGAATGGAATAGAAGAAAACCTCAGACCAGAATTCTAATTAACACTGTAAATTTATGGTCTGTTGTTCAGGGAGAAACCTCCTTTGGCATAACAAGGTCAGGATACCAAAGATGAGTTAGAATCCTATAAGGATAGGAGCCCTGCTGCCCCACATGAAGGAAATCTACTGTTTAGCAGGCCAGACAGGAAGGTGTACATGGAAGACTATCAGGGTTGTTTCCTACCCCTTTGGAAATAGCCTCAGGAAAATGATGGAGTTCTCTGAATAGGTCGCCAAGTAAGGGGTTGTCATTGACTTCTTCCTTACGGCATTCCTTTATAACTCTTGAGGTTTCTGCTTCCAAGACCAAGGTTTTCACTATATTGATGTTTTCATAGTAAATACCCAAAGTTTTCACACTGGGTCCCAGCATTCCCTTCCTGAATGTGAGGCAAAGGTACTCCTAAGGAATCCTCATTGGCCAAATGGATCACGGATGCATTTCTAAAATTAGTGCTGCACAGAGAATTCCCTCTTGTGGACTCATTCTTCTCCCACTCTCTGAGGACCATCTGTCTCAGGGCACAAGAAAAAAATAGGCATCTGCTCAGATCTGTAGGATTGGCACCTGGACATGTTCCTATAGTGTTTCCAAGCACATGACTGGGTTATCTTTTAACTAACACCCCAAATTTTAAATTACTGGAGTCTTCAGGTAGGAATTGTAGAGTCAAGACAAAGTAATTTGGGTAGGAATGGGCTAATAAGAAGGCTCAGTGGGCGAAGCACTTGGTTTGCAAAAGAGAGGATCTAAATTCTGATCCCTGTGATAGTGTGCACTTGTAATCCCAGTGCTGATGCTGAGGAGGGAGAAGGGTACAGAAGTGGGATGAGGGTGATGATATGAGCTTCCGGCCAGCTACTCCAATTAAATTGGTGAAATCCTGATCCAGTGAGAGTCCTTCTCTAAAAAATAACAGGTACCAACCTCACAGATCTGATCTTGAAACCTCCCCATACCTCAACATATGCATGAACATATGCACACATATACCACACACATCGTTTTTTAAGGACCTGATTTTGTAGAACAAAGCACGTGATTCAATATTCTAGATCCAAAGATAAAATATTTTCTGTAAAGAGAGAGTACTTTAGACTGTGGCGATATGATTTCTACCACAACTACTCAGTTTCTTTGCTGTTAGGCAGACACATCTCTCTGATCTGGCCATATTTCAGTAAACTGGAGTTTACATAATGGTGATAATCAATAGGATTTGCCCTGCAGGTCATGGTTTGTAGATGCTTGTGTATACAATATACCGGGAGAGTTTTCCCATGTAAAAATTATTATTTGTGCAATACAGTGACACATATACTGATCACAAATTTATATCCCTTAGATTTTTTTAAAAAACCTGTATTTAGTATATGTGTGTGCTTGCATGGTGAGTGTAGAGGTCAAAGAACAGCTCTCCATGGTTAGTTCAGATCTGTCCTTCTACCACAGGGATCCCAGGCATCACACTCAGGTCATCACGTTTAGTGGCAAGCACTTTGACCTGCTTGAGTGCCTCCCCATCCCATCCCTTGTTTTTAAAGATTTTGTTTAAGTGGTTGCTCTCCTATACCATAGTGCTCTCTATTCTGCATCCTACTCATTTGAAATTTTTTTTTAAAAAAAAAATAAGCAGTAAGTAACATTGAGAAGAGCTCCAGGTGATGTCCAGTGTAGCACCAGGTCCCTTGCAGTATCAATTGGAGCACATTCATTTGGTGTTTGACTCACTCAGACTTAGGACATCACCGAGTGTGCTGAGCAAAGAAGGAGTTAATAGTGCTGAATAGACTGTTCTTTCTTTCCTTCTAAGCTTTGCCCATATGTGGGTTGGAGTTAGTTGTTCAGCATGAAACTAACAACTTCCTTCCTGAGATGCTGTGGGTGGCTCAGCATATCACAGGCCCAGGGATGGATTTAGGCCCAGTACCTTTGTTCTCATCCCTGTTTTGGCTCTGAAAGGATACATTGAGAGGGAATAGCTGCAGATGTGAAGCCACCAAAATAAACACACGTACCGATGCTTCCTCTTTCTTGGTTGGGCTTAAATTCTGTATCTCCAGACTGGTGGTTAACTGTCTAGGCAAGTGAACTAAAAATTGTTTACAAGTTAAGTTAGAATATGACTAAGAGCCAAATGCTTTACATTATTTTGTTTTCTTTTCTCCCTTTGTATTCTCTGTAGGAAGGGGTAGTAATTGTGCCTATGTGATAGTTCCAATATTTTGTTAGGTCTACTATTTTCCCCTTTCCCATCCAGAATATGGGAAGAGAGGAGATACTTTTTTTTTTTGTAAACTCTGTGATTGAAAAATAGCATTAACTAATATCTCTGCACCATTTCCCTGAGTCAGTGAGTCAAAAGATCCAGCAATTATCACTATCCCACTTAAACAATTCAGAGTTGCGTACATCAAATGCCAACAATGCCTTTATGCACCAGAGAATTTGTTCTTGCTAGAAACTACTGTTGAGCAACCAAGAGTAGAGTGAATGAAGCATAGAGAAGTCCAGAGGGCCAAGGGGGAATGCTGACTTGTCCATCCGACCCCTGGCCAACCAGTCTGCTCTAAGCCTCTAGGTAGTAATTGATAATTAATGGGAACTATGTAGACATCTCATGAACAAAATAGTAATTAGAGTAATTGTCTCTAATACTGTCAGGCTGTATTATATTTACTCACATATCATATTTCATATTGACAGAGGTGTGTGAAGTCTTACAAAGGACCAGTAGTCAGAACCTCTATCCAAGAGCAGATGGAAAAAATAAAAAATGTTATTTGAGTAGATTTTTTTTCTTCAGTCTTTAGAATTTGAAGACTCTTTCTACTATAGTTTTCTTCAGAATTGCATATATATATGAAAAAGTATATATAAAATAAAAATTGGTAAATTTATTTGCTACTATGAAAATACAGCAATATCTTCTGCTTAAAGAAAATAGTCATCTTTCGTGATTCTTTGGCATGAAAAATTTTTTTTTGCAAGATTTAATATATTCCTCACTAGCCTCTTAAGATGACAGGAAAGACAAGAAGGGATTGTCCACGTGGACTGATGAGGGCACATCTATCAAGGTGCGGTAGAAGATGCAAGGAATCTAACTTAGACATGATGAGAGAGATCAGCCTTCCTGGACAAAAGAGTATATTGAGACTCAGATTGAGGGGACATAGTAGGGCATAGCTGCAAAACATGGAAAGGTTTTAAAAATATTTGCAGACAACAGTTGTGAAGGAAGAATATATGGAAGTGCAGAAATGTTCCAATAGTTCTTTTTAACCACAGTATAGGGAGGAAGGATGGAATGATATAAGGTAAGATTCTGATGGTCCCTTTACTCTGTGTTAGTCAGACTGTCCCTGGAAGGCCTTGTATACTGTTCCAGTCAGACTGCTCTCAGTGTGGCAAATACTTGAGATAAACAAGTAAAGGAAGGGAAGAGTTGTTCTTGACTCCTGTTTCTGGGGTTTCAGTCCATCATAGCATGGGATGTGTGACAATTAATTTATGTTGCTAAAAAGCAGAAAGACAATGTCTGTCAGAGGTTTTCTTCCCACCCCCACCCCAATTCTATCTAGGGAAAATGGATCTTCTCCTCACAGACATACACAGGTCCTTCTCCAATATTCCCACCCAATAAATATTAACTAGATTAACTATTATATAACATTATGTCAAAAAGATGGAGATGGCGTACTGCCACCACCAGTAGGCTACTTTGAAGAGTTGAAAATAGGTGAGGGATATGATTAAAGTTGATCATTTGGGGAAATCATGGGGGATTCGTTATAAGAATGTTAAGGCTGGTGACAAGAAAATCAGTGTAATGTAGTCACAGGTAAATTGGAGATGATAATATTTATTTCTAAAAGTCTGTTCAATTAGGAATCTTCTCAGAATTGCAAGTGAAGTCGAGTGTGGAGAGGAGATGGTAGAGTTAACTGAGTTTGGTTTTGCCATGCTTGGTTGTCGAGCTGTGGAACCCTGAAAGACAACAAACAAGTAGTTTCTTTTCAAGGCCTCATTAGCTATTTTGGACGAGGTCCAAATTGAACTTATTTAGGGTGTAATATACCTAGAATAAGAACTGAGGCCTGGGTCAAATGGTGGAGGTCAGTGAAGATTCTAGGTAAGGTGAATTTTACAGATAAGGAACGCTGACAGTGTGAGCTGAACTTGAACTGGAGAAGTAGAAGAGGACTAAGTGACTGCAGTACCCCGAGTACAAACAGGAGAAACCCACTGTGGAAATGGGATGGAAATGTGTATAAGAAAATGCCTGGTTCATCACTGCTGGAACTCAGCAGTGCTGTGGAAGACTTTAATTCCAAAGTAGTTCTTGCGTATGGTTGATGGGTCACCTTTGCAGTCTACTTTTTCCTTTCACGTTCTTGCATCCCAGCACACCAGGACTGTTGGGAGTTTCATGAACTCTCGGGTGAGCTGTGTTTGTGTTTCACTCCCTTTATATTGCCTTTTTATGTATCAAACTTTGACAAGCCTGGAGAAGAGACTACAATTTTAATTTGGAAAGCTAGGCATTTGCTCATCCCAAATTTTACTCCCAATAGCTTCTCCATCATTGTCTGGACTGAGATGTAGTCTACTCTACCTGCACTGTGACAGGTGTCTGCACTAAGCTGAAAACTCACCAGAATTTTGACTGGCTTTATCTGTGTCTGTTTCCTTCCATTATCTCTAGTAATTACTATGTAAAATTATACACATACTTACTGGAACCAAACAGGCTGACATCTAGCCTGCCTTGGACTTCTGGTTTGATTCCATACCCAGAACAGCATAGTTTATGTCCGGAGCCTTACAGTCAGAGTAATAAAATCTACCTTACAGATTTTTCATGAAGGGTAAGATAAGGCAAATATGACCAGAACTTGATATGATACACAGCACAAGGATCACAGAGACCTAATGAGAGCATTACAAATACAAAAACACAATGAGCCTCACATAGTTATTTCTTGTAAATTGGAAAGGACAACTCCACTAGTGGATGATATAGCATGTAATGGAGAGATGTTCAAATGATGAATTCTTACACCATTTCTCTACTTGTAAGATATGGAAAGTTTGACAGGACATATTGTGGGAAAAGAGAACCCTAAACATACCCATGTTTGACTTAGTATTCAGGCCTAACAAAAATGCTTGCCTCTTCTTACCCAACAAACTGTGAACTGCATCTTGTTTGCAGATCTCAGGGAATCACCTAGTTCTGTATCACACAGTGCCTCAGTAAGCCACCCCCCCCACCGCCATCTTGAAATGTCAGGGTCACCCAAGGAGCTTTGGAGAACTGTCATACCAAAAGGATGCTTGTGCAAAGCAATAATTCTGATGGCAGTGAGGAACATCTGATTATTTTGTGTGAACACAGCTTTTGACTACTTCTTTCTTATATTCACACACCTCTATACTGACTTGGTTTCTTATTTTGTGGGGTTCTTCATTTTGTTTTATCCTTTTAGAAAGAAATGAATTGTGAGCATTCCATAGCCCTTCCCCCAAAATTTCTCCTGTACATTTCCCCAAAGAGGTGAATCTGCCCCAGGTGAACAACCAATAAGTGAGCTGTCCTAGAATCTAGGTTACAGAACCCACCTATTAGGGCTGATTCCTGATTCACGGTGACCTGACTCCTTTTTCTCATCTTCCTTGTGTAGTTCATTTTTGGGGAGGGAGGGGCATTTATGGTCTATAGATATGTTCTACATCCTGGAAGGTTAGCATCAGATACAATTATTTCAAAGTGAAATCTGTTTGTTTTTAATCCACACACGCAGTTTCCCATTACAGTAAAGCTTTCACAGTTGAGTACCACTGATCTCTTGTGTTCTTGAAAAGGATTGGTGATTAAAATCACCCCTTTTGCAAGCAGCTACCCACTGCTGCTCTCCACAGAGAATAATAAACTACCATCCACAGAAATATTAAGATACCACTTAGAGAATTAGAATTTTAACCACTTCATGTGGCTGAGGCACAGGGGCCCTTTCAGCCCAGTGCTAGTTATTTCAAAATTGGTAATGCAGCCCAGCTTAACTCCCTGCTCCCCTGGGGCTGGCTGCCTCCTGCAGTGTGGTGTGAAACTTAACTGTAATTTGTTATGACTGATTCCTAATGCAAGTGTTAACAGTGGCTACTTGCCATGAGAAAGAGAGTGAGAGTAAGTGTTGTTTATCCAGACAAGAAGTGATACCGAAATGAGACCGGAGGTGTGATTCTAATTTGCACCTCCATTTCATTTGCCTGGAGGAACTACATTTCTTTGTCATTATTTCTGAATATATATAGTGACGGGAGAAGGGTTACCAAATGCACTGCTAACAGATGTGGCAATCACACTTCTCTCTAGCCCCTCAGTTTTTATTCATTCATACTTTTAACAAATCTCTCTGCACTTTGGGGGAAAGACCCTTACCAGAGCTACTCAAGATACCAGCTAGATAGGAAACATGAGGGATGATATCAGAGAGCATCTTGGGAGCGTGTTGAGTGCCCTGTGTCTTCCCTGTGACAATAATAGGTACTTTACATTGCATTATGCAAACATATCTTTGTATTAGGAAGGTAGAATTTGAAAACCTACTCCTATGGTTCCAAGAATTCATTCTGTAGAATGCCTGCCCTACGAAGTATTCAACACTTTTTGATAAAAGAGTTCAGTGAAAAGCTTCAAAAGGTCCACAATACATATCAGAATATCAGAATGTTGAAGGCTCGGAGAAGTTCTGAAACAAACAAACAAAACCCCACTGAACTTTAATTCTCAGCTTCTGTTTCTTCCTAGAAAACTCCTTCTTCCCTTGATGAGTTTCCGTTCTTAAAATGCCTTGCTGTTCTGAGTGCTAGGTGCTCCTTGTTACAGCATCAGCATCTAGGTAGAGTGTAGTGAGTTTCACTGGAATACTCATGGGATTACCCTAATATTTTTCTCTTGTGGTTAACTTTTAGTAGCTTTGTCCCAAATAAAACAAAAGCTTGAGTTCAGGGAGTTAAACTGAGACCCTTATACTTTTTCACACGTGGTAGAGGAGAGAGCAGAAAGTCCTGCTAGAATCTAATCTTAGCAGCCTTGAAAGTTTTCACTTAGTGCTGAGGAAGGCTTTTACCCCTTTGCCTTATGAGAAAGTTGTGTCTGAGGTTTACAAGATCATTAAGATGGTTCTTCAGCACTGGCACTTGTCATGTATTATGGAAACAAAGCCTTAGGGAATGCCTGATGGACACATGTTGTCCCTCCCTCTGTAACTGTTAGCAATAATCTACAAATACGGACTTTGAGTCTCTATTTTAAAACACACACACACAACTGTGATACATACTGAGCTTCACTGGCTTCTGAAAACTCAGGGCCAGGGAATGTATCTATAATAAATCAAGAAAACTGTTGCCTCTACCAACCAGTACTTGGTCACTTTAGAATGTAATCCTTGCAGTTCATTTTCTTCCTGCCATATTACAGACACAGCACCCCAACTTTCTGTCTATTGCTGAGAAGTTAAACAGCCGGTATAGTGGTGTGTGGTATTCCAAAGACTAATGTTTGCAGATTGACTCAGGCTGCTATTTGAAAGGTTGAACCTCAAGGTACCACTTTGTAAAGAATAATATATTAAAAGGGAAAATGCACAGATGTAAACTCTGGTTAAATCAAGAACCATCTCCATAACATCTTCATGAGACATCAGCACTGATCATGCTGCTTGTCCATGTGAACAGAAAGGTGGGTAGGAATAACAGTGAACAGCATGTTTCCCCTCAGAGTTAGCCCTTCACACCAGGTAATCCACAGGGAAGATGTGACAGGATTGAGGCACTCAGTAGAATGAGTGTAAGCACATTTCTCACATGCTTTGAAAAAATGGTTGCATGGAAAAGCACATTTCATAACCAGTCACAGCCCATGCATTTAAGAACTAAGTGAACAAAATTCTGGCCCAGCCACATGTAGCCCTAAGGTCTTTTAGAAACTGATTTTCCCAGAGATGGAGCCATTCCAGGCACAGATGAGTTCCCAGGACTGGGTTTCTCAATTTGCTGGCAGGTTTCAGATAACTGTGCCTGGCCTCATTTGGAGACCCAGAGGTATAGGAAGGCAAACTCTTGTAAGTAGTGCTGACAGGTTATTTTATCTTCAATTAAGTTGTAGCAAGTTGCACCAAGATCAGATTGTTCTACCTAAATTAAAGATGTTCTTCCTCATATTGCAGTCTGTGATGTGGGGGAGGCTCAGCATAGGTGGAAGTACACACCGAGGAGCCCAGCAGCCTCACACACTGGACCCCCAAACAAGTGAAGAATTTCTACCCTAGTTCCACTTCGCTGCCTGTAACTGTGTGGAAGTATGAGGCTCTCTTCCTTACACAGAAAGGAAGGAATCGCTCCGTGTACTCTTTAATTACAAAGAAAAATTAACTTTTATATGGGAAATGGGCATTAGGCGGGTAAACTCCCAGATTCTACTCATCTAAGTAAAGGCACTTCTTGTTAAAATCAATTCCTGTGTCCCCAACACTGAACCTTCATTGTTACCACAGAATAAATGAGGCATTGGAGTAGATAATCAGATTAATCTGTCAAACGCTTAACCACTTTCACTATACCCCTGGGAACTAGAGTTACCCCAAGCTGTACATGCACCTTACTGGAGAGCATCCCCTAACCTGTTGATCCAATTCACCCATGTGAACACAAGATATTGTTTTGTGAGAATAAGTCCCTGCTGCAGCAATGAGCCCAGAGAACAACATGAAGAAGCCGGAGGACTTCACAGGCACCATCTTATTTCTATAAACATCATCTTGCAGTAAACTGAATGGAAGGAGGAAGGTAGAGAAGCCAGGTATCCAATCCCATCTACATCACTGACTAGCAGAATGTGTTGGACAAGGCACTGCCTTAGATCTTGATCTCAGACATTGCACACATGTGGTGTGTAGCTTCCCAAAGCTTACCTTCTAGTGGAGAGAAACAGGCACACATAAGTAAATACTCAAAACAGTTCTACATTTTCCTAGTGCTTTAAAGAGGACAGAAATAAAAGGCCAGGATAAAGAATTGCTAGTGAAGAGTGAGAGGAAGCTAGTTTTAAAAGAAGGGTATTGAGGTAGTAGATACTCAAACCTATAGTTATTGAGAAGATACACTTATGAAGAAGGAAACAGTAACATAGTAGTTCCTGGATAGTGGCTGATGTTTTCATTTGACACCAAAGGCAAAAGAAGGCTAGTATCCTGCTTCAGTAGAGGTAGGTGAGGGAAACTATTCCTATTCAGTATAGGGTGAGCTTTTGTGTTCTGTACAGGGCTCCAACTGTATGAGACACAGGCATGCTGGGGGAGGATGTAACGGTGGGTTGTATGTATTGATTTGATGGGCTATGCATCTACTCAGATACTTGATTCAGCTTTGTCTCTGAGTGTACCTGTGTTGGTATTTCAAATAATAGACTAATAAAACAAATCGCCCTTTCAGTGTGGAAGGAATCACCTGACCTATCAATGGCTGGAATAAAAGAGAATAGCACATTTCCAGCCTTACCATACCTCTACCTACTTGCCTGAACTGAAATAGTTTCTTTTTACATTGCACTGAGGCTTCAACACTGCCATGTGTGAAAGGTTCTCAGAACTTCACTGTCATAACACCACTGGCTCTCCTGAATCTCTGGGCTTGCAGATGGCAGCTCACAGAGTATCTCAGCCTGCAATCACATGTACCATTTTCTTAGAATAAGTTTCATTGTGGGCAGAATTGTTTCTCTACAATATTTGTCAATTTCTCTTGGGAATCCTAACTGTGAGATGATCTCTTTTATTCAGTCTCCCATTCAACTGTTAATCTCCTCCAGAAGCATCCCTTGATACTCTAGGGATTGACCTAGTCTAACCTTTGGTTAGGAATCTGGGCATCCTTTAGTCCAGTCAAGTTGTCACGTAAAGTCATATGTGGGCAGTGGAAAAGAGAGGAGCTCATGAAATCATGCAGATGCAGAGCCTTGCAGTGGTCAGGGATTTGAAGTTCATTTTAAGTGTCTTAGTAAGGGCTTTGAAGGAGTTTAAATGAGAAGCAACTTGATCCTACCTATTTTAAAATTCATAGCTCCCTTGGCCCAGTGATATGGTTCAGCAGATAAACACACTTGCTACCAAGGCTGATGACTGCAGTTCAATCTCTGAGACCCACATGGTAGAAAGAACTGTGTCCTACAAGATGTCCTCTGACCTACACACATATACACACCTAGTTTAAAACCAATTACTCTTCGAGGATGGTGTCATGAAAGAATGAGGCATAAGATGTTTGAATAGTAATAGAAGTACAGACAAGGGAGATGGAATGAAGGAAAATTAGAGAAATATTTTAGTTAGGTGTGGAGAGAAGACAGGGTAAATCAAGTATAACCCAGCTTTATAGAAAGGCTTTCTTCTTTGCATCTCTCTGGTAGGATGAGAATCAGATAGTGGTCTCAGACAGCAGTCATCAAACTCTATCCTGTTTGTTTTCATGTGGCTTGTGATACAAGAATCCTCTCCCTCCCTCCCTCTCTTCCTCCCCATCCCTCCCTCTCTCTCTTTCTCTCCCTTCCTCTCTCTCTCTCTCTCCCCTCCCCTCTCTCTGCCAGACAATGGCTCTAGGACAGCCAAAGCTACAAAGATACCCTGTCTCAGGAAAAAAAGACAAAATTATCTTCTTTGTTTTTCAGTGGTTAAAAGAACACTTGAAAAGGAATGTCTCATCACCACAGAACCTAAAATATTGATTATTATCTGACCCTTTACTGACTTCTGTCTTTGGAAATACATGTTGATGTTGAAAACCCCAGGTCACATAAATCTTGCTGTCTATTGGCAGCAACACTGTGGAGTATAAATTTCTCCTTTCTGTTTGTGGACTAAAGTTAGCTAGCATTAAAGGAGCATTTTATTCACCAGCATTGGAACCTCAACCTGCTCTCACAGCCAACCAAGCACTCCCTGAAACCACTGAGAGCTTAGAGATAACATCAGCTGTGAACAAAGCCATTTGT
The DNA here is from genome assembly GCA_004025045.1 of Sigmodon hispidus. Classification (NCBI taxonomy): domain Eukaryota; kingdom Metazoa; phylum Chordata; class Mammalia; order Rodentia; family Cricetidae; genus Sigmodon; species Sigmodon hispidus. Next base: position 191,384 of record PVIH01001025.1, read on the forward strand.
TCTACTTGGGTTTTTATGTGTTTTCTCTTATATCAAAGGGGCCAATTGGGCAGCACTAAATGGGGAAATAGGCAGATGGCCTAAGCTCCAAGCAAGTGGACTAGCCCACTGACAGAGGAGAGGGCTCAAGTGTGTGCTGACCAGCAACTACAGCTGAGACTAACTTGTTTTCAAACCTGTGTGCTCCAGAGGTTGTCTACTGGATTGAGTCAGCTCTTCTGGCCCTGAAATTTCACACAAGTGACATTCTGTGTTAGGCATCAAGCTTCTGTCCTCTATGTAGCTATGGAGGTCATTTTCTCTATAACTTCTTGGCATCACAAAGTTTTTATACAGATAGAAGCCATTAGCCAGGGGTAAGAACAAAGCAAACCCAGCATGCTACACAGAGGCAAAGGAGCATTTCAGAATTCCCTGAGACATTGTGCAAGTGAGTATGCTAAATATCTCCAATAAACATGAATTTGACACCTGGAACGTTTTTCCATTGGGGAAAACACCTAAATATTTTGGATTGCATCATAATTTTCTAAAACTGGCATTTTCTTGGAACCTATGTGGCTAGATTATGCTTACACAAATGTATCCAAGACTTCATGATCTAAATTATAAAAACGTAGAACAACTTTTGAGTTATGACCTTACTCCAGGACCCAGGTAGACTGAGGGCTTTCTGGAAGACTGAATCCTGCTTGGTAAGGAAGTGGAATCCAAAGCAAAAGGCTCCCCTCACAGGCCCCAACTGCTGCTAGAAGGGAGCTCTGCTGTCCCTAGCTCTTCATCTGTGTTAAGGGACTCTTTTTACCTGCTGCACCTCCACCTTGGTTCACCTTGAGTGACAGGAAAGCAATAGTTCAGTGCCACAAGATGGCATGATAGATGAGATGGATGAGCTGGCCCAGGAGCATTCCCAGCTAATGCTCTCTAGGCTCAGTGGGCTTTCTACAGCAGCAGCAGCAGCAGATCTTCAGTGAAGAACATTCAACATTCCTTTCTCATCTTTGTTTACTCACTATTTCCGTCTGCCTGACCTAATGTTTCCTTTCACTATTGGTTTTTACCTCCTGGAAAAAAAATCTAAAAAGAATTCTGAGCAGGAAGTGTTCTTTAACCATAAAGAAAAAGAAAATCTGCTGCTCCAGCATTATTTTTTTCTTACTATGCTAATCATTTTTGAATACATTGTACAGATGGTAGGTTGTATTTTTATGGAGGGCTTTTTTTTTTCAAGCCAAGTTCATAGACATGATCTTGAATTTGTAATGCTGTATTTCCAAAGTGTCTTTTTTGGCTGTCAAAATAGCACCAGCTTTAAAAAGTACATAGACACTCTGGGCAAGGCTGATTATTTCTGCTTGCTTTCTTTATACAAAATAAGTATTTTTCCCTGTTTGGAAAGATAACATATTCGTTGTAGAGGACTAGAAAATGAGAATAGAAAAGAAGAACAATCCATTGGTTTAAGCACTACCTTTATACACCCTCTCCTCCTCTTCACCCTCTTCCCCTCCTTGCCTTTGGATCATAGAATAAGCAATATTATTCAAATCCATTCAGTTCCAGCTCCTGTCTCCCTGTCAGATATGCAGGTTGCAGACAGCTGGCTTGGAGAACACATTAATAGAGGCTGTGCTTGTGTGCAGTTTACATGATAGAACAGGAGATCTTGGGCTTAGGAGCCATAGTCCTTGGTTTAGATTGCAGAATTAAGTGATATTTTCCCAGGAAGTTCCTTGCCTGGGTTCTAACTATAAATTGAGAGAATGCTTGTAGAGATTTTCACAGAGCCTCAAGTTCCTAGTGAGGGTAAATGGCAATGATGGTGTTCACCTTTTGAGCACCTGGGTATAAGCTGTGTGCTTCAATGAGAAACTTGTACATCTATCTCACATGGTTCATATTTTAGGTTTTGCAGAATGAGCCAAAATCAAGGGTCATATAGAGAACACATAACCCCTTATATGTAAGCATTTAAGAAAGTGAAAAAAAGAAGATGGTCACTCAAAATGGGCTATAGACAGAATTGTATCAGCTTCTGTATTATAATCTTTATAACTCTGTGCAAATCACTCTTCTTGTTTTTATTTAAAAGATATTTTAACATATCAACCACAGTTTCCCTTCCCTCTCCCCCTCCTGCACACTCCCCTGTCCTCCCCCATTCACTCCTTAAAGAGGTTAAGGTGTTCCATGGGGAGTCACCAAAGTCCAGCATAGCAAGTTGAAGCAGGCCAAGGCTCCACAAACTTCCCAAGCCACCAAACTGCCATCCACATTCACAGGGCCTAATTCTGTCCAATGGAACTTCCCCAGCTGTGAACCCAGAGTCAGTGAACTCCCAGTGGCTTGGATCAGCTGTCTCTGAGTTTCCCCATTATGATCTTGATCCCTTTGCTCATATAATGCCTCCTTCTTTTCTTGGACTGGGAGTTTAACTGTGGATCTCTGCATCTGCTCTCATCAGTTGCTGGATGAAGGTTCTATGATAACAATTATTATGGTGGTCATTCATTTGATTACAGGGAAAAGCCAGTTCAGGTACCCTTTCTTCTTTTGCTTAGAGTCTTAACTGGGTAATCCCCAAATGGCTTCCTCCATCAAGATATCTCTCTCTTTATACCTTTTCCAACTCTATCATCCTGATCCCTCTTGTTTTTTTTCCTGCCTCCCCTCCCCCCATGTTCCAAATTTACTCAGAGCTTATCTATTTCTCCTTCCCAGGGGGAATGCATGGATGTTTCTTAGGGTTCTTCTTTTTACCTAGCTTCTCTAAAGTTGTGAATTGAAGCCTGGTTATCCTTTGCTTTACATCTGATACCCACTTATAAATGAGTACATAGTATGTCTGTCTTTCTGGGTCTAGGTTATCTCACTCAGGAAAATTTTTCTATTTTCATCCATTTCCCTACAGATTTCAAGATGACAATTTTTTAACTGTTGCATAATACTCCATTGTGTAAATGTACCACATTTCTTTATCCATTCTTTGGTTGTGGGGCATCTGGGTTTTTTCTAGGTTCTGACTAGTATGAATGATGCTGCTATAAACATAGTTGAGTAAATGTCCTTGTTGTATAAATGTGTATCCTTTGGGAATATGCCCAAGAGTGGTATTGCTGGATCATGAGGTAGATTGATTCCCTGTTTTCTGCAAAACTGCCATACTGATTTCCAAAGTGGCTTTACAAGTTTATATTTCCACCAGCAATGGAAGAGTGTTCACCTTATTCTACATCCCCTCAAACATAGGCTGTCATCAGTGTTTTTGATCTTAGCCATTCTCCTAGATGTAAGATGGTATCTCAGAGTTGTTTTGATTTGCATTGCCCTGACAGCTAAGAATATTGAGCAATACTCTGTTTTTCTGCCAGTTGAGATTCTTCTGTTGAGAATTCTGTTTAGAACGGTATTCCATTTTTTTACATTGATTTATGTGGTACTTTTATGTCTAGCTTCTTGAGTTCTTTATATATTTTAGAGATCAGCCCTCTGTCAGATGTAGGGTTGGTGAAAATATGTTCCCATTCTGTAAGCTGCTATTTTTGTCTTATTGACCACATCCTTTGACTTACAGAAGCTTCTCAGTTCCAGGAGGTCTCATTTATTAACTGTTACTCTCAGTGTCTGTGCTACTGGTGTTATATTTAGGAAGTGGTCTCCTGTGCCAATTCATTCAAGGGTATTTCTCACATTCCGTTAGGTTCAGTATAATTGGCTTTACGTTGAAGTCTTGGATCCACTTGGACTTGAGTTTTATGCAGGGTACATTCTTCTACATGCCACCATGTAGTTATGCCAGCACTATTTATCGAAGATGCTTTTGTTTTTCCGCTGTTCATTTTTGGGCAAGTCACTCTTCTAATGAATGACGGACTCCGGGTTCAGACTGAGGTGGCAAGTGTCCTGCCTCTAACCCCTAGGTCATGCAAGTCCAGTCTCCTGCCTGAAGGCCAGTCTTAATTTTATCTAAGCCGTCACTTATCTTTGCCTCAGTCCATGCAGTCTACTCCCTTCTTTGTAACATGACCCAGCCCATTCTGTGATCCATACCTACATCTCTTCTTCCCCCACAATGCTGTTCTTACGCTGGAACCGAGGCAGCTCTGTTCCTGCTCAGGATGTTTTCACTGTTGCTCTCTCTCTGTGCACAGTGCTGATTCTTCCCTGCTTGCTTTGCTCACTGCATATCCTTCAGATCTCAGTCCAAAGTGGACCTCAGTTGGAGAATTTTTTTCCCAAAATACCTGTTCCCTATGCCCTGGATGTTCTAACACATCATTCTTTATTTTCTGACCTCTTTATTCCTCCCTTCCTTCCCCCGAGCACCCTGCAGTTGAGTTGTTTGCATGTATGTGTATCTGCTTCTTCTGCTCTATAGAAAGCAAGCTCCTCCAGGCAAAAGGAGGCCTCTGCTCTCCATTAACCCATTCCCAGCTCAAGGGTAGTTATGTAGAACACAGTATTTGGCAGATGATTTGTCTTACTAAGTGTTTTTAGAAGTGAGCTTAAAATTTCATTTGTGAACTTCCATGATTTCCAAATCCATGTAAGTTTCTTAAGGTACTCCCATTTGCTTTGTAGCTTTAAGGCCTTCTATTATTAATAAGCTCAACATCCAAGGAGGAGAATTATTGTCTCTCTTGTGCAGGAACAAGGACACACAGCTGGCCTGCCTGCATAAAGCAGAAGCTAGACTTCAGTACAAGGAGCGATGACATGAAAGAGAAACATGCCAGCCAGCCAGCCTCACCTGGTTACTGGAGATTCTCTTTGCACGTAAGAGGTGTGTGGGATCTTTCTTGTGCAGCTCTGATTTATATACTAGATTGACTCAACATTCTAAACCTCTGACCTACTTTGAGGAGATATTAAAAGCTGTCAATCATCAGACCACCCTATTAATAACACAGGAAAGGCTGGAATATAAACCTTAGATGTATTGACTTTGGGAACTCAATTATTCACTGTTTTCTAGGGTCCTTGTAGCTATTATAATGTATCCAGCATCATCTTATCTCTGGCACTTACTGTTGGATGCCACTGGCACTGGCAATCTTAAAGTGAAACAGTTGGATCTGTCTTTAGATGTCAGCTGCCATTTTCTGAGGTTCTAAACTCATCTCCACCCACTGGTCTTGGAGTATTCTTTAGCCCTTTGGAATTTCTGATCCAGAGTGTCCTTTTACCTAAGCTATTTTAGTGGCATATTTAGGTCTTGCAGTTAAACTCTGAGGTCTACATTCATGTGCTTCTTCATTTGTGTGCTTTTGTACAAGCTGCCTTTGTATTCTACCAAGCTCTGTAGAAGTATCTTCTGCATGTTTTCATTTTAAGGCTGTGTTTTAATACTTAGCAGGTAGTCTCATCTGCAAGAGGTAGTTAATAAATGCCATTGAATGAAATCCTACAAGGAATGTGGTTAAATGTGTTTTTTTTTTCACTTTTGAGCATATAGTCCTTTTTTTAAAAAAAAAAGTTTTGTTGAAGTATAATATATATATATATATATATATATATATATATATATATTCCCAGCAAAGTGCACTGAGTCTACGGCTCGATGAATTTTCACACTTTGGACATTGCTGTGTTCAGGCTAATATCAAGAACACAGCATGACCAGCATCCCCAAAGCTTCCCCTATGCCTCACTTCTGCTTTATAATCTTTTTAAATTTTTCCTTCTTTTCAATAATGAAAAGGAACCCATGTTCACTGTTAAAAAATTGAAAAGTAGAGAAAAGCAAAAGGGAAAACATACTTCTCTTTATAATGCACACATTTTAACATTTTTACATTCTTTCAGTGTTCCCAATGCCTCTATGTGCACATAAATATATTTTAAAAACTGAAACATGATTTTTAGATTTATAGTTCTGGGTCTAGCTTATCTTATCATGTTTCTTTGTGAAGAAATGTATATATTGTTAACATATCACTCTGTAAATATATGTATGTGTATACATAACCCCCCCCCAAAATTGTACATTAATGACAACATGACATTCACTGTGTGCATAAATCATTCTCTTTTATAGACAAACTGGTTGCTATCAATACTTAGTCATTTTATGAATCATTATTATAAATGAAAATGAACCCTAATAAACTTATAATCTACATATATTTGGTTCCCAAACCAACCATCTTTTAACTCACAAGTTTAAAAATGGATATACATGAATTCTGACACAAAGAAATTGAGTTTTGCATTTACTCTGAATGACATAGTCAGTATAGTCAGAATAGAATGAGCACATACTCTTCTTCAAATCTACAGAGACATCTCCTCAGAGCAGATGTCATTAACTCTTCAAGGTTCACTATTGTTATATAGGGACATTGCTCAATAGATGAGACCTTTGAAATAAAGGCAGAAGTGTTTTTATTTTAAACTTGACTTTTATTACAACAAAAACACTTGTTGGATAACTGACTTCATGCTCTACATCAGGGTTAGCAAACACTCTCTTGTATAAAGAACCAGATCAATGCTTCAGCCTTTATAACTGTGGGCTCTCCATTGCAACCCTCCAACTCTCTCGTGCTGATGGTGACATATGAACACATGGCTTAACTATGTTCTATCGAAAATGTGTTTACCACAGTGGCTGGCATTGGACAGCACACCCTATTTTGAGATCTATTCAGTTGTTTACTAGTATGTGTCTGATGTCTTAAAATGTGAATATTGAATATGAATTGTAGTAGTAACTTCCTGGCCTGTCTGGCCTGTGATTCAGACCCTCAGACCCGTAGTTCCACAGAAACACACAGACACTTTCATTAATTTTATGATGATCAGCATATGGCTCTGGCATATTGCTAGCTAGCTCTTGCTCTTAAACTCTCCCATCTTGTTTAGCCATGCAGCTTTGTACCTTTTGTCAGAGAAACATTTCAACTTCTTTCTTCTACATCTGCTGGCATCTCATCATGGTGTATCCATGGTGTCTTTCTGGCTACTTCATTCTGCTCTTCCTGTTCCCAGAGTTTCCCTAGTCTGGTAGCTCTACCTTCAGTTCCTGTCTGCCTTTGGCCAATCAGCATTTTTACTAAACCAGTAGGCGGAACAATTATTTACAGTGGAACAGAACACAATCTCACTACAATGAATGCTAGTTTTGCAGTTCTGAGAATGGACATAATACAGACTTTAAAGTCAAAAGTTTGAAGACAGTTTGTTTAAAAAGAAGACAAGCAAGCTAAAATGGTAACTTCACAACCAAGAGGTACACATGAAAACTGGGCATAGAAAAGTGTTCAGCATTTGTTGTCACTCTTATATTTGCCCTAATGCAAACCATGGTCTTTGTCAGTATTAACAATTATGTATTTATAGTGTCCATTAATCTAAAGAATATATCACATTGATATAAGAATAATAGGGAGAATGTTCTGTGTGCAGGCAGCTTCATAAAGAACTCTGCACCTTCTATGTAATCTTAAGATTTTCATTTAAGCTTTATGATCTCTAGAAGAAAGGAGACACTGGTTCACACCTGCTAGAATGGCTAAAATCCAAAGCCCTAGTCACACCGTACTGGTGAGAACATACAGCAAAAGAAACAGGATTTCACTGGTGGGAGTACATGTGGTATAACCACTGTGAAAGACAGATTGGCAAATTATATAATGGAAAGCATTATCAACATATTCAGTCCAGGAATCACCCTAGTTATTTGCCCAAATGAGTTGAAAACTTAAATATACATCCAGAAAAACTACACATGTTTATAATAGCTTTATACATAATGGGCAAAAAATTAGGAGCAGTCAAGATGCCCTTGAATAGTTGAATGTGTAAACAAACCAGTAAATACATACCATGGGATATTATTCAGTGATAAGGAGAAATGAGATTATCTAGCCATAAAAAGACGGGAACCTTAAATGCATATTTCCAAATAAAGGAAGCATGTCTGAAAGGCTGTGCAATTAACGTGACATTCTGGAAAAGGCCAACTATGGAGATAGCAGAAAGAACAGTGGTTGTCAGCTGTTTGAAACAATGGAGGAATAGAGGGCAAACTAGTGGGAGACAGATAATTCAGGCTGTGATGCTTCATGCAAAAGTATGAAAGCAAACATATAGCATTGTGTATTTGCCAAAACTCATGGCGTGCACAACACAGATTAAGCCCTAATACAAACCATGGCCTTTATCAGTATTAATAGTCATATATTCATAGTGTCCACTAATCTAATGAGTATATCACATTGATGTAAGAATAATAGGAAGAGTCCATGTACAGGCAGCTGCATTGAGAGCCCTGCACGTTCTATACAGTCTTGAGATTTTGGTTTAAGCTTTATGATCTCTAGAAGAAAAAGTCTACTAATTTTGAAAAAGTTTCATATGCTACCTTTTCTGTGTAATTTTGCTTCCATACAACTTGAACTGCGGGGATAATATTTTGAGATTCTTCCCTGTGGGAAATGTACTATGTCTCACTGTCAACAGTGTGACATCTCTCTCTGCTTCTCAGAGGCCTTTTTACTTTTTGATGGCTCTCATGGGTATGATTGCTTGACAGCTGAGCTCTGAAGACATGTTATGTTACTATGTATTTATTCTCTCTCCTCTCTCTTTTCTCCTCTTTCCCTTCCCCTCTCCACCCATCCCCCCACACACCACCTCTATTTCTTCCCCTCTCCCTCCTTCCTCTCTGTTAATGTGATACTTCGAAGAGCTGGGAAAGCCCTTATAAATATATAAATACAAGTAAATAATATATAAAACAGCTGTTAGATTTATAAAGGAGTGATTTGCCTCAGTAGATGCACCTTTTGGAAGACAGTATCTGTGGTATGTTTTTAGAAAGTAGATTAAAAGTCAGGTATAGAACCCTTTGATTTATGATGCAAGGACTTGGGTTACTTATAAATCTACCTACTGCTCAGTCTTTGGCTTCCTTGCCTCCTCCAAAGTCGGAAGGTAAAAGCCTGTCCTCTGTTGTGGAGATGCTTTTCCAGTTTATAGTTCAACTCTGTGTGTGACTTCAAAACTGTCAGTAACTTCCCATTACCTTCAAGATGAAGCACAGCCTCCTTTGCAGCAATATCAATAATACCAGACAGTGAATCAGATGTGAAGATCATTGCTGAGCATGCAGAGCCTGTGGTGGACACCTTCCTGCATGTACACAAAGCCCCAGTACTTGTCAGTAGGTCACACCCCAGCCCAAAGGGGCCCATAGTCTCTGAAATCTGGCAGCTTTTGCACACATTTTTGGAATGTGTGTTTGGAACCTCTTCTGCTGTGCCCAAGTAATCAACTTAGGTGTCATGTTCCATGGTGGTACTTTAAATTACTATTTCCATAGAAACTTCCAGAACTCTGCACACATTTCACCTATAGGACTTAGGACTTGATTTGCTCTTTGGATTTGGGCAGCTTTCCAGGATTTCACTTGTTTCTTGCTTCTCTGGTTTGTGTTGAATACCTAATGCATTATCCCTTTAACTGACTGGTCCTAAGTAAATAGGTCAAGGAGAAGCACCAAGTTAGTAAAGATCATGTTAACTGCTGTAATAAATAAATACATGTCCACGGTTTCTTTTTATTCATTCAGACTCCTTCCATTTTGTAGCTGTCAGCCTTCTGTACCATGAGGATTCTAAGGCTGGTACTGGACAGGTAGAAATGTGGAAGACTATTTCCTTGAGAGTCATGGGCCTTATGGGAAGCAGTGTACATCAATATATTTATACAGTGGCCCTAGCTATACGTTCACTCTAACTGTAGGAGGAGGCTCAGAAATCTCTAGCCTAACTATGCATCTGTGAAGAAGATACATTAGTTTATAAAGCATCTATTAATTTTCTGCTGTTGCCTTTCTAGGGAGCTAACTTACATTCAGGTTTGAGTTTTCATCACTTTCCCTTGAGGTATCAAGCTGCTTTTAGGCAGAGGATGCATGCTGTAGAGAGCAATGATTGAAAGGATAAATCCCTGGTGCAAAGTGAGTTATTTAGAAGCTATTTTAATACTTACATATGATTCTTTTCATATTTTGACATTTTAATCTATTTGTACTTTATCATTTTACAAAGGCAGATTTTGCAGAAGACTACCCCTACTCCCTGTGCTATGCTTAATGGTGCCTCTCCTCATACTGCCATATGACAGCAACATGCCCTAACCTCATGCAATTTCATGATATGTACATTTCTTAGAGAGTTAAAGCATTTCTACATGTGTAGTGTTACTAATGTTTATAGGAAATGGATTTTTGGAATTTCACATAGTAAGATAATTAGAATTCAAGTCAATGTGATAAATCACCAAACATGCCTTTGAAAGGCCTAAATTTAAATTAAACCTTTAAAAGCAATAACCTCTTTTCAATTCTGGTATTACCAGGACATAATGGAGCTGTTAAGTGGAATGGATTTGATTTACAAGTACTGCAATTTTTTCCCTCAATTGCTGATGTTTTCTACAGTGTATGTTCTGTTCTTTAAGAGTATAATCAATAACTAAGGTAAGTGATCTGCCTCCTTCTCCCATCTGCCCTACTTAAAATGCCCTCTGATACCCAGATCTGACATAAGAACTGTGTGTATAGAATCATGTCAGGTACATGTTAAAATAATTACCTGACCAAAAGGTGATTTGTTTTACATGAAACAACAATCTTAGAAAGTTAGCCACTATTAGTAAGTGGGCATTATTTCAGATTATATTTATATGCTCATGGTCTCCATGTAGAGCTAACTGTCTTTAACAGTGCTGCATGGAGGTATTGCATATGAAGAGTGTAGCCAGTGGCCTGGTACGTGAGACCTACTCTCGTAACTTAACAAAAGATTGGGTTACTTTTCTTTACCTTCACAAATCAACACCATATTTGTGACTGAAAAGCAAATGAAATTTATGCCATCACAGGTCTGAAAGAGTTCAATTTGATGTCACTGTGCTAAGGTTAAAGCATCCACAGAGCTGCCCTCCCTTCTGGGACCACTGAGGGAGAGCTCACCTCCTGTCTCTTTCATATCTCAAGGCTCTCATCTGTCCTTGGAGTGTCAACACATCTCTCTACTTTTTTACTCTGTGGCCAAAAGCCATCTTCCCTGCTGCCTGTATCACACATCTCTCTGCCTTTTTGTTATAGTTATGTAGGATTGCATTTATGGTACACCCAAATAACCATAAATAATCTTTCCATTTCAAGATCACATCTACAAAATTTCTTTGTACCAAGAAAAGTAACAATCACAGACTTCACAGGTCTCTGTTTGCGTCTGTGTGTGTGTGTGTGTGTGTGTGTGTGTGTGTGTGTGTGTGTGTGTGTGTTTAGACCAACCTGGCCTTCACCTCACCAAGATCTTTCTTCCCATGCCTCCTGAGTGCTGAGATCAAAGATGTGCACCATCACACGCAGCTCCCCTATTTCTGGAAATGGCATAACATATCTTACTGAACCTAGATTAGTGGATTTATGTCAGTTGGTCAATAAGGTCTGGGGATTGTCCAGTACCTGCCTTGCCAACACTGAGACTCGACCCAGTCACTGTCCATCTCAGAGTAAGTGTTGGAAATCCCAACTTAGGTCCTTACGCTTGAGGAGTGAGCATTTTACCTACTCCACCATCTCTCCAGCCTCTTTGGCCTATCATCATCATTATTATATTTCCAAAATATTTTTTAATTCTTTGAGAATTTCATGCTGTTTCTCACCTATATTGCCCACTCCACGACAAATCCCCTCCTAATGTTATGTCCTCCCTAAAAAACAAACAAAACACTGAGTCCACAGCGTTTCCTGTGTACACCTGGGGATGAGTGTGGGACCTGGTGCATGCTCAGCCCTGCAGTGGCAATACCCACAAAGGGAGCCATCCGTCTGTCTTCCTGCAGCCAATAGCTGCTAATAGTTTCTCAGCTAGGGGTGCAGCTTTGTGAGCATCCCCTTCCCCATCTGTGCTTTCTCCCTAAAAGACTAGCTCAAACAACATGAAAAGAGAAAGCAAAGGCAATTTTAGCACTTAGTTTTATGTGTGAGTTTGATTTTCTGACCTAGACTTTCTGTATTTTGACCTAGTAATAAAAATGAAAACAATCTTGTATTTTCACATGGCAAAAGTTCTCCTGAGAAAAATAGTATATAAGACCACCTTTTAAAATAATTTCTAATTTTTTTTTGTGATTAGAAAAAAAATGTGTGTTTTACTGGCTGATAGTCATGGGATGAAAAACTGTATCTGAAAAGAAACAGTGAAAGAGGAATGGGTGAGTGGGAAGAGGAGAGGAAGTGGGCTGGGAAGAGGGGAAGGAGGGGAAGTTTTGGCTAGGATGTAAAAACAAGAGAAAAAAGAAAACTTTTCAATAAAAGAAATGCATGTATATATGTGTGTGTGTGTGTGTGTGTGTGTGTGTGTGTGTGTTTTAAAGGCATAAAAACCTGGAACAGTCTGAAGAAAACACCTTTTCATATGCTTGACCATATAGAAATGACTACTGTTGCTGATTGGCTCTTTTAATCATGCCAAATCAGCTTCCTCCCTAGAGTGTGCAGCAGTTGTTTACAGCATTTGTCGAATGGAGTTGGAACATCATTTTGATTATAGAGTAAACAGCAAATGCAGAAGAATCAGCCATCATTAAGACCTTGGAGTCTATTTTCTTCCTCAGTTAAGATTTGACCTGACTGGCCAGAATTTGATTAGGTATAAAAAGAGCCTGGTACATATTACCCCTTAGAAGGAGTTTCATAGGTTGTTAGCATCTGCTCTTCCTGAGTACGTCTGTAAGCTACTTTCTAGCATGTTTAATAAAAACAGAACTGTTTATTCTTAGTGAAATTGATGTCATTCATGAACAGTAAAGTTTAGGACTTAATGTCTATCTAATGCTCATTTTCTCCTGAACGTTGATTTTCAGTCTTTATAAATTTGTGTGTGTGTGTGTGTGTGTGTGTGTGTGTCTATGTTTTCGTACCACAGACACCATGTTGTCATACCCCAACTTTCAGAAATCACATCTTTGTGACTTTGAACTCAGGTTATCTGATTTACAAAACAAGCACTTTCATGTGTTTTCAAGGGCACAGTGCATATTATCACTTTAAAGTGTCAGATTTTCTAGACTAAGGAGGTAGTGAAACCCAGAATGATTTTTTTCCCTTCAACATCTACATCTACTAAGAGAAACTCCGTAAAACACAATTTGTGGAGGAAAGTATTAGTAAATGGGTCAGAAACTTCCAAATGTTTGGAGTATTTCAGGACTTCTCTTGGTTGAAAAGACCTGGCGATCCATATCTGTACTCCGGCGTTGCTGTCACCTGCCCAGGTCCTCCTCATCTGATGCTAGGTAGCATCATGAAGAGCCTCTTTCCAGGTGTCTCACATTCTCCTGCATTTAGTAGTTTTCCTTTTCCTTGAGGGAACTGGGAATTGAAGTTAAATAATAGTATCAAGCCGAGTGAAGGTTCAAGAGAAGAGCGGAAAAGATTTGTGGTTTTTAAAATGTGTTGTGAAATCCTCCCAACCTCCCACCGAGTGTCATTGTGGCCCGAAGCTGAATTAGTTCTCATCCGATTAAATCACAACCAAATTCTGCGATTTCCTAACTCTTGTGAAATGCAGATTTTTAAAATGTGTCAAAAAAGAAAGAATGTAATCCTAGTAGGAAACAGCTCTCTTTTAAAAAGAGAATAATTAGCATTTCATTTATGCCATCATCTTACAATTCAACATTAAAAAAAGTTCATGTTTATGTAAGGTGATTATTAAATGCCAGGCCAGAATATATACACATTAACTTTGAAATTTAGTATTCTAAATTTATAGCCATGAAGATTTCCATGACGGAGTCTTAAGGATGGGTAGCAAACTATGCTAATATGCTTTAGTATATAATGCCTTATCTAGGATCATAAACACGTGATACCCCCACTTAACGGATGGTATGAGAATATATATTCTCTTGTACATGGTATTTTTTCCCTGAAATACTAATATGTGTCCCCAAAATGTTTTACCTGATTAATTGAAACTTAAATGACAGCTGGGACTAGTGGCCCACACCTGTAATCCCGGCAATAAAACAGACAAAAGGATTACAAATTCGAAGCCAGCTTGGACTATATAATAAGCTACTGTCTCAGAATCTCCTTCTCTCTCTCTGTGTCTGTCTATCTCTCACACACACATAGGAGAGAGAGAGTACCACTTATAACTGAAAGGTTTTTATTTCTCCTAACTATTTGCTTTTTGCACACTGTGTCTCTCAGAGGACTGAGAACTTCATCACTGCCTTACATGATTTGGGTGTCAGTCTTGCTTGACTGCGATGTTCAGACTTTTATGTGTTGGCTGGTTCAGATGTTCCTGTGCAGGGAGACTATGAAGTAGATTCCTTGTCCATAATCCAGTGTCTCATTTCCTCAGCTGAAGGTCTTAAAAGACTAAGCTATAGGGAGGAGGGTTCTGTTTTGGGCTCTCTTCAGACTGAAGTCTGGAACATTGACTGCTGCTAAAATTTCCAGCTTGCTGGCCTGCCGTACACACTTGAGACTTGGCAGACCCACTCTTCTGGGAGCAAGTGCCTTAAAATTCATAAAGTTCAGCCTCATGCTCTCTCCTCTCCTCTGCTCTCTCTTTGCTCATTTAGTTCTGTTTTCAATAGAATCTTTTTTCCTGTCAGCATCTGCTAGAAGTGCAGAGCTGGGGCTCCACCTCAGACCTAATGGATGAATGCTGGTGTCCAGGTGGTGACAGGTCTGCCTGACCGAGCCCCTATCTGCCTCCTCCTGATACTGAGTACCTTCAGCTCTAGAGTTACTACCAAATGAGAGGAAAGGCCCTCATTTGAAACTAAGGCGATAAAGGTTTCACCAGCTGGTTAATAATGTGGTCTAGAGTCATTCTTGGTGCTTTCCAATAGATGAAGTAATATTCTTTAGTGTCTTGGTGACTTTTGGACTGATTATCTCAATTTCTTAAAAAAAGAAAGTAAGCTTCCTGAAACAATTGTATACATTTGTTTGTGGTTCCAAGTCTTAATACTAGCAGTCATATCTTCTATTATTTTAACTAAGAAAAGATCACAGCTAATACAAAATTAATATTTATTTTGCCATAACTGTTGCTCCAAGCCCTTGTTTATCTTGCCTTTGTAAGTATTTTTGTGCTAAGGTGATACATATAAGTCAAAAGCAAAGAAATATTTAATGTTTTAATTAGCCCATAAAAATGGACAGGCCCCTTTTGGATATTGAAATTTTGAATACTGAAAATAGTTGAAGTTTTTGAATATTTGATTCTGGTTTTTCAAAGCATCTTGGATATTTTTGCAATGAGGGACAATTCCATATATAGATGCTAAATGCTGCCAGGTAAGTTACTACAATGTATTCAAATGGCATAGACTAGCTGTATCTTAGAGAAAAGATAATACCAGAGTCTCAAAAGCACATCACTGTTTCAGTCACCACAGTGAATGTTCTGTTTCAGGTGGTGCCTTTCCTGCATGAGATCAGAGACCCAGGTTCTGAACTGAAGGATTTCTCATTGTTAGCCTTTGACTGCCAAAGCGTCTGTGAGAGGGACAGCCCATGGGGGTTTGCAGTAGTCAGGCTTGTAAGTCTGATACACTAGCACATTTAAGTGCAAAGGATACCAGATACCGCACTGCCACTGGGCCCAGGAACAAGATCAGAGATTGGTCATCATAGTGCTCTATGCACCTGAGCTCAAGTGCAAGTTTGTGCTTCTGCCTGTGATTGATTCATGGTCTGGTGCAAAGCATGGTGGCTATAAGGGTGGAAATAGATACTTTAGTGATTGATACCACCTCACTTGTGATTCTTACTAACTTTTGGGAACAAAGTCATAGAAATAATTTTACTGACTCTTAACTTGTTCAACCAGGATTTTCCTCTCAGTTTTCTAATCCTTACATCCCAGAGGATAACCAGATGGTATCTGCCACCTTTAGCCTCGCCCTCATGTACACCTCATTTCCCAGGACTTATATTCCCTGCCTGCTTGGTCACCTAAGCAAACCCTAAAGCCCTTGCTGTGCCAAGAATCCTGTTTCTCAGGTTCCCCTAAAGAACTAGAGGAGAATATTCTCACTACTTAGGGCAGTAGCATGAACATTGTTATCTCTCACTTGTTGCTAGGGAATAAATTATTCCACAAAAAAAGCAGTTTGCTCTTCTCAGTCTTTGTTGATTTGACTCATCTGCCCAATTGTTCTGCCCCACATGCTACTTGTTGTGGAATAGTATGTTAAGATATGTTACATTCGTTTATGCTGTGGAACATTTGTTTAATGATGCAAAGATGTGTTACAGTCTTTTATGTTGCATTTGTTTAACTCTGTAAAGTTGTGTTACTTTGCCTGTCTATAATACCTGATTGGTCTAATAAAGAGCTGAATGGACAGTAGCTATGCAGGAGAGAGAGAGGTGAGGCTGCCAGGCGGAGGGAATAAATAGGGGAAGAAAAACAAGGAGAAGGGGGAGGATGTAGGGCAGCCACTCAGCCATACATCCAGCTATGGAGTAAGAAGTAAAGAAAGGTAAAAGCCCAGAGGCAAAAGGTAAACAGGATAACTTAAGTTTAGTAAAGCTGGCTAGAGATAAGCCAATCTAAGGCCCAAGCATTTCATAAATAAGAATAAGTCTCTGTGTTTTTATTTGGGAGCTGAGTGGCAGGGCCCCCAAGGAGCAAAATGTAAAAATAACCAACTACTACTAGCTGCAGTTACTCCAGTGGCTAATGCAGTTCAAGCCACTAGCTAGTCCCAAAAAGCCACTCATCAACCCCCAAGGTGGCTCTACCTGTGGCCCCAGACTACGTAAGCTCTTGCCAATCTCACAAACTGCTTCTACCACCTACTTATTATCTCAGCTCATGCTAAAGGCAGTGGAGTTGTGTCCTGAGTATTCAGAGATGGCAAAGATTGTTAGTGGATGTATCTGAAGTTTATTAACATGTCTTTTCACTTTGTCACCTGTGTCTTAAAGCTGTGTTACCTGTCCTGCAGTCTATCAAAGTCAACACTTAATTTGCTTCATCTCATGACTAGTACGGCCTTCCTCTGGGAAGATACAATGAATACAGAAGATGTAATGAATGAGGCAGTCGAGCTGGGGATAATGGCTGAAGAATTAAGCAATACTTCTAAACTAACGAGCCAGAAAGCCTTGAGCCAGTGCTGATGAATGGGAGTTGTGCTTAAACAAGAAGAAATTTACAGTAGGTCACAAAGAGCATTGTCTGGTGACACCAGTGAGCAGGAACTCATTGCATACTTGAAATTTACTGAAAGAGAGTAATGGAGGGTGTATGATCAAGTATATTTATTCGTGTATGCAAATATCACCATATGTTAATAAAGTAAAATGTAATCATATATCCAGTAGCCAAGAGTAGGGTTTTTTTGTTATTGTTTTGTCTCATGATTTGTCTAAATACCAATGTCTCTCTTTTTTCTTTATGCTCAGTAGTATTCCTCAGTATGGACATACCACAATTGCATAGCCATTCACCTATTCTGGATTAATTCGATGGTTTTTGTTGTTATTGTTTCAAATAAAGCTCATATTAACAACAAAAAGGATGCTATGAGTAAGTTTTTCTAGTGATTATTTTTAATTTTGTATGTATGTTTGTGCCTGTGTGAGAGTATTTGTATGTTAGTACAGTTTCCCAAAGAGACCAGAGGCATTGGATTCCCCTGGAAATGGAGTTAGAGGTGACTGTAAGCCATTAAACATGAGTGCTGGCAACTGAATTCTGGACTTCTGGAAGAGCAATATGCACCTTAACTAGTGAACCATTATTCCTGTTCCAAGAGTAGGTTTTAAATGTTTCCCACAAAGTGACAAATTTATTGTTCCATGTCTGCAATGCATGTTTAACACATTGAAACATCACATGACACATACATGTTTATGATATCATACACATACTACACATATATGTGCAATTATTTGTCAAATCAAAATTTAGAATAAAGATTGAACATAGTGTTATTGTCCATGGTTGCCTAAGGCAGGCATGCAATAAACTAAGCTGGAGTACAGAGGAGAAGGGCAGAGGTGTGGTCAGCCAGAATCAGCTTTGTGTCATCTCCATTTTGCTGTCTAGGGTAGAGAAGCAGTTTCCAGCACCTGATGCTCAGGGAAGAAAATGAGCATCTGTGAAAGCACAGGCTTAGCTCTCAATTTTCTTGTTGAAGAGTTAGTTACACATGTTCCTTCTGCCCACATTTTGTTTTTATCAATCAAAGCATGTTTCTTGGTTAACCCTGGTATCTATCAGGACAAGAATAATATCCTTCCCATAAAAGGAGACTCCTAGGAATAGACAGCAGATATTTTTAGAATCAATAACATAATCAGCCACATTTGCATTTCTTCTCTTTTCATTGTACAAATAATGAAAAAAACACAGAAAATACTAAAAAAGGACATAGCAACATTGCCAATTACTTCAAAAGTTCTCTTACTAGAAATAATTGCTGATATTAACATTTTAATGTATCTCAGATAGTTTTCTCTGAGAATTTTTAGAAAACTGTGCTGTCTTGCAATCTGGTGCTAACTAAATACACATTGAACAGACCACATTAACATGCAATGAGTAAACACTTAGTTTGTCTCTGTCCTGGGATCCCACAGTGTGACTGCTCCAAAATTTAGTCAATGTCAAATCTTTAGATGCTTTCTATTTGACCCTTGTGTACAAAGTTCAAATAAGCACCTTATACATACTTGCTCACTTTTCAGTTTTGTTAGATAAGTTGCTACCAGTGAAAACATTAAAAGGAGTATCTTTTGCAATCCTCATTGACAAGTTTTATAGCTTATTTCTAAGGCCTTGTGCCACCCCCCCAAAAAAAAAACCAAATGAAATATCATTGCCATAGCAATAAAGAAAAAAAAATTAGTATTTTTTTGGAAGTGCCTAATTTGACTTTGCCTTCATTTTAACTCAGCAAGTTATATTTTATGCCAAGCTTAGCACAAAATACCTGTGCAGAGCCTCTGGGGAAGGTAAGAGTTGGTGGCCTCTGACAGGAGACCTTTCCCTTCTCTGGTTACTCAGTTTTACAAATTGGCTCTCCCGGTATGTGCTGGGTCATGCTTTGTCAAGCACCATTGGTCAAAGACATGGCACTGCACATATTGAAAGAGCAGCTGATGGGCAGCCTGGAAAGCTGTCCCTCATAATAAGGACATTCACGTAGAGATCAGTAGCTTCTAAAATTTATGATAGATTTATTTGGGAATTTAATAAGTCTCTCAAGATAGAAGAAATAGTCACTCAATTTTCTTAAAGAGATGAAGAAAATTATGGTTTAAAGAATGGTTTAACACATTCCCCTTTGGCCCTGTTATTGGGGAAGATTCCTGCTTAAAAAAAAAAAATAGAAGTATGAAGAAGATAGAGAGAAGCAGAAGAAAAGCATGATGGTTGTACAGATGCCCAGACAGGGAATCTGGAGCTAGTTATTGGACACTGGGAGAGGTAACTAAAAGAAGGTGCCTAATTGAAAAGTACAGAGCTTCACATAGTCTCGAGAGTCAGAGCCATTGTAAGAGCACTCTTCTCCTGCCTGTTTACTTTCCTTAAAATAGGCAGGATGATTGTAGAATGCCAAAACATTTCCTGGGAGATGACAAACATAGCAACACACATATCTACTCATCCCAGACACAGAATCCATGACAAACCAAAGTACAAATACCACAAAAGTCTAATTTGGTAAACTAATGAGTGTTATTGGGGTTACCTACAGAAATGATTCAAAGACAGCTGCTTCACCAAAGCTCACCCCAACATAGGTAACAGCTCACAAAGTTGTGAACCTGAAGCGTATAGAACAGCTTACATGCAGCTCAGCAGGTTGGAGAGTGTCCTTTCCAGGTGCCAAAGTTGGTTTAAATGTTTTTTAGGTAGCTCAACTGGTTTCTACTTCCAGGCAGCTGATCTGAGTCTCAGAAACTTTGCAGATTTTCTCCTCTGATAGTCTTTTTGCAGCTCATCTTGTCTGTCATCTTTGCCTCTCAGCTTTTATTGCTTACACAGGTAGGGAGGGGCCTAGTGCATCTGGTCAGTTTCAGGAACTTCCTAAAGCTGTTTTGAGTTGTTTATTCTTCCATTTAAGAAGCTTCCCACAGGATTTCAGTGTCAATCTAGGAGGAAACTGCTCTGTAACAATGAGACTTGGCTAAAATAGAGCCTTAGAGAAAGGAAACCTCTCACTGTGCTGATTCCTACATGTGCAGCCCGTATGTTTACTGTGCCATCTTATTCCTAAAAGGAAGTATGATTGCAATACCTGCCTTGCATGATGTTTATAAGAGAAAAGCACAGGAAACTAATCTCTGTAAAAGAGTAGTTTTCATACATATTTTACATACCTATTAATTTCCAAGACAAAACCCTGCAATGTTCGGTTTATATGTCCAAGAGGGAATCTACAGACTGTACTGCCATATACATAGACTGATTTAATTATGACCTTAAGTCATATGACCTTACTAGATTTTTGCATTATTAAAAAATTTTGTATTTAAATGTTGTCGTATACTAAAGGATTTTTTCTTATCTTTTTAATTTTAATATTTGGTTTTATTATCCTTTCATACTTTTAAAATTCTTTGATAATTTCATAAATGTATATTCTGAGTTCCCGTTCATTACTATCTCTTCCAACACTTCCTGCTGAAACCCTTCTTCCAAACCACTTCCTCCTACTTTGATGCTGTCTTTTGTTCTTTGTTTTGTGAGACCCACTAAGTATAATTTGTTTTGCTTACATGAGCATCAGTTGAAAATAGAGGAACATGAGCAACATATCATTGCCTACAACATAGAAGAAAATGATACCACCTCCTTTAGCATCCATTAACTGCCCATAATCTCTCCATGATGGGTAGGACTTCATAACCCCTCCCCCCAAGCATGATGAAATGGTGAAAGGTCCACTCTTGTGTACATATTGTTCATATAACCACATCTACTGAGAGTTCATGTATTCAGCAATCTTGTCATACCCAGAGACTGTTTTACTGCATCCCTCCTCAATCTATGGCTCCCACATTCCTTTGATGATGTTTTTTTGCAATATTCCCTGAGCCTTGGTAGAGGTGATATAGATGTCCTGTTCAAGGCCTCTCTCACTGTATTGCAACATCCAGGGTTCTTCCATTTTACAGTGCTATCATTTAATTGCCCAAATTTATGGCTGCAGCAGAGAAAGAAAAACAGAAGAGGGCTTTTTCCAGGAGATTTTCATGGGCTGGTCCTAGCTGGAGCACACATCCCTTGTACTCATGTTCTGGGAACAGAATTTTCACTTACATATTGCTTTCTTAGAACAAGTCTATGCTCAAGAAATGTGATGTGAGTTCTGGAGAGTAGCTGACGAAATCTGTAGTATGTTCTGATTCCAGGGAAAGGAAATTTTAAATGTTTATTTCTGTCACCAATATTTGAAGGGAAGACATGATTGGAGAGGGAGCAGAAGAAGAGGAGTAGAAAGTGACTGGAGAGGGAGATGTTTGGTTTGGTTTGGTTTGGTTTGGTTTGGACTGGATGTTTTGAGACAGTCTTTCTGTGTAGTTCTGGATGTCCTGGAACTCACTTTGTAGACCAGACTTCCTTGAACTCACAAAGATCAGCCTTCCTCTGCCTCCCAAACGCTGGAATTAAAGATGTATGCCACCACTGCCCAGCAATTTAAAAGTTTTTAACCAGTGAAACTAGGTGAACCATTACAGACTTGTAGGAAATGGTGCTATAAGGCAACAGCTTGATGAAAGGCATTTTTGGCTTCAGCTCCTTGAAATACAACAGAAAAATCATCCTTTGACTCCTGAAGGAACAAATTTTAAAGGTCAGCAAGGCCATTTTCCTTAGGAAGGGCAGGATACCCTGTGTTTAAATTTTCCTGTCTCCATTTTAGTCATTGAGCTGCAGAAGATGATTCTCTTCTTTATTTTGTCTTGATAAGTACTCATCCTTGGAGTGGCTCAGGAATGGGTGTCTGTCAGATGTAGTTTTGGCATGTGCATTTCTCAAGAAAAGCATGCCTAGGAAAACTTGCTACTGAAACCATCTCCTACCTAATCACTTGTGGCATCACTGCCTGGGGTGAGTGAGCCACCCATGAATTCAAGAGCACTCCAAAAGAACAAGGATCCAGAAAGCTTGCAGCAAAGCAAGCCAATGTGCCGTCTGTGTAGCATGATAGATCTGGTGGCTACACACTTTTTATATTCTGTTTAAATTGGCTTCATGTGGAGCAGGATAACTGGTTGTTATTTCTTTAAGAGACTTCATCAACCTTACACTTTATGTGAGAAATTTCTACAGTTCTCTGGTTATGTAAGGAAGTGTTTATTATCCACAGCAGTCTTTCTTTATAGTTTTACATGCAGATGCCTCACTTAATAATCCAACCAAAGGGAGCATGTCTTCTAGACTAATTCTTACTTCCTCGCCTTTGGGGCAAAGCATTTGTGAATTTTCTGGCTCAAGAATCTTCCATTCTGGTGAAACTGGGCCATCTTTATCTTAACAAACCATTTGATATATGTTGTAGTCAAGAAGCCCTTACCAAGCAGTAGGTTTGCTCTATTTAGAAATATACTTAGTGGAACTCAAGTAAAAGAAAGAAGAGGTCCAGATTGATCCATATTACCATACTCTTTTCTTGTGATTAATATTCTAGTCACTTATTCCTTAAATATTCATGACACATTTATTTTACTGTGTCATGAGCTCAGTGCTGACGATGAATAGATTTTGGCACAGTGTCCAGTACCCTCAGGTTGCTTGTGGCTTAGAAAAAAATCAGGGGAGGAGTTTACACCCAAGCAACTGTGCACAGCCAATTACCTACATGATATGGTAGGAGTTAGCACAGGTATCTTAGAGTTTTATTGCTATGAAGAGACACCATGTCCACAGCAACTCTTGGGGTTGGCTTACAGTTTCAGAGATTTACTCCATTATTATGTTGGGAAGCATGGCAACATGCAGGCAGAAATGATGCTAGAGAAGGAGCTGCAAGTTCAACATCCGTATTAACAGGCAGCAGGAGAAGAGAGCAATACTGGCCTAGCTTGAACATTTACATTCTCAAAGCCCACCTCTAGCCACACATCCTCCAACAAGGCTATATCTCCTCATAATTCTATACCCTATGAGCCTATAGAAACCTGTGGTAGAATGTTTTCTGTATGATGTAAATAAAGAACTGTTTGGGCCCCTGCAGGGCACCGTAGAAGTGTGTGGAGAATCAGAGGCAGCCAGGTAGGAGAAGGAGGGTGGAGTTAAGTCAGTCTCCATCCGACCCCCAAGAGGAACAGACATGTAGAGGTACCAGCCAGCTACGGGCTGGGAGCCACGTGGCAGTCAAATCAATAGAAATGGGTTGAATTAAGATGAAAGAGCTAGCTAGTAATGTGCTTAAGATATGGGCCAAACAGAGTAAAAGATATAAGCGTGTGATTTATTTTCTTTGGGGAACAAAAGCCGGGGGTGCACAGACCAGGTTCCAAACCGCTGCCGCCGCCACCGCATGCGCCAGGTTACAAACTCCCGGACCCAAACGGGCCAGGAAAATCTTACTACAACAGAAACCATTTTTATTCAATGGGCCCTCAAAGCAGTGATTCATTCTGCCTACAGAAAGAATCAAAAGGAACTTAGTTTTAGAATACCTTTGTGAGCCAATGATTCAGTTTAGAGCCACACACTGAATTATTTGTAAAGAATGAATGTGAAAAAAAATCTAAACCATTCTCATTGTATACTTATAAGTATGAGAAAGTAATAGGTCAGCTGAGGAAAGCATGGAATGAGGGCTCAGCTGGGGGTGCAATGAGATGTGTAAGCAGGACTCCTTCATTCTGAGAAGTCCAACGTTCTCTTTTAGGAAGTAGGAAGCCATTGATGGGTAATAAATGAAGGAATGAAATTACTGACTTCTGCATTTTAGAAAGAGCACGGTGGCAGGTCATGGACAGTTGAGCCTGGGATTTTATGATATATTTTATTCTGGACTAGAAAGGTTGAGACACTTATTTCTATGTCTTTCAAGTGTTATCAAACATCTTTTGAGGATCATGGTGACTTAGGCCTATAAGTTCATTCATGAGAAAGTATAAAATAGTCATGAATTTCTTTGCTCATCATTTCAGCACTAAATACTGACCTGAAAAAGATTGAGATCACCAGTCATCTCAGCCTAAGGCACTTAAACTCACCTGGAAAAGGTCACTGGTAAAGTGGTACAGAAAACTGTCCCCAGGTTCTGCATTGACCTCATCCAGCTCATACTGTTGACTGATGTACCTCAAATGAGACAATACACCACTGGGCCAAGAAAGAGAGTGAGCCTCTTTTCTGTTTTTTATTCTTAGACAAATTAAAACAAGGTTCTTTGTCTTTCTGAGTTAGTTTTCTTGGGTGCAAAATAAGTGATGTTTCCTGGCAAGAGGTTATAGTGAGATTTTCGACCATATTTTGAAATAATTAACTAGTTCTAATCTGATTAATCTGTGAGGGAACCTAGTATTATAGCTGTACCTCTGATTTCAGATGGCCAACCATCTTTCTTCTGCTTTATAATAAATTACTCAAAAGTTTCAGCCTGTCGCTCACCTGTTCCCCCAACACAGGTGTTCTTTAAGGTGCTCTCCACCTATGTTTGCTATAGTTGTTATGTATTTCTCAATCCTGTCAGACGTGTGAAATTGTGCTCCTCCCGCCGTCCTCTGGCTCACTGAACAGAACCTATGAGTGCCATTCCCCTAGCCCAAATTTCCCCATGGATCCTGGGGCTTTTGCAGAGTATAGTGATATTTAGGTCACTTATGCTGCATGAAAACAAAACTGCTGTTATTTAAATATTAAATGTTAGGATATGTATGATCAAATTTTTAGGACAGGATTCCCACACTCTAGGTATCAACACAGCCACTCAGTAGGGGACCAGGTTAGAGGGTAATTTTTGTTTGTTTGTTTCAGTTTGTATTATAATGGTCACACTTCCCATTAGACACAGGGACAGGTGCTCAATGGAGAATTCCTGAACCTTTTCTGTCACTCAGTTTTTTACTGTGCCCACATGCAATGTGTAGCTCATAGTATTTTTGTCTCCAGTTTTCTGATAAGCTCTCTGCTGGACTCTGGAAATCCCTGAGCTGGTGTCATAGTTAGATTATACTCCTGCAGTCACTAGACCAGGGCTGAAAGATTGTAAGAATGCAAAAGTGTTTGTCCTTTCCTGTATTTTCTCTTCCTGTTTCCACTTCATCTATTGTTCAGTTTTGTTCTCTGTTTTTTGTTTGTTTGCTTTTTGTTTATGTTTTGTTATAGGACACTCAGCATCACCTAGATAGTATCTCCTCTCCTCTAGATTTCTGTATTCTAATTACTACATTTCTTTCTATTTCCACTAACAGCTATTGTTATTTGTTATTGGTGTGTGTGTGTTGTCTGTGTTTTCTGGTGACCTCTCAATTCAACAACACCTATTTAAATTTTTTTTAAACTTTATTTATTTATTTGCCTGGAACTGGAACCACAGACAGTTGTTAGCTACCATGTGGGTGCTGGGAATCAAACCCGGGTCCTCTGGAAGAACAGACGGTGCTCTTAACCACTGAGCCATCTCTCCAGCCCCCTATTTAATTTTTTATATCAAATTTTCTCCTGGATGAATTTGGTGTGATGTCTGATTTTCTTCCAAGATCAGGACTGGTACAGGATCATAATCACAGCATAATTGGCGAAGTGATTAAGATCAAAGGACAGAATGAACTCACAGATGAATCAGATGTAATAGACCTGATAGGAGTAGAAGCCCAGAGACATCATAATGAGGTTCCTGGGGAAGAATGCCTGAGGCAAAGAACTTGGGGCCAGGAATCTCTGTCTACCCAGCCATTCACTAAGAGTTTCTTCAACAGCTTATTTAATATCTATTAAATTGAGTTTCTTTATCTGGGAAAGTACCATTCTTGAGTGGTTTGTGTTTTTGATTCAATGAGATGATGCTTACAAGTACTTAGTGATGATCATCTCAGGAATGCACTCTTGGTTAAGATTTTTACAGTTTCTGTCTTGTGTATGCATATGTGCATGTATGCATGTCTGTGCAGTCAGGTCAACATTGGCGGGAACATCTAACTTTTAACAATTTTCAAATAAATTAAAATAGAATCTCATTATCTCTCCCTCACCCCCCCTCTCCTTCTACCTCTTTCACATACCCCCTCCTGCATTCCCTCTTAATTTAGTGGGGCCTCCTCTTCTTTATCATTATTATTACATATGCATATGAATGAATAAGTATGCAAACACAACCTGCTGAGTCTGCTCAGTGTTGTTTGCATTTATATTTCTAGGCTGACCACTTGATATTGAATAACCAGTCAGGACACTCCTCCCTGGGGAAGCCTAATTCTCCCTCCCTCAGCAGTTATTAATTGCTTATAGCTCTTCACCTAGGGTGGAGCCCTGTGAGATTTCCCCCATCTATGTTAGTACATCAACTCTTGTTGGTGGTATTCAAGTCCTGTTTAGGCAGCCATGATATAGAGATTTCATGGGTATAGCTTCTTTGGCTTGGATAGAAAGCACAATCTCACAGCAAACATTCCAGTCCTCTGGCTCTTAGAGTCTTCTTATGCCTCTTCCAAGATGTTCCTAAGCCTTAAGGGCAAGAATTGTGCTGTGGCATGGATAGGGTAAGACATCACATGTTCAGTTGTTCTGTGCATTCCGAATAGTTGTGGCTTTCTTTAACAGTCTCGTACTAAGCAAAAAGAAGCTTCTTAGGTGAGGAGTGATGCTTCCACTTGTCTATGTGTATAAGGATAAGTATTTAGATTGCAGTTAAAAAAATTATGCTGGTTTAAGTAAGGACCATCAACTGTTTTTCTTTTGTAGCCTCAGGGATTTATTTGTCTTCATTCCCCAGTGCTGGGATTCTAAGTGTTCACCACCATGCCTTGCTTTTTTATGGTGGCTTCTGGGTCGGGGTATGGGCTCTCCAGGGGAGGGGATTGTTGAACTCTGGTCCCGTTGCTTGCAAAGCCAGCACTTTGTCCACTGAGATATCTGCCCAGCCTAGGTTTTTTTCATTTTCATGATGCTGGGATGATGGTGATGGTGAAAGTTAGGGCTGGTGTTTATACTTCTGGAGTCATCCGAGAGACTGACTTTTGACATCTTCAGCTGACATTACTGAAAGACTTTTATTGTGAAAGACATGGTTTATAGCCCATACTTTCAGTATTGAGGCATACAAAACTGTTCTTTCCATTTCTACCTATGTGAAAATTTGTCACTGAAAATAGGTGACTTGCCTTTCTAAAGTTAGTGTTAAGCATAAAACAAATGTATCTATAATGATTTAAAGTGCCATACAATGACCAAATTGTTTTGCAATGACCTAGAAGGTGAGACAGAAAACAGATGATACTAATTTCTCCAAAGAAAGGAGGACACTTCCATCTCCCCACACCTAAAGAGAAAAACTCTCCAGTGAGTCAATGCAGATCCTCTGTTGGAATGATGAGCATGAGTTTATAATGTTTTGGTGAAATGCTATACTCTCCCACTATTCAAAGCTCAAATCCAAATCAAAGCCAGTCCTTACTTGACACAGCAGAGGGACACACTGTCCTTTCCTATACTAGTAAACCTTCCTGGTTGGCAGGATCAAATACTCGACAAGAAGTGATTGAAGAAAGGAAAGATTTATTTTGGCTTTGTTTGAGGGCGTGCATCACATCATGGAGGAGAAGGAAGGCATGTGGCAGGTGATTCATAGGTAATAGAAGAAGGAAACTTGTTTCTGTCATATGTCTGCAGGAAGGATAAAGCAGGCAAGAAGTGGGACTGGTCATTGAAACTGAAGATCCACCCTTACTGATGTTTCCTTCACCATCCTAAAGGTTCTACAACAATGGCACCACATGACTAAATACACAAGCCAAATATACAAGCCTATAGGAACATTTCACATTCAAACCACAGCACTGTCTTTCTGGAAATTTACACGAGGCCCAGAGATTTTACACAATTTGGACATACTGGGATATGTCTTTTGTTCATGGCAGCATTGGTTGTCATTGACAAGTTTTGTTTTGTTTTGTGTTAGTGTGATCCATTTAAAGGCAAGTTGGTCACAGAAAAACACTTGTCAAGACTGTAAGCTGCAGGAATTGGATTGCCCTGTGCCAGTCACATGAAGTCTTACATGAGAAATTTCATTGAAGGAAGACTGACCCTTCCAACTCCAAAAAAATAATCTCTCCCTCCCCTCCCGTCCCAAACCTGGATGAGAGTAAGAGGGCATTTATCCTACTTTCTTCCCTTGCTGCCTGCTGTACAAGTTGGTCCCAAGTAAGGCTCCTGCATGCTGTTCACAAAGGCAGGGATTTATTATTGCAACAGAGAAAATGTTACTCAGGATTTTGTTTCTTACAACTGGAATATGGCTTAAATCTTTGCCTCAATAGTTGCATTAGGATTTCAAATTGGGACTTTGCATCCAGCAACTCTACACCTTGCACTTGTGCATGCCATTAAATCTGTTTGAAAAGTAAGAATATTAAAGCCCTGAAATATAAACATGCTCTAAGACATGCATGTAGCAAATTACAAGGCTCATCGTGTTTATTATATATGATTTTTACTTCTCTTTTCTTTTTAGGAAAACTAGGAGAATAATTGATAGGTTGACTCCTTTCAAACTGGAGAGAAGAAGCACTGAGGTATTCATCTGGAGGAGAATGATGTACACCAGAGTTATATTAATACTTGATAGTGTTCTGTTAAGTGTTTAGTATTTTGCCTTTAAGGAGAAAAATAAGGTGACCATAAATATAGATGACATTGTGACTGGCCAAGTGAATTCTTTGAGGTGAGAGGCTGTCATGCATAAAAAGCAAGTTACATGTATTGCTGTTGTGATGACATGCTTTAATTTGAGACCAGGCTTTTGAGACTCTGACAGTACCATGGAATTCTAAATGATGACAGACCTCATCATACTGATAATGAGGATGTGAGAGGCATTTCCATGAACCTTTTTCTCCTCTATGCACAGATCTCATGATTTTGCATTTATTTTTCTTCTCTTTGTTTTAATAGCACCTGGTAGAGAAAGATATGACTTTATAAATCATAAACAAAGGTACATGTATATGAATTTTTTCATATAGATATGAAAAAAACTTAGTTATAAAACAAGAAGCAAAAAATGTTCAGACCCTACCATTGTTTTACATATAAATTTATTCAGACAAGTGTGTAGTTAAAACCTACTGTAAGCAGGGCATGGTAGCACATGCCTTTGATCTCTACACTTGAAAGTTAGAGTCAGGCAGATCTCCGAGAGTTCAAGGTTAGCCTGGTCTACATGTAGAGTAAGTTCCCAGACAGCAAGAACTACATAGAGCAACTCTATCTCAAAAAAAAAAATCAAGAAGGAAAGATGGAAGAAAGGAAGGAGGGAAGAAAGAAAGGAAGGAAGGAAGAAGGCAAGCTTACTTGTATTCTGGATCTTGTTCTAAATATTTCAGGTATATCATCAAACACAGTAAAGATTTCTACTTTCCTGGGTCCTACTATCTTTTTAGCAGTGGAAATATATTTTGAGAAATGCATTATGAAACAATGTGACCATTGTGCAAATATAATAGTGTACATAGACAAATATAGAGAAATACAACCTTGAAGGGTATGTTATTCTCCAAACTGCTTCTCAGTTTTATGGTCTTAGCAGTTCAAAAGAGCTGCATCACCCATGATGTCGTCTTCCTGTTACTCTGGGGCATGGGCAAAGTGTGCTTACTGATTTGTTTGAGGATCTGGGGTACTCACTATGCCATGTCCTTGTAACCTGTTTCAGTTTATAGTCTCCATGTTGGCCTTCTAAAGGAAGAATCCTTAAAAGGCTTGCAATTTGGCATTGACATGTTCTTACAAGTAAAGTTCCTGTCAAGCATTGTTCACGCAACAGTGCAGTATTATCATTATGGAAGATTTGCCCTAGTAAATAATTTTTTACCACATTCAGATTGTTCCAACTTTCAAAAGCAAAAACAAACCAACCAACAAATGAAACCCTCCCCAGCTGCCTTCATGCCAGCCCTTACAGACTAAGCACTCTCTCTCACACTATTGAAATAACTAATGATGCCTGAACTGTTGAAACCATCAGAACTGATGGTGAGTTCAACATCACAGTCAGGTCCAGCCCTTTCTCTCTCAACATTCTTCTCAAATACACTTTTCTGTTAGCCGTGCTCCTGGTGCTAAGAAGGGTGATTTCTGTGCATGGTTATTAAACCGTT
Source organism: Sigmodon hispidus (assembly GCA_004025045.1). Lineage (NCBI taxonomy): Eukaryota > Metazoa > Chordata > Mammalia > Rodentia > Cricetidae > Sigmodon > Sigmodon hispidus. The sequence continues at coordinate 221,730 of PVIH01001025.1, forward strand.
TCATCATTAGAGATCTCCCATGCCAAACACAACCCTTCTCAAGGCTTCATTAGTCTTATAGCATTTAACAGCTCCTTCAAGGTCATAGCTTGAACAAAGTGGGATAGGCCTGACTGTTGAGCAGCACCCTCACTACTAACTCTACTTTTGGAGGCCTACACATTGTAAATTTGGTTCCCACATCAGTGGTTTAAAACACTCTTAAGGGCAATATTGCCAAAGATTCTGTATGCTTTAGAGTTCACCATAAGTTAAAAAAAAAAGTGTGATTAAACAAAGCACAAGGCAAAATACTGCATTATTTAAGGGACACGTTAAAAAGAAGAAGTTACACACGAGACAAGACAACTGCCGTTGAAACACAGGATACTGTTTCATAGTGTACTTTTAACCCCAGCAAAGGAAGAGGCAGAGACAAGCAGATCTTTGAGTTCTTGGCCAGCCTGGTCTACAGTGTCCCAGGACATCAAGAACTACACTGAGAAATCCTGTCTTGGAAAACTGCACACATACACATACACACAAATCAAATAATTAAAAAAATAAAATTAAATAATGTGTGTGTGTGTGTGTGTGTGTGTGTGTGTGTGTGTGTGTGTACAGAAGCCAGGAAAATGTGTCAAATATCCTGGAGCTTTGGTAACTATGTAGTTAACATGTAATCAATAATGGAATATACTTACTACTATCATCACATATTATATACCATACCCAATGAAGCATGCTATATTACTGTATGATATTAGAGCTTGAAAGCAGGACCTGGTACATACCTGGCAAACACTTTGCCACTGAATTACCTCTCTGCCCCTGGCGACCCACTTCTGTGACTGAAGGTAAAGTAGGTATGGTTACATCAGCATTACCACAAATTGGCATGAAGTTCTTTGGGCTAAAAGGTAAAGAAGACTACAATGTCACACCGTGATAGGAATTTATTAGCTCTGTCATCATTTCAAACAACTATTGCTTATACTTTGTTATTGGCCAAAATACTATACAGTGTGTGATTGTGAACCTACACATTTGCACACAGAGGAAGAGAGCTGTGGGTATAGAGAGTTTAAGGAGTGGGGCAGCAATAATTGGGATAAGGAGTAAATTTTATCATCAAATACAGTGATGGATGGGATTAGGATTACATGGCTGCATGTTTCTAAACATTTAAATAGAACTTAACAGTTTCCTGGATGTATTTAAGGGCAAGACTCATTCCTTGAAAGCATAGCTGGCCTGTCATTTCTATATTGAAGACTGAAAACTAATTTGGCAATGCAAGTTAATCATTTAGGTCAAAGACATGGCAGTCTTGTGTCTGTCTGCCTGTGATACTACATGAAAATTAACTGCCATGGTTCCTCTACAGACAGTTAAGTCTAGAAATAAACATTAATTTTTATAATATATTGTGAGGTATTCAGCCTCTGATTCAATACATTAATTTGAAAAGACTGAAATAAATCTGGTAATAAACTGGCTGTATGCTGTGCAGGATTTCTACCCATTGTTCTTCATAAATTAATGGTTGTTCATTTTTTATGTCTTCTCAAATAGGTTATCTAGAGAAATTTTTAGAGATACAGTGTACACTCGCTTTTTAAGGGTAATTAGAAAAAAAGCCATTAAATCCATATTTGGTCAAATATAAGTAAACAGCTGGGGAACTAAGTTTGTGAATTAAATTTGAAATAAAATTTGTAACTTTTCTCTCACCTGTGTTGCCAAAGGGACTCATTTTCAACAACCTTTGAAAAAAATTGGCAGTAATTCTTCAGCTAGTGTTCAAATTTTTTCATCAAATATATATCTGGAACATTTTTATCATTGCACAAGAGTTATTATTTTTGAATTGGAAATTTATTCAACTTTTTGGCAGTCATCAGCCTATATAAATCAAAGTCAAGTTCCATTCTAGCAAAACCATTTCAAAGAAGAAAAAAAGACCACCATCATTTAACAATGTATTCTTTTTATATGTTTAATTGAAACAGGAAGTATTTACTCAGATGATGAAAAACTGTTTGAAGGACATTATACAGTTCACCAGTCCATTTTGAGATAGAAAGCAGGCCAGAAAGAGATGTGAGTAGGGAGGGTTGAAGAGGATAATGGTTATGACTATGTTTAAAATATATTATGTGCACATATAAAAATGACACAATGAAGCTTTGCATTTTGTATAATTAATAAATGCTAATTTAAAATAATACATATTATCATTGCTAAATATTTGTGTATATATATTTCATTGGTGACTTGGAGAGTTGCTAACTCTTTTTCATGTGTAAAGTCTAACCATAAATGTGGAGAAAAAAGAATTGACTGAGTTCTCCTTGGTTCTAAAAGACCTCTTGGCCTCCTTGAGCCCTAGCTCAGTATAGTATGCTGTGCAAAGTGACTCTTGAAACACACATGGGTGTTGATAGATGCTGCACCATCACCCTGGGGAAGATGGACAGAAGGAGCCATGTGATGAAGGGTAGAGTGGTGTTGGATACTAAATCAGCTCCAAGCTGTCTACATTGCTCAGTCCATATTTAACCCTTTGCACTGGGTGCCTAGTGTGTCCTCACTACATAGGCAAGCAATTTCAGATACAGGAAGCCTAAGAACCTTGAGAACACATGCTTTACCCAGTTTGGCTGGACTGCAAAATACTGTCTTTTTTTCTCTATGGTGAAATGTAATGTAATGTGAATGCATTACTGTGACCATGGATATGCCTTCTTCCTTTGTCCAAAAAATGCTCTATGTAACCAAAGAAAATTAAAAAGAAAAATGAAGCCTTAATATTCATCATGTTAATCATTGTTTCATCTTTCTTTTCTCTCATATGATGGTCGAAATCTTGAACATAAGGTTCCTTTGAAAGAAACGAGGAAAACATGAAATACTTATGCACAAAACTGGCAGGAGTATGCACATAAAATCCCTCTGGGTTAAAAAGCACCACAATTCACATAGTAACTTTAGAAGGACTTCTATTTTATACTTATTATACTGAAATTATCTCTAAATTCTTGCCTTAATGTTCTGAGGAGATGATATAAATTGCTGGTCTGTCAGCTGTATTTGCTATCAGATATTTTATGTGTCCTGGGTGAGTATTATATTATCATGAATATCTCAGATTTAGAAGGGTGTGTGTGTGTGTGTGTGTGTTATGTAGCTTAGATTGGTTTTATTTTTGCTATGTAATAGAATATGACCTTGAACTTCTACCCCTTTTCATCTACCTCATGAGTGCTAGAATATGGGCATTTATCTATCACCACATTCAGTTTATAAGGTACTAGGAATCAAACCAAGGGCTTTGGCGTGGTTGAACAAACACTGTACATATTGCAGTACATTCCAAGCCCTCACATTAGTAAATTTGCAGATTCATTTTATTTTTTACTGTGTGTGTGTGTGTGTGTGTGTGTGGATATGACTATGTGCTCATGAGTGCAGATATTGCAGATACCGAAGAGTGTGTTGAATTTTCTGGCATTGAAGCTATGGGCAGTTATAAGCCACCTGATGGAGTGCTGGGCACTGAACTCAGCTTGTCTGCAAGAATAACAAGCACTCTTAACTGCTGAGCTACAGCTCCCTTCACATCACATTTTATATTTCTATTTCATTTGAAATATGTGGCCACTCTAGACCTGTACACCATTACAGTAAAACTCTAGGTTAGAGCTAAGCTGCCCTTTATGGGGTCTGGAAACTCTGCCTTCTTCTTTACCAATAGCCACCCTTCTTCCCCCAAATTCTCATCTATTTCCCTTAGGATTGAGGTGTTGCCTGGTTCAGAGTAGATGCAGAAAAACAAAGCACTTGGTCATCAACTCATACCTTTTCTCACTCCCCTTAAAGTTCTGACTGCCTTTGATGCTATAAATATTTTACAGAAATTCCCAACTATCATCAGGGTAACCAAATTGATGTGATGCTCATGAGAAAAACTCAAAGAGCCAATGTAGGGGATTGGTTTGTTTCTCTCCTGTGTCTACTAAAATTGTAATACTTGGTTCAGAGTCTGAGATCAAAGAATATAGACTGTTGGTATCTCCTTCTCCCTAAGCGTTTCCCATCAGGAGGCGACTGAGAGTGGAAGCTCTCAGCAGACCTCCAGCATACTGAGCTAATAATTGGAGCCAGCACATGCTATCCTGTCAGTACAGAGTTAGTGAGCCTATTGTCAGGCCTCTCTCTGCCCTCCCACTCCTTGTATTAAACAGTCTTTTTCTTTTGCAGCCCATTTCAGTTGGCTTTTATGTGACCCGGTAGATAGAAACCTTAATGTCAGTGCCATTAAATCAGTACCTATAAAAAATTTGCAAATGCTAAACCCTGGCAGGAAGTATGTTCTGATACTGATAAAAGTACAGTGAGCTAAAATGAGAGATCTCAGCAGGGAGGAAGAATAGAGGTACAACTCCTTTTGTTCACTCAGAATGTGCACAAAGTCTCACAAATTAATACTATTTGTTAAGAGTATTTGTAACTATTAACCATTTTCATAAGATCCTTTACCCATCAAAAAATTGTTCATAAGTGGAAGTGGACATGAAGGTCTCTTTGCAAAAATAGGTTTTTTAAGGTTCTGGGACTTTTAAGGGGTGTGTGTGTGTGTGTGTGTGTGTGTGTGTGTGTGTGTGTGTGTGTGTGTGTTTAGCTGGGGGCAAGGAGCAGAGGAATTTTAATTGCTGTCTTCTTTCTTAGCTGCATTTGTTTAAGATTTCACTGAGGTTACATTGTATATCTATTATGCCATCAGAGGAATCAGTAGAGCCTGGATGAGGAAAAATCATGCCAACTTCCCATGAGTTTTGGAGAGATAATTTTGTTGGCTATTTCTGATCAGATCTGAGTCTTCCACAGATATAATAGACTTGGAAAGCTCTCACAGGCTACAAATGTGCTTTGTTGTGTGAAAAATAAAACCTATAAACTTGAAGATATAATTCACTTTTTTGTCCAGATATTTCCTGTTTATCCTTTTTGCAAGCAAGCTTCGGCATCCTGATTACCTTCCTTATCTGAGCAAGATAGCCCTTCTCTTTGCTGCCAGATGAGAATATGAAATCCTCTACATCTGTGGTTCCCACCTTCTAAATGCTGCAACCTTTTAATACACTTTCTTTAAGTTTTCTTTGCTACTTTATAACTAATTTTCTACTGTTATGATTCATAATGTAAATATCTGATTGCAGGGTATTTGATATGTAACACCTGTGGGAGTCACAAAGCACAAGTTGAGAACCGGGATTCTGCCTCATCTTGTGATAAACATCCTTTCTCTGTCAGACTTCAGCCAATGCCTCCCTGAAAGAAGCATCTTCCCTATCTCTCCATCTTTGGTGCCCAGCATGTAATAAAAGCTCAACACAGAATGATGGAGTAAAAACTGCCTGAAGAAATGAATGGCTTTGTTTTCAGTAGTTACAGAGTTAGACTCATACCTAGATTTTATATTATATTGAACTAAGTATATCCAATGTTGCTATTTGTCAACTTGTTTTTATTTTATGGATTTGTTCATAGTGACTTGAGTATATAACATGTTGTGATCTGGCATAAATATAAAGTGGTTTTTCAAATTGCTAATTAGACTCTCCTATGAAAAATATGAAGTATCAGAGGAAGGGATTTGGCCCTAAGGAAAGTAAGTGGGTAAATAAAAACATGTCTGGCTACCATAGAATGGAGAAAGTTTGTAGACTCTGTGTTTACCTCTCTGCCACTTCAGTAAGAAGACAAATGAATCTATGCAGACCCTCTGCAATTGATCCCATCTTGAAAAATTAGTCTTCTTCAATGGAGTCTCAGTGGTATATTAACCACACTTCAGGGTTGGCTCTAAGCCAAAAAGTAGTTAGCCAACACAAAGTGAACTTCAGAACTCAATAGTACTTTTGTTGGCTTTTTGTCCATATTACTTTGTTTGGAAATTTCTATGTCATTGGTATTTTGTTTATATATTTTGATTTTATTTATTTATTTATTTATTATGAACAAAGAAGTCACACTTTCTATCCTGTATATCCTTATTCAAGGTCCTTTCCCCCTCCCAACACATCAGGTCATTCTCTCTTCTCCACAACTCCCCCCCTCCTCCCTGCAGGAATCAGGTGGTTCCAAGGATATTTTGATTTTTATGTGTATGTGTGTGTTTATTAATTTTTTTTAAAGAGAAAGAAAAGGCTTGAAGTTTAGTGGACGGAACTTGTGAGGATCTGGAAGGAGTTGAAGGAGGGGAATTATCAGAATATATTGTATGAAAATCTTTTCTTTTTCAATAAATAAATAAATAAATGATAGATGAATGGGATCAGCAAACCTCTGTATAGATCAGGCTTGCCACTGTGGTAGAGGACTTAACTGCTCAGACTAATCTTTGTGCTTAATTCTTCCACATGAGCCTCTTTGTTTCTGCAGTATTTAAATTCTATTTGATTGCTTATGGAGAAAGTCTGCACTCTCCAAAGACACACTTTCAGGGTGTCAGCTTGGAGGAGGGGTGTTGCCCATTGTTTGAAGATACCTGTTCCCTTCTCCTCTTCTGTCTATTTTACATGTCACTCCAAATGCCTCTGTCACAGTGGTTTGAGAAATGCCCTAAAGTCACTCATGTTTCTGTGTGCACCTTTTAGATTCTTGTCCTTAGCAATGGTAAGAAAATACGACATTAAAAAAAAAACAATAAAAACACCCCCCCAAAGAAATCCCATATGATTGAAAAGAGGAAATTTTGAACAGGAAAAGAATCACAAAGCAAAAAGGCCTTATTGTAAGGGAAACAGCCACCAAACTGTGTCCTTAAAGGAAATCTATAGCTTTGTGCACAGCCTCCTGTATCAGAGCTTTGTGTTTTGTTTCTTTGCTTGTTTGTTGTTCTGAGACAGGCAACTTAAACCCAAGCTCTAAATGTGTTCCATGCAGGAGCATAGCTCTAGGCTTTCTGCAGATCAAATCATTTCAAAGCCCACCACACCTCCAAAAATACTCCAGAAGGCAAATCACATCAGACTTTTGCCTTTAGCTTTAAGCACAAAAAAACCAGAATGAATCTGAAATCGGGATAGCTTTTCCTCTAAAACTGTGTTGTCAATAGGGAATCTGAACTCAACAGAATTGATATTACTAGATAAAGTATAACTTCTAAGAAATACTGTGAAGAATTCTTTCTGGTTAGCAAATATTATGACATAGAATGTGTGATAGCTACAGGAAAATCAGGATTTGGTATGAAATGCAATGGCATGTGTTTTTAAAGAATGCTAAAAGATCATGCATTTATTCTTCCATTTATTCACAAATGTGATCTTCTTGCTTTTACCGGACCTTAACTACCCCAGAGGCAGGAGAGGCACACTCTAGGCCATGACTTCCAGAAAAGGTGTTTCTGCATTATCATCAGTGACACATCCAACAAACAAAAAAAAACTTACCATATTTTGAAAGTATATTTCATTTTGTTGTTTTGTTTTGAGACAGGTCTCATGAAACATATAGCCCGGGCTGGCTTGACTTCACAATCCTTCTGCCTCAGCCTCCCAGGTACAAATTCAAATTTTTATCTTGATTGAAGATGGAGAATTCACTTACAATTTCCCACTGCAGAAGGGTCCTTTCCATTTTTGGAAGATCAATTCTAAAATGTTTTTTTCACTGCTTCTTTTCAAGGTTGGATAAAATTAATATTGAACCATGTTGACTAATCTCTCACTGTAGCCTGTACATGTTCAACGGGAACAGCAGAGATCAGTCTTTTTTTTTTTTTTTTTTTAAAAAAAAAAAAGTTGTTTTTTTTTTTTTTTTTTTAAAAAAATCTAATCTAAACTCCATTGGACATTTTTCTGCCTTAATTTTAACAAAATGTCCATGTAGGCCAACATTTTGTTTTATTTTCAGTTTGATATTTATCAGTGAATGTCAGAGAAACATAAAATATTGACCTCATCAACTACAGTGTTTTTACAGAATTTATGTGTTAATGTCTAGAAAGGGCTTATGACAGTGTCTCCAAAATGTTGGAAACCACAAGACATTAAAAATTACTGAAAACCACATTCCTGCTGTCATATAAACGCTTGTATAGTTTGCCTGAAACCCAAAAATTATTAGCTGCCATCCTTTAATATGTATCTTTCAGGTGCCTAGAGTATGTTCCTATGCCCTGGCCAGCAGGGTCTTCAACGTGGACCTGAACCTGGGGCTGAGACAAATGAAGAAACAGGAACATGGAGGAATTTTCACTCACGCTCTGACACTTTATTTTTCCAACCAACATTTAAATAGAATCTCAGAGTGGGAAGAATGCATGTAGCAGGGAGGAAGGGGAGGGTTAGTCAAAAAGGTGGCAAGCCTGAGGATAGAGGTAACAGACAGGGTAGAATTGATATGGAAGTCTATCTGTTCTCAGTTGAATGCCTAGAGAATGCCACCTGCTGGTCTTAGAGGATCAAAGGAAGCCACCTGCATTCATAGCCTAGCTTAAAACAATAAGGTGTAGTCTTCTGGCTGGATACCTAGGGTGTAAACTGCTGGTAAATGGCTAATTTATAAACTGAAAAATGGCTAAGTTAGGCTTTGGCTCCTGATATTCCTACCAGGAGCAGATGAAAGAGCCCTTTCTATAAGACAATGTCAGTAGATTTATTCACATTCCATTTATTCACAAATGTGATCTTATATCTGTTGGGTTAACCCAACAGATATAAGACACTTGAAATAGCAAATATCTACTGGGGTATGATATTTTAATGTCCACAAGAGTAGGAAAAATAAGTGTTCTGCTGTTATGCATGAGGTCTGTAGATTTAATGAGAGACAAAGAAAGAGAAAGTCAGAGATGAAGAAAGAGAGTACACATAGAGACAGAGAGAAGGACACACACCGCATCACCACCACCACCACATGCAAACCTTAAAACAAAGGAAATATGGTACCCACCAAGGGATATGACCACCTAAGTGTCGTCAATAATACAGCCTTCTCTCTTTTGAAATTTCTAACAATGAGACCTGATTCTGGAGCCTGCTGTGTGCCCATCCACTTTGCTTCTCATGTAGTCCATGAATATAGTTTGGAATCTTCCACAGGTTTTGTCCAATAAGATGCTCAAAATCAATAGTTGTTCACTAGCTAGAAAGCTTCTTTTTCAACAAGCATAGTTTTAAATTAAATATGGTAGCATTTAAGAGAATTGGATGTTTTTGTGTTAAAAAGAAATCTATTAGTATGATACTTAAAGTTTTGTAGTGCTTGGGACTGAACAAACCAGTCTCATAATTCCAATATAAAATGCATAATTGACTAATTGATTTAGACTTGTAGTTTCATGTTGAAATATTACTAAATTGTTTTACAGTGTTGGAACATTTAAAAGATTTTGATTCACCATATTTATAAAATTAATTCATTTGATTTAAAAGGTTTATTTAATTACTTGGGAAGGTTTTAAGTCAGACAATTGAGGTACTTAAAGGAAATCAGATATATTAAATTTATAAGTGTATTTTAAATTGTTTGAAGAGGTTTAATTAACTGTTTGTAAATGAAGCTAAATATTTTTCTAAGTACCCTTAAAAGCAATTTCTGGAAATTCCTAGATTATAAACAGAATTGAATTTGTAAGCTTAAATGAGAAGGTGAAGGAAAAACTAGGCTTTTAAATTTGTACCATGGAAAAATAATATTTGAAAGAATTACCATTAGACTGAACTTTTTCTGAGCACAAAGGCCACCTTGAAGGACCTTGGAAGCTGAAGCACAGCACACATTTCCTGTGTCAGTGTAAAATTGTTCTTTACTTCTGCAGAGAAGTGTTCACTGTCTCTTCATGTTCACTCTTCACCACTCGCACATTGTTCAGCTCACTGATGGCTGAAACTCACCTCTTCGCTGTCGTCATAACCTTCCTTCCTTCCTTCTATCCTTCCTTCCTTCCATCCATCCTTCCTTCCTTCCTTCCTTCTTTCCTTCCTTCCTTCCCTCCTTCCTTCTTTCCTTCCTTCCTTTCTTTCTGGTTTCTTTATTAAGGCAGAGTTTCACCCTGTAGCCTATATAGCTGAAATTCAAGATTCAGCACTAGGATTAAAGCATGTGTTAACATGCCATATAGGTTTGTTTTGCTTTTCTATTTTTGTAATAAAAGGAAAAATTAGTATAAATGTGATGTTTACCCAACAATGGATAGTGATAGGGATTTGGACAATTTAAATAATCCAACTATCCACCTGAAAGGTTCTGAAATCACCCAGTAGGTAAGCTCCCAAGTACACCTGTGAGGTTTTTTATTGATTAAGTTAATGAGATAAGAAGATCCAAACTAGGGGCTGGAGAGATGGCTCAGTGGTTAAGAGCACTGGCTGTTCTTTCCGAGGACCTGAGTTCAATTCCCAGCAACCACATGCTGGCTAACAACCATCATCTATAACGACATCTGATACCCTCTTCTGTATACTGTATACATATAACAACTTAGCACAAACATTTGGTCACTGTTTTTTTTTCTTTTTCTTTTCTGAAAACTCAATAAGACTCATCCCCTCAAGCTTCTGGCACTGTGACATCCCTACTGTGAAGATCTGTAACCTGGAACTGTGGGCAAAATAAGTCCTTTCTTCCTTAGGTTGCTTCTGTCAGTGTATTTACTACAGTAGCAAGAAAAGAAACTAAGACAGAAAATTGGTCCTGAGAAATGGAGATGTTGCCATGATAAACATGTGGTTCTGAGGCATCTGGAACAGTTTCATGGCCAGAATGTAGTGCTTTGGGCCAGAAAAGCTCTAGTGTGCTGGAACAGAGCTTAGAAGACCATTCTGGTGGGCATTGGAAGAGAAGACTACTGAAAGAATCATCAACAGTAGAGGTCTGGTTCACATAGTCTTGGAGGGAAATAACCCTCCTGAACTGGAACAAGGGCTGTTTATGCACTATTTTCACGATTTTGCATTTATTCTCCTTGTGTCCTAAGAACTGAGTGAACTTTAAAGGTAACAAACTCATTTTCTTGGCAGATAAAAATCTCAAGACAGGAAACCATTGTGGTTAGTACTTAAACAGTAATTGTTAAAGGAGTCAACACAATCAAACAGAAACTTTCTGACCTGAATGGAGATAATAGGAAAGGTGTCAGGAAGGAAAAATCCCACCAACCAGAGGTCTCATCTAGCAAAGATCCAAACTCCAAACAGAAAGAAAACCTATAGTGAGCAATTTCCTATTCAAATACAACTATCTAAATAATTGTTTCCCCAGGGTCAGCATAAAGAAGCTGATGCAACTGTATCAAAGATGACCAAGTTCCATCTCTAGCTGGTCATAGAATTTGGAAGCATTGTCTATATGGTACAGATTTCACAGACATGAAAGATGCAAGATTGGGGTGGGAGGACCATGGTGTCTTTCATCATAGTTCTAGAAATGTGTTGCAGGGGTGAGAAACCCTCCATGGGAATGCTGAAAGATATCTGTATGAAGTTATCAAAGGTGAAGTGTAAGTTGCAATGGACAGATCAGGATGTGAAGATGCCATTACTATGGGATGCTGTGGAATATTACTTTAACTATGTAAAGGTGTGTTGTATTTGTTTATGCTGCATATGTTTAACTATGTAAAGATGTGCTACATTTGTTTTACCTTGCCTGTCTAAGGTACCTCACTGGTCTAATAAAGCATTTAGTGGCCAGTATCAAATTAGTAGAGGAATAGACAGGTCTGGCAGGCAGAGGGAAGAAGTAGGAGGAGGCATGTAGGTTTGATAGAGGAACAAAGGAGAAAGAAAAGGAGATGCCAGGGTGCAGCTAGCCAGGAAGGTGCAGAGGAAGCAGGGAAGTGAGACCTACAGAATGAAAGGGAGGTAAAAAACCTGAGACAAAATGTAGATGAAAAGAAACAAGATAATTTAAATTTAAAAAGATAGATAAAAACAAGGCTAAACTAAGAGCAAGCATTCATAACTAATGTGAAGTCTTCCTGTCATGATTTGGGGGTGCTGTTCAAGAAAGCCTGCTACAATGGGTTGTGCACTGAAGAAGTTTCGGATGTAGAATAAAGAAAGCCTAAGGAAAAGCATGCTGCAGGTTGCAGTTGTGGAGAATTGGGTGTTGTTGGTTGTTTTTAATTTATACTCTTTGAGTTTTGGAGGACCCTGCCATGCTACCCAGCTTTCAAATAAATCACACAGGGAGTCTTATTCTTACTTATGAAAGTTCAGCCTTAGCTTGGCTTGTTTCTAGCCAGCTTTTTTTTTTTCTTTTAACTTAAATTATCTCATCTATCTTTTGCTTCTGGAGTTTTATCTTTATCCTTTCTTTCTTTCTTACTCCATGGCTGGCTGTGTGGCTGGGTAGCTTGCTCCTGAATTCCTCCTCATTCTCTCACTTCTAGATCCTCTTCCAGATGTCTCCTCTTCATTCTCTCTGCCTCCATCGCTGCCTATCCTTTCTCCTGCTGTTCAATTTTTTATTAGACCAATCAGGTGTTTTAGACAGGCAAAGTAACACAGCTTCACAGAGTTAAACAAATGAACATAAAATAATGCAACACATCTTTGCATCGTTAAAGCAAATGTTCTGCAGCATAAACAAATGTAACACATCTTAAACAAATATTCCACAATAGTTGGGGCTGTCCAAGCCCTTTGAAAACCTGATGCTTCCACCATGATTTTCAGTTGTTAGATATGGAAACTAAAGGATTTGGTGTTTGCTGTCGTGACCACCACGACCAGCAAGGAAGAAGCAACACCAGGCTCCTCTTTCACAAGTTTATTCAGGAACCTTGAACAATCTTCTTCTGATTTTTTCTGACCCCGGGGAAACCCGCCTGCAGCCTAAATAGCCTCTGGGCAGCCAACCCTAGTATGCCACATGGGCACTACCGATAGGCCCAGGTATGCGGAAGCAAGCCAGATCCTTAGCCTTAGCCAAATATGGAGTTGTTTATCACTGAGAGCACTCACCATTGAGAAGGTGGAGGGCAGAAGCCAGCGCCACCTTTAAGGCGTGGCTGCACGCATTTCTCTACAGTTTGCCTTGTTGGTTTCAATCTTGCTTTGGTCTGATCATTCTGTTATGCCCCAATTCTTTCATTTTTGGATGCGCATATTTATTCTGTCTCACTGAATGTTGGAAGCACATAACTTATGTTTTGATACTATGGAAGCTAACAGTTAAGAAACTTTCTCAGGTCTTAGATGAGACTTAGAATTTGGATCTTTATGGGCCCTGGTACCTATCCTTCCACTGGACCATTGTACTGCTTGTGTAGACTTTTAAAAGGTGTTGGAATTATTAAAGACTACAGAATTCTAAAGCTGGATGGAATATATTTCACATTATGAGATGGTTTGAGTCTATGAGAACAGGAGGAGAGGTGAAGGCTTAAAAGCAATATGGATGAGGTTTAAATTGACAAGGGGTAGAGTTATTAAGGTTAGTGTTACTTGTCAAGTTTGCAGACTCTGGAATCACCTAGTAGCCAAGCTTTCAGGCACTCCTGTTGGAGAAATATGTTGACCAGATTAATTGAAGTAAAAAGATCCACACTAAAAGTAGTAGGGGTGGGTGGGTGCCAATTCCTGAGGTTGAGAAAGAGAAACCTCCTGAGCAGAGAATTTGTCTCTCTGTTTTACTCAACTATGGATGGATGCCCTGAGACCAGCTATTTTCAGCTCTGGCCACTGTGATTTCTGTGCTGTGATGGATTAGAATCTGGAGCAGTGAGCCAAAGTAACTGGTTCTTCCTTCAATTTCTTTTGCCAGGATATTTTAATCACAACAATGGACAAAGAAACAAAGACAGAATTTAACCAACTATTATAAGGTTGGTTGCCCCATTGTCTAAACATTTCTAACCTTTTTTTTCACCCAGAAACCAGACTTTAGAATAAAATATCTCCTATGAAAAATGTTGGGCTCAGAACTGAGGGCATGGTTCAATTAGTGAAGTCTTTTCCATGGAAGCATGAAGACCCTAATTCCCAGTCCTAGAACTCGAGTAGAAAGATGGACATGATGCCACATTGCAGGCACTTTAACCCTAGTTCTGTTGGGGATGGGGATATAGGTAGTGCAGCAAAGACACATTTTCCAAGCTTGCTCACCAGCCAGTCTAGCCAATCAGTGAGCTCTGGGTTAAGTGAGAAATTGTCTCAAAGAATAAAGTGGAAAGTGATTGAGGAAGATAACTGATGTTTACTTCCAGCCTACACACACAAAAACACACACATACACATTTATGTACATAGGCACACACAAGCATGCATTAACATGCACATGATACACATAAACACAAACATAATTTTTGATATGTTTATTAAAAATTGAAGTTACAGTGTATGCCAAATCCATGTCAGAGACTGAACTAGCCTTTAGGTCACTTGTTTTAGTACTTTGGTATTTAAGCAAAAGTGCTCTCCATGGTAATGTACTTGGGTGTCATTTAAATTTCACCTCAGAGATGTAGCATTCAGTGCTTTTTGAATTATGCCTAACCATTAGAGTATAAAACAGTGTTCAAAATTTTAAAGGAAAATTTTGTTATATGTACATATGCTCATGTTTCACTGAAAAGAATATAAAGTATAAATATACAAGTATTTTTTGTAAGTAAAATATAAATATTGTATTGCATATAAATAATATAATATTCTTATCATCTATTCCCTCATTTTTTGTCAGTACTTAGGTGTGGAATAATTAAAGCATACATTTTCTAGTTCACTTTCAAATGTTGCCACCTGTGTCATAGCCATCTACCTGGGGAGGAAGCAGGAGGAGAAATGGTACTGGTGATCCATCTGCTTTACTCAGTGGCCACATCCAGGCTCCCAGACATCACACTGATGCTCTTAGGTACCTGCCAGCCTTGCTGTAATTCTCTTATTCTCTCTTCATCCTCTCCTTTTTATTAACCAGAAAAATACAGTCTTGTTTCTCAGTTAGGTATTCTAGGCACTGTGTGGTGGTGCAGAGGATATATAAGTAAATTTTTATTTTATTTTGATTGAGTCCAGCAACAAATGTCAGTATCTATGTGTGAAACCATTAAAGTCCATGTTTTCTAGGTCACTCTAGTCTACCTGTGGATGCTGTGACCTGTGTCTTTCCTCTCCTTTCTTACCTGTAGCAGCGTTCTGACTTGCATATGTGCCTTAGACCCTGCAACATCACCACACACTGAACTGATTTCCACTGAAAACACATGCTTGCTCTTTCCTAAGAGCTGTCTCTGGCTGCTGGAGCCACCCATTTCCCCACTTAGCCCCACAGAGGCACATGACATTGTTAGGGCTACATAGTCAAGATCCTACTCTTACCCTCATCAGCTCACAGTAAGAGTCTGGTGTACTATTCTAGCCCCTTCTCTCAGAAGAATTCTTTTGAGGCATATGTTCTATGCTGCTTCCCAGAATTCCCCAGTATGGATTGCCATCTTGACAATTTATTGATAATAAACTTTTTTTCTTCCTTTCCTTTCTCTGTCTCATTTATTTTTATTTTTATTTATTTATTGTGAGAGTTGCTCCAAGAACACCTCTTGTTTTCATTCCACTCTTCATCTCTAGGTCTGTTTCTGACAGGAAACTGAACAATAAAATACTTTTTAAATTAATTCCATTTAAATGAAATTAATTAAGCATAGAATTTAGTTAGTCCTTATTCTTCTTGAGAGAAAACAAGTACTGTAACTACTGAATCTAGGACTTGGGCCCAGTACTTCCCACACTCTCTTTAAGGAACATGGGCTTTGACAGTGAAGTGGCCTAAATGATTATGTCCTAGGTATTAGACAAGAACACACTTCCCTGAAATTTTTATTCAACCACTAGAGTTTTAGGAAATCATGCTGATGCCTAACTTTTCTACCCAAGTCAACCACCAGGTATGCCACTCCCAACTTAAGGTAGACAAAATGACAATGATAGAAGAAGAGATTTACTCTCAGGGATGTTCTCCCATTATCTACATGAAATGCTGAAGGTGGCTACACTAATGGTTTCTGGCTCAACTCTTTTTGGAGGCCAAGTATACTCCTAGGCCTAATGGCTGTTAATAAAACAGTTTATTATTCCTCTAATGAAGGTTTTCTGTCTTCCTATAAATCATATTGTTTGGTGATTCAAATGCCTCCAGGAAATTTGCTTCAAAAAAGACATAATTCTCTAACCACTGACTGGGGAGTGGCTTTCTCACTGGAAGGATGCAATCTATTCCTGCTGACATGCAGCTCTCTAATGCAAACATTATAAAGTATTTATAAGCTTCCCCCTTTGCCTCAGAATAGAACCCACCTCTCCACTTGGGGAATATAACAGAGCTTTGAATGCCTCCAGAATGGATCTGTCTCCTCCTGGCTTATCATTGTGCCTCAGGTTTCCAGTGATGATGATTCGGGATGTTCTGCTTTTCTTTTCCATCTGTCCTTCTGCATCTGCTCTCACCTCTTCTCCTGTCTTACTTTCTCCTTCAGTTCCCTTTCTAGAAGGTTGGCTCCAGAGTTGACTGGGGGGAGGGGTTAAATATTGATTAAAAGATAAGTGTGTGGGATTTAGAAGAAGGCAAACTGATATACAGTAAATGAAAAGTATTAAGCCTGTTAATTTCAGTACTTTAACAAGCACTGGCATGTCTGTACTAACTCTCTCACAAGTTGTAGCCCTCTTGAAGATGGATAGCCTGGGTTGCAGTTATTTTAGTCAGGCATGATTCTTTTCCTCTGTCATTAAGTTAGAATATGATAACCCCCCACAGACAAAATAGCACCTTTGAGTACTAAGTAGTATAATTTATTTCATAAATAGAATCAAAACACCTTTACTATATGCCAGTGACTAAAGAAAAACATTTTATTAATTTTAGTATTGATTTTATTTTATTGCATTTAATCAGAATGAGATTTTTGATAGCAACCCAGAGATACACTCTAAACTTTTACCCATGTTGCAGCAACCTTGCTTGAAAACAAAATTTGTGTTTTTATTTTTCTTTTAACCTAGAAACCTAACTATTTGCAATGGTTTCTTTTTGAAAGCCACAGGGGCTGTGCATTTAGGTTGAGATCTGGGCTGCTAGTGGCTTCCTTCTCTTGAGAGTTTCCCATAAAACCAGCAGGGAAGATCTTACTATACTGAGTCCAGAACAAAGCAACCTCGAAGATGCCAACTCTTTTCCTCTTTCCTTCCAATCTTTTTCTCTGTCTTAAACAAATATTAACTTAATAATGGAGATATACCAGTCACTAAAAGGAAATGTTCTCCCTTGTAGATTTGAGGAAGTGAGGAATAGACCAGAAAAGGAAAGAACGAGGCCAAGTCCCTCATCTAGCACAGGGTTTCAGGGTGTCTGTTCACCAAGTCCTGAGTTATGCACCACCTACAGTCTGACCCTCTGTGAAGTTGGTTCATCTCCCTTAGACACTTTGGAATGGCTTTTTTTTTTTTTTGAAGATGATAAAAATAGGATAGCAACTCATTTCCAGTTGAGGCATAAAAAGAATTACTGTGAAATACAGAGCAGACATTAAAGGTCATTTTCAAAGCTGGCTCTGCCACTTACTGGCAAGATGTGAACTTGGTCAAATTCATTGATGTCCACTTCTTGATGGATGTGCTGTACTGTAAAATGATGACAGTGGTATTTACCCCCTCGGCTCTTTCTAAGGAAGAAATAAGTTAATATTTGTCATATACCTGGTAGAGTCTTTCTGGCATACAGGAGTGACATATAGATACTACTTATTTGGTCTGATGCCCTGGCTAAGCTGAGCATTTCATTGCTGTTGAATTGGTTGCTAGCTTCTGCTAAAATCCTTCTTTATATGGGAACTTCAACTGCCCCAAAGGACCCCTTTGAACTTGGGCTATCGCTTTCTCTATACTGTGTTTTCTTGTGGCAGCTGATACTTTTCTCACAAGATTTCTACTCTATAGGTTTTCTCCTTGGGGACAAATTTAGAGCAATTTCAGTCCTTCTAGTGGGTACCCTACAGACATACGATAATATGCACCATTTGTTGGTGTTTTTCATCAGCTCCATATCTCAAGATCTACAATCTTTCCCAGGTGGCCCTCATAGTATACAGTTTATTAGGACCACATATCGGTTTCTCATTCATATTATGTAGCTTTGAGTCTCCCAGCCATCCTGGGTGCCCTCCTCTGATGGGATTTCTTTCTTTATCTATGATAGGTTGAAATGCTCAGATGGAATAAATGGCATACTGGCAACTACAACTGGAATGTAGTCTTGAGAGCTTGTATTCTGGTGCTAAAGATAAATAATCATCAGGTCAAGGAATGTGAAGTTTTCTGATAACACTTTCTTGAATAGTGTGGACAAGGAAGCAATCTTTTATATGACACTGAGGAGAGATCTCAGGCTAAAAGGGAACTGACTGTGTATGTCTTTGGAAAGAAATCTCTAAACAGAAACCAAAAACAAACAAACAAACAAAAAACCCAATCAAACAAACACATGCTAATATGCTAAAATGGGAGCCTACTGAGCTGTGCTGACATCAAACAGCACACAGAAAGACCCTGTGGCTCAGGCCACGGAAACTCAGAGAAGACTGCAACAAGATGAGGCTGTTGGGTTCTTGATCATGTGGTAGACTCTAAAAAAACAATCAAGGATCAGAAATCAAAGGTTCTTCAGGTTGTAGAGGACAGTTCCCAATTATGATGGTTAATCCAATCTCATTATCCCTTAGATTTGGAATTACCCAGAAGTGTGGCAGCCATCTGTGAGGGGGATTCCTGCAACCTTTAGCTGAGAAGACTCACCCTGAGTGTGAATGGCAAAATCACAGGCCCTAGGGGTTGGGGGGTGGAGCTGGTTCTAAATGAAGAAGAAGGAGTTGTGCTGAGCACTGGCATTGGTTTTTCTCTGCTTCCTGACTGTGGATACAATGAATCCAGCTTCTTGAGGTTCATGTCATTACAGATAGAGCAGCCTTGCCAGTGTAGCTTCCTCATCATGATGGACAGACTGTACACCTTGAGTCAAAATCAACTCTTTCTTAAGTTGCCTTTCTCAGGTCCTTGTCACATGAACATTTATCTTTCCAGTTTTTTAATTTTTTTACTTTTAAAGGCTACCAATATTCAACATTAAGTCAGACTGTATAATACATCAGAGTAAATTTTTAAAATTTTAAAGTATTCAGTTCCAAATATAATTATTTTCTCCATTTTCTTCCTGCTTTGAGCTTTTTTTCGGCCCTCTACTTGTTTTCCCAGACTCCTGGCATTGAGCATTCTCGTAGCTCTTCTGGTGAACACGTCTTACTTTCAGCAGTACCTCTGAGAAGCTTTTCTTTTCCTGTAAACAGCTCTGACATTTAAAGGAGCACTTCTCTTCTGGCCACTGTGTCAATCTCCACATTAGTTTTTGGTATCACTCTTGAAACTCCTTACTAACTTCACTGTCTGCTGCCTTGAGCCCCTTGTAAGAAGACACTTGATTTTGTGTCATTTAGGGTGGTAGAGTTCTACATTGCATGGGGACATTTCCTAACACACCCCTTGGAGGCTCAAGCTGAGAACTTCCCCTAGCACATTCATTTATTTAAACGTGGCAGTACTTTTGAATTTCTGCCATGTGCCAGCCTTGTGGTGGGTTTATTTTGAGTAACACGGGGACAGGAATCCACTCCTTCTCATGGTTGTCTATGTGTCTTTAACCATCTTTAACACAATGGTCACTTTTTTGTTATAAAAATACGTGTCTCCCTGGAACACCTAAATATGGATGGTTCAACTATTGACTAATGTTCAATCTCTTAAACCACCAGTCAAAAAAGAAACTGTTGAGGCTGAAGAGAAATATAGCATTAGTATTGGATCTTTGAATGCTCAAAAAAAAAAAAATCAAATGCATAATGAATTCAAAGTCTTTCTGGTAGTAGTAACACATTTTAACACACGACTCTGCTACAGCCTTGCTTCTGAACATGTAACATGTATGCCTTGCAATGCACACACATGAGCCACAAACAAATGCTGCCTGAAACATCTCAGATCAGACTTGAGACTTTTTACTTTGACTTTTAGTGTTTTTACTGTACATACAAAGGTTTTCTTTTGTTCTTATAGAAACAAAATTGTTTAATAACAAAAAATAGAACTTTTCACCCCACCCCTACCCCTCGTTTTTTAAAATTTCTCAAGACAGCTTTTCTCTGTGTTACCACCTCTCTGGCTGTCCTGGCACTCACTTTGTGGACTAGATTGGCCTTCAACTCACAGAAATCTGCTTGCCTCTGACTCCAGAGAGCTGGGATTATAGGTGTGTGCCACCACTGCCTAATCAGAAAACAAAGCTTTTAATATTCCCCTTCTGTAATTCCTCAGCATGTAAGTATGAAAGTTGTATATATTTGGATCATATCATCTTAGAATGTTTGATTTTAAAAGTTGCTGATGAGTTTATTAAAAATCATTAAATGAGTTTTGGCTTCAGGTTAGGACAAAATTTCCAACAATTCTGAAACTGCTGTAAACATGCTCCTTCCATTTGTATTGTGCATTGATGTGAAAGAGCGCTTTCAGTATTAGCAGTCTAAATCAAATTACCTATCTGTGGTGGAAATGTTCTCTGTATGCTGTAAATAAAGTAACAGATTTGGCCTATGTAGAGCACTGTAGAAGTGGGTGGAGAATCAGAGCACAGGCAGGTAGAAGGAGGGTAGAGTTAGTCAGTCTCCATCAGGCCCCTGAAGAAGACAGACATGTAAGAAACACAAGTGAGCCATGGGCTGGGCCACATGGCGGGAAGATTAATAGAAATGGGTTGATTTAAGATGAAAGAGCTAGCTAATAATGTGCTTGAGACATGGACCAAACAGTATTAAGTTAATATAAGTGTCTGATTTATTTCTTTGGGGGACAAAAGCTGCTGTAGACCAGGTTCCAAACCTCCGGGACCAAACGGGCCCGGACAACCTTTTACAATGCCTATCAACTCTGAAAAAAATATCGAAGATGCTATGTGTCCTTCAGAATCAACTCAATGGCCAAAATTTAATTATTCATGTAAAAATAAATGGCATGTTGTCTGTAATGATTGTTAAAATTGAGGTTGGGGTTGAGGAGAAGAGGATTTCATTGAGAGAGGGAAGGAAATTCAAGAGGGTAGTGGTAGGTAAAAACAACTAAAATTCATCATATATATGTATGTATGTATGAAATTGTTACACAATAATACATAAAGAATTACAAATTTCATTAAAAATATACTGGGAAAGATGACTCAGTGGATAAAAGATTGCTTAGTAGACATGCGACTTGAAATTGGATCTTCAGCACCCATGTGAAAAGTAAGAGTGCCAAATTTATTAATAATAATTAACAGTATCGGAATTTCTGAATATTAAAAATTAGCTCTAAGGAAATTATTTTGAATTAATTCTAGCCTGGGTACTATAAAATCATTTCATAACACAGTTTATAGAAATATCAGACATGTTCAAACTACATTTGGAAAGCCCAAAAATAATCATTTTTTTGTATTGATGTAACCAAGTGGATTTTTTTTATTAATCACATATATATATTTTATTTTTATACAATATATTTTGGTTATGATTTTCCCCTTTCCCAATTCCTCCCAGATCCATTCCACCGCTCTATCCACTACCATACAACATTATATTCTTTTTCATCCCATAAATACAAAAATAAAAACAACAACAAATTTTAAGAAAATAAAAACAACAAATTTTAAGATAAAAATGCCAAAACAAAACAAAACAAAATGAAACAAAATACACATAGAGATCATTTTCTTTTGTCCAACTACTCCCAAGTGTGGTGCCTGCCCTGGAGAGTAGTGATGTACCACCTTTGCCTGTTATTGGATGATGCTGTTTTCATGAACTCAGCTCCCTCCTTTATTGGTCAGCTGTACATTCACTTGTCCTTTTCAAGTCTTTCTTCTGTCCTGGTTCCTTCTTAGAATGTCCTGTGTATCTTCTTCTTTTTCTTTTTCTTCTTCTTCTTTTTTATAGTTTAGTGTATTTTAATAGCAAACTTACAGGAACATCACAGAAGACAGAGAATATTAAAAACATGTACTTGCATGTAGGACACAACTCAGAAAAGTATAGTGAATGAATGGAATCTACTGTATGATAAAAATGCTACAAACACCATTTAGTTGCTGTCAATAAGAAATTTGCTTATTAAAAAAATACAAATGCTAGCATTGGCCAGCAAATTTTAATAGGTTTATTTATAATTGTTATAAAGTTGAACTGTTGAAATATGTTCACTGAAACATTTTGCTTGCATTAATGCTTTACATCTTGCATTTATATTAAAAATTCACACACAAATGAAAATGGAAAAACTACCAATACCTGATTTCTGTCCCCTATTTTTCCACTCCCAATCATATACTTAGGTACCTTTTGACCCCTTGGAAAAAATATCTAACATTCAGAACTACTGATAACAGGAAGAAGAAGAAAAAAAAATTTTGAGAATGAAATGTTTCCCCCATAGTTGACTCTTAAGCACGTTCTCCACATATGCAGCATGCTAGCTGAATATCTTTTGGTGTAATTGTTACACCTTTGGCATGGATAGCACACAGGTTACTATCTTCAAAAAGGCCAACCAGATAGGTCTCACTTGCCTCCTGAAAAGCACCAATAGCTGCACTTTAGAAGCACGGATCTGTTTTGAAATCCTGAGCAACTTCTTGGACAGACCCTGGAAGGGGAGCTTGTGAAGCAGAAGTTCAGTGGATTTTTGATAGCGTCTGATTTCACGGAGTGTCACAGTACCAGGCCTGTAACGATGAGGTTTCTTCACCCCTCCAGCAGAGGGCGCACTCTTGCGAGCGGCTTTTGTAGCCAGTTGTTTCCTGGGTGCTTTACCACCAGTGGATTTGCTGGCAGTCTGCTTTGTACCAGTCATGAGATGAGCACCTCCTTACTTACCCACCTTCTCTTTCGGCTGGAGCTCGGCAAGCGAGAGGCGGTGCTGGCATTAGAGAATACGGCACCTCCTGTGTTTCTTCTAAGTTATCACTTAGCTAGCTGCCAACTATTTTTTAGGGATAATAACAACACATCTAAACTGTGGAACCATAGAGGTTGAATTTGTACATGTGTGAAAACACACACACACACACACACACACATACACACACACACACACACACGCACAAAACCATTTCAATCTTATTTAATTCAGGATCCTGAAACATGGCAGAAGCACTATTGTTACAAAGAACAGAAGCAGACCCAGAATAGATTCCTGAAGCTTCCCATGGCCCTGTCTCTGCTGAGTGAGAAAGGAGCTTGTAGCTAATAGTATTACTGTCTAAGGTAAAGGCTCCAGGAAACTAAAATTTTGTGCTAGAACACATTTACTTTATATTGAGTCTTTCAAGAACTCACATATTCAATTAATTTTTTTCGGTTGTTAAGGTATTTTATTTTATTTATTTTTATTTTACTTGAGAAAAATAAATCTATCACTAGACAATAAACCCAGAGCTGAATGTTCTTTATGGTTTCAATTTATGTCACATCAATATTTTCTAAAATAATCACTATATTGTCACATTAGAAAAATGAAGAAACATTTAAAACATTACCAAAATTCCAAAGCTCTTTATTTTATTAGTTAATTAACTTACTGTTCTCTCATACAACACATCCCAACCTCACCCTCTCTTTCTCCTGTCCTTCCAACCTTGTGTAAGGAGTTGCAAAAAGATAAGGCACAAGGCTGGGCTAGACTCTACAGGTCAACCCAGTAGGAGGAATTAGGCCCCAAGAGCAGTCCAAAGACTCAGCACTGTTAGGAGTCCAATAAAAACCCCAAACTAAAGAACAACAGCATGAATGCAGAGGGCCTGGTGCAGCCCCTGAAGCCTCTGCAGAAGCTGCTTCAGTCTCTGTGAGCCCCTGAGTCCTGCTTGGATGATTCTGTGGACCTTGTTCTCCAGGTGTCCTTGGCCCCTCTGGCTTCTACAATCCTTCTTCCCATGTTCTGCAGAGTTTTCCAACCTCAAACCTAAAGCTTGGCTGGTCTCTGTATCTCTCATCAGTACTGGAGGAAGTCTCTCTGGTGATGATTTGGCTAGGCATCAATCTGTGAATATAGCAGAATATCATTAGGAATCATTTCATTGACTTTTTTTTTTTTTTGAGGGAGTGTCAGTCATAATTGGTCCTACCCTAAGCCTTTGAGCCATTCAGCTTCCAGTTGTTGATTGGGCACTCCCACAAGCTGTGAGCCACCAAAGTCCCAGCCAATCTTGCAGGCAGCGCAGGTTGTGAGTCATAGGTTTTGTGGATAGATTAGTATCCCAGTCCTACCACTTCAGGAAGTGGCTTAGAATGGAGAGATTGTGCAACCATTAAAGGCTAGGCTTACAACCTATATAAAAATTCAGTTGAATTTATATGCTCAATCTTCCCCTTTCATGGGATAGTTGCAAACTTTAGGATCTGTTGGTTATCGAACCAAGCTCATGTCAGAGCACAATATTCTTCCAAACTAGGGAACAAGGCAGGAGGTGTGTAGGCATTGGTGGCCCTTTCTCCCATAGCTCTTTAGCATCCCAGGAAGCCCAATCATTCACAGCATTGTAGAGCACATCATTTCTCTTTAGCCCTGGCTTTATGTGACTGCAGAGAGATTTTTCTGGATGCAGTGTCCTATTGTGGTAGATCTGGCTTTGTCATCAGCACAAAATTTGAAACTGCTCTGTTACAGTTTCCTTGCCATCAACCCATAATGTTTAGGGCTTAAGACAATGAAATTTCTGATTAAGTTTTCTTTTTACCAGAGGAACACAGGCCTCGGTCAGACATCTGTGTCAATGTGAAATTTAAAGTAACTGCAGTTCATGTGAGACTAAGCTTACAACGCAATGACTACCACACCATATATGACAATAGAACTCATACGTTTATCCTCCTGAACCATCAGTACAGAAAACTAAGCCAAATTCTCAGTGGTGTTGGTTCCTTTCTAGAGAATTTGGTCAGAGACTGCTAATTATATCCCCAGGTTTTGCCTCCAGTTACAATTCAGGATTAAGCAGAGAAGGTAAAATATATTCAATTGTATTCAGTTAAGATGCTCACTTAAGGTAGTTCTACCTCGAGCTTCTCTATGCATTAATTGCCTTTAACTTTCTGCCAAGTGCAAATTACAGTGGCCAGTTCCTAGTTAGTTACAGAGAGCTCTAAATATCTAAAATGTGAGTCCTTATTATATGTGCATGGTGTGTGTGGGGGGGCGTTGTCTCATATATCCTATCATTTAATTCACAGCTACCATGCAAATAAAATATACTGCTTATTTCTGATTTCTGATGAAGCATAAATGACCTAGATTATCTGTACAGGTCTTACTACTGCAAAGAAGTAGGCTTGTTTGCTTTAAATCTCATGGGCTAGAGACACAGATTGTCAGCAGAGTACTTTCCATGTGTATAGAGAGACTTGCCTTTGATCCATAGACTGTCTAAAATAAATTTGATCTTTATTTTTAATAAATTAATGTTTATTATTTATTTTTACTGCAAGGTCTCATAAAAAAATGTAAGTTGGGCTGTATCTTTCTATATAGTCCAAGCTAGTCTTGAATTACCTATCCTTATGCCTCAGTATTCTAGATGCAGGGATAACATACTTGTCTAAAGTTATCTTTCAAATTATTGTTCCATGTTGTCTTACTCCAGGCCCTTAGGACCTATGACATGATATCTGCTATAATATTTGTAAAGGTTGATATTTGGTAGAGGATCATGAAGTTTCAAAGTGGTCACCTGATCACCAGGTTGACACTAACCTTTCATAGCATAGACTATAACATTCCACTCAACTGGATTTATACTCTGCATTGCTCGTGTGTCTAGGTGAGGCTCTGAAATGATTTCTGGCTAATGGAATGTGAGCAAACAAGACATGGAAAAAGTAGGTATATGTCTGGTAGCCTATCCTCATTTTCTTGTATATCCTTGGATACTTATAAAAATAGTGGTCGGTCATGTTGCTGAGAAAAACAATGTGATTAAAAGGCTGATAGATTCAAGCATCTGTGTGTAGGAAAGTCATCCAGAAGACCTGCCTCGACTAGTGATACCACTAGTGGATGTGGGGCTAATAAGAAATGTTTAGTATGTTTAATCATTGAAGTTCAGGGTTGATCCAGTTGGTGGCTTACTCTGACTAGTATATCTGTCTGTAAGGATGCTGGGGGGGGCAGGTAGATACTTTTTAGTAGCAATTATATTTCATCTTAAAGTCTAATATGTGCATGTTTATGGTTTCTTTAAAGTGTTTGTAGAATTTTTAGCCTGTAGAGCTAAAATGCAGGCACAGCAGCCCATTGTACTAGCAGCTGACATTGAATGCAATTGATTGTAGCCACACCGGGAGAAGGACAGACAAGGTAAATAAATTATGAATTCCAGGGGGAAAGAGCTTGCAATAGCTGCTGTTTCATTCCCCTCTTAACCCCCTGTGACTGTAAACACGCTTATAGATATATTTTATTAATAATTGTTTTGATGTATTTGGATTTTGCAAGTGGCTATTGTAGCTAGGGGATTTCTGGACACCCCTCCAGCTAATCAGATTAGAGATGTGAACACTGCAGCGACAGATGAGTGTGTGTATGAAAAGACAAACGGCAAATCTCTCCCTCACCAGCACTTGTAACTGGCTGTTTGTTTAAAATCACAGCTTTAGACTTCCTTCCCACTGTGCTGTCCTCACTTCTGTCTACAAATGATGGACTTTAGACTGCAAATTACATGAGAGATACTTAACAAATGGATGTCTCTCAAGGGACATCATCAGAAAAAAGCACTTCGAGATTCACTTTATGCTACTCGAAGAAAGATAGATAGTATTGATATGATCTGTTGAGAGAGCTCTACCTACCAGGACATTAAAAGATGTGTTCATTTTATGAAAAAAGCAAATCATGTATATCATAAGCAGTTCAACTAAGACCAAAGAGATTATGACAGGCTTCTCAGGAGCCGCAGGTGTCACTGTAATGCCTGAATCTCAGTCACCCAGAGAGCCCACTGGAGACAGAGATGTCCGAAATGCAACAGCAAGGTTTATTGTCAGGGTGATACAAACCTAGGCAGGGAGCTTGTTCTTTGCACCATACCTCATGAGTGTGGTACAGGGAAGAGCTGAGCACCCCAAGTTATGCAAGCTTTTTATAGGCAAAGACCATCAGGCAGGGTTACTTGGGGTCAAGGCTGCAGGTGTGCTCTTGATGAACTCATGCTTAGGACTTCTTACAGGTTAGCATTCCTGAACCCCACCTGGGTGGTGTGGCTGGTGGGTTTTACTGCCTTAGGGTTGGATCATCCAGGTGTCCACCTCATTCTTTCTTGGAACTGGGCAAGCTCCTGCCAGGAATGTGAAACTGAACTCTATTTTATTACAAAATGGCTACTAGAATACAAAATGGGGCTTCTTGAACTAAGTTTACTCTCTTCAGTCACAGCAACCAAAAGGTGTATATATCTCTTTCTGACCTAACTGTTACAGTTCTATTGCTGTAAAGAGACACCATAACCAAAGCAACTTAAAAAAAAAATCAAATATTTAATTTTGGGATTGCTTACAGTTTCAGAGGGTTAGTCTATGAACATTATGGTGAGAAGCATGGTATCAGGCAGGCATGCTATTAGGCAGGCAAGGTTAGGGTTAGGGTTAGCAGTATCTAAGAGCTTATATGAGCTGCATGTTTGCTGCAGAGAGATAGAGAGTAGGCAGAGCATGGGCTAATGAAATCTCAAAAAGTCTCAAAGCCCACTGCAGTAATACATCTCCAACAAGGCCACACCTCCTCCAACAAAGTAACACTTCCTAATCCTTCCTACATCTTCTACCAACTTGTAACCAGACATTCAAATATATAAGTTAATGGGGGCCATTCTTATTCAAATAACCACAGTTGGATAGTGGAAATTCCTGGTCTGAAACCTTGTTTGTTTTCAAAGACTGCTAATGGTATGGTCTGACCAAGTTCTTTGTTACCCCAGATCTTAGGACAGATGGTGGGATCAGTGTCTGTCCAGATACTTCATCCTTTGCATACTGCTTTTGGCTTTATAAATATATTATTTTTCAGCTTCTTTTTTGTCCTTTCTTTACACATCTATTTTGTTGGTGACTGTATCTCCAGTGCCTAATGCATTATCAGGCCCAGTCAATACATTTACTCCAAGTAGGGGCAGGATGATTTCTGTAACAATGGGCCTTAGAGTAAAATACAATGATTGGATAAGAAAATAATCTTATGTGGGAAACCAAACACAGCCTGAGCCATATCCAGGGGGCAGGAATGTGTTTATCATGTTATTTGAGAACTTAACATAAATCTGGAGGGATGGAGGGTGTGTCTTGTGGTTTTAGACTAGCAGGTTTAAGAAGAATTATGAAAAACTCTTCATTGAAAGTTTCAGAATAACTGTTACCTCAAAGGCAGTTGTGAAGTGTCTTTTGTGGGCTAATTTTACACATCAAAGCAAACACTGATATTTCTATTATCCGGTATGGTTCATCTTTATTAAGTTCTTTAATTCTATGCATATTAAAACAAAGTATAAGAATATTATTAGTCTTATGCCCCAAATGTCTGCATACCTGTTGCTGTTGTCCAGGGTCCTAACATTTCCCATGGGGAAGGGAGTAAGAAGACATGGTGCCAATGGCTTAGGCACCAGGAGTCAGGTGAAGAGCTACCTCATTTATTTAGCAATGGGGAGAGTATTATATATCTGCCTCTCAAGACCCAGGCTGTATCTAGCTCCAATGACTTGGGCTGGTCGCCTCTCATTGGCTGGGTATAATCAGAATCTCTGACAGCATCTGTTAGGCCCTCAGGCTGACTCCAGGTTGGCTCATAAGGAAGTACGTTATGTGAATGCCTTGGCAACTGGTTTGGGCCCATTTCTCAACCCTATGAGTCTGTCCTATACATACTCACACCTCAATCTTATGCTGAAGCCTAAGTTATGAATAAAATGGTATTTGCTTGTAAAAACTTAAGGGTAATGAGTTCATGAAGGTTTGGTGCCTTTCATCCCTTATTAAAGGGTACATGTTTTCTGTTTCACTTTTCCTTTTTCTCTCTTACCCTCTACCTTGAAGGAAACTCCGAGAAAGGGAATGGATGAAAAATTAAGATCTCCATTAAGAACCTATGGTGATACCCTGATCTAAGACTTCTAACTTGGAACATTGAGAACTTAGTACCCTTCTCTTGATTTCTTGTTATAACAGACAAACTTGCTGAAATGAAACCCAAACCACAAGGCAGAAGTTAATTTGTCATTTGGTCATTATATCTTGTCATTCATGGTTCCATGATGGAACTTTTATGAGTTAAGAAGGGTTTCGGGGGGTGGGGGGAGAGATAGATGTGGTCACACTGGACACAATGTTGCCTTGTGGACAAGAGTTCAGATTTCTTAGATCCCTCACAGTTCAATCTTGGAGATAACTACAGGAACAAGACTGGATTTCATTCTTATGGGGTGGTTATAAAGTTAGCCACTGAGCCCCCGTTTTATAGACTTTTTAGAATTCTTTCTGAGAGTTAGGAAAGAATGCAGCTCTCATTATTCCATTGTATAAGGACTGTATAGAATAATGAGAGACTAATCCTTCCAAATGAAGAAGAACTGTGTCTTTGATTCATTTTCTCCTTGAACCAAAACAGAGGGTCATGTAGTCTATCCTTAGCACACTATGTCAGTTCCTTTAAAGAAGCTTTAAGAAACTATCAAGTTCTTTTGTCTCTAATTTCTCCCAAAAACATAACAACAATACTAATATGCACTTAGTCACTGCTAAGTGCCATGGGCCAACATTGTTTGTGAGATTTTGAAGAAATGAATTCAACAGATTGCCTTCTGCAGTATGAGGTTTCTGGCTTGGCTAGCCTCAGTGTTCGAATCCACTTGCAACCTTACTGCCATTTTATAATAGGAAATTTCTGGCCTGGGCTAGCCCCATGGTTCAGACCTACCAACCACTACTTAGGCCCTGTAAAATGACTCAAATGCTTATATTAATTTCATGCTGTTTGGCCTATGGTTTAGGCATATTGCTAGTGAGCTCTTGCATCTTAGTTCAAGCCATTTCCATTAATCTGTTCTGCCACATGTTCCATGGCTTATCTATTTTTTTACATTTTGTTTCTTGAGCAGCTGGATTGAGTCTCTTTCTGACTCCACCCTCCTTTCCCTATCTATGCTCTGATTTCCCACCTATTTCTAAGGTTCCTGCCATAGGCCAAAACAGTTACTTTATTAATGATATTCACAGCATACCAAATGGCATCCCATATCACTTCCCCTCTTTTTGTTTAATCAAAAAGGAAAGTTTCAATTTCTTTTTTTTTAAAATATTTATTTATTTATTTATTATACATTATACAGAAGAGGACACCAGATGACATCATAGATGGTTGTGAGCCACCATGTGGTTGCTGGGAATTGAACTCAGGACCTCTGGAAGAACAGTCGGTGCTCTTAACCTCTGAGCCATCTCTCCAGCCCTGGAAGGTTTCAATTTCAACAAAGCAAAAATACATATATCAAAACAGCTATCAAGCAGGATTTACAGTTACAATATCTAGTCTATTTGTATTTAGCAAAATTAAAGAAAATATTCTATCATCTACCCTACCTTTTGAGTCTATAATTTCATATCTAATATACCTTTTATAATAACTAAAGAAAACTATACTTAAAACTATCTAATCTTCAACTACATCAAGAGCACAGATAAGTAAACAGGAAGTGCAAAGAATTTCCAAAATCTAGAAATGGCAGAGAAGACATCTGTCTGCCTGAACAGTCACCCAAAGTTCCTTTGTAATGTTGGTGCATCCATTCTTCAGCCTACAGGTCCAGAGTCTCTGGCAGAACTTTCAGTGAAAAAGGAAATTTGAAGGACTGTTCTGTCATCAGTCACTTCTCCTTGTGTCCTGAAGGATGTCGGGATATTTTCTCTGGGAAGCAGGAACTTGAAGGACCATCTTGGATTGTTCTGCCAAAGTTCAGAGGTTACTTTCCTATGGGTCCTGCATGTCCAGTTTATACAGCAAACTGTTAAGTAGTCAATACAAGAACAGTTTCTTGTCCAGTGGCTAACTTTTGCCACAAAAAAGCAAATTGTACCTGGAGTTTCTCTGATGCTCATTATTCTCTTGAAGTAGATTTGTGCTGCTAGGAGCAGACCTGTCTCACTATCCAGAAAAGTCTAGTTCTTAAAATATTTTAAATGCCATATTCTTTGAAGTGTTTGAAGGCTACCTATCTAATTAAAATATTTCTTTGTATACCAACAAAAGCCTAACTAACATGACTATAAGTTTGCTTATTGTAGATGAGTATTAATCTACATTTTTAATTATACATTACAATTTTAAAGGAATTGCATAAACATAATATCTTAAACAAGAGTAGAAATATACATATAGTATAACAAAATCAACCTTAAATTTGTATCAATAAACCAAAATCTATATCAATGTAAAACATTTTTAGATTAACAGTTGATTTTTGGATTATAGTAAATTCAATAATCTATCATTGAATCATTGATAAATAAAAAAATCATTACTATGTTATATTCCTCTTTTATCTTAGAAAGTGATTGATTATGATCATTGAAGACAAACACTTATAAACAATATTCTGGGAATTTGAGTGTAGCTTTCCATTACTACTTCTGCTGATTGAGGGCACTGCAAACTTATGAGGGTTATAAGGCTAGATCAGCCTAGTCAGCAAAAAAGCTGATGTGACCATCTCTTCCCATCAAAGATCAGGGATCTTGGTGGAACAAACATATTCGCCTGTAAGCAATTCACAGATTCTCATCTTCTATGGAAACAAAAGTAGAACCTCTTTTCCAAAGTAACATGTCCTTACACACAAATTTCAAAATCAAGATACTCTTAAAGTATGTTTGTTTTATTTATCAGTCTTTGTAATCAATTATCTTTCTGCAGTTAGCTCACTGACAGTTAAAAGATTTAAAAGAAAACACAGTAATAGCCATAATCCAGACTTTTTGTGTACTTTTTATCTTTTCCTGGCTTTTTATATTTTTTACTCTATTTCTCTTTTTTAAGGGATTTCTCTACCCTTTCTTTTCTCTCTGAAGCCTATGTATATTTTTCACACACATCTTAACACATCTAGAGCTTTTATCCATCTGAATCTGTTTTTTGTTTCAATGATTTGATGTTTAATAAAGTGAAATCCTCATAGCGTTTATGTGGGTTTCCAATATGACCACCTTTGTTATATTAGCTCTTCCTTTTTTTATTGTGGAAAAAAAGGTCATTTTTTTTTAATCCATGTATCCCCTTGTTCAGGCTCCCTTCCCCCTCCCTCTCCTCCCAGTCACTCACTCTTCTCTTCATCAGTTCATCTTTTTCCCAGCAAGGGCAGGATGTCTCAGGGTCCCAGGGTGACTTAGTTCAACATCCACTCCAGGCAGATATGCTTTCCTCACCCTCACATCAAGACTGAGTCAGGTATTTCTCTGGAAGGAGTGGGTTCCAAGGTGCCAGCCCAAGGTGTTTCAGATCTCAAGTTGTTCAGTGGTTGTGGTTTGTAGCTTGGACATGCTAAGCCTTTTTTGTTTAAAGTCCACCAATGAGTGAGTACATCCTCTGCTTATCTTTCTGAGTTTGTGAGACCATGCTTCGGATGATATTCTCCAAATCTATCCATTTGCCTGCAAATTTTAGGATATCTTTTTTTCTCACTGCTGAGTAGTACTCCATTGTGTAAATGTATCATAGATTGTTAACTCACTCCTCAACTGAGGGACGTTTAGGTTGTTTCCAGGTTCTTGCTATTACAAATAATGCTACTATGAACATAGTTGAGCTAATGCCTTTGGAGTGCCACCGTGTAACTTTAGGGTATATGCCCAGTAGTGGTATTGCTGAGTCTTTGGGGAGATTGAATCCCAGTTTTCTGAGAAATCGTCATACTGCATTCCAGAGTGGCTGAACCAGCTTACACTCCCACCAACAATGGAGGAGTGTTCCCCTTGCTCTACAACCTTTCCAGTATAGGCTGTCATCTGTGTCTTTTATCTTAGCCAATCTGACAGGTGTAAGGAGGTATCTCAAAGTTTTTTTGATTCTTACTTCTCTAATGGCAAAAGATGTTGAGCACTTTTTCAAGTGCCTTTCAGCCATTCATAATTCTTCTACTGAGAATTCCCTTTTTAGTGCCATTTTTTGATTAGGTTATTCAAGGTTTTGGGCTCTAGTTTCTTGAGTTCTCTATATATTTTAAAGATCAGTCCTCTATCACTTGTAGGGTTAGTGAAAATCTTTTCCCATTCTGTAGGCTGTTGTTTTGTCTTATTGACTGTATCCTGGGCTTTATAGAAGCTTCTCAGTTTCAGGAGGTCCCACTTATTGATTATAGTTCTTAGTGTCTGTGCTACTGGTGTTATATTTAGAAAGTGGTCACCTGTACCAATGCATTGGAGGGTATTTCCCAATTTCTTTTCTATCAGGTTCAGTGTGGCTGAGTTTATGTTGAGGTCTTTGATCCACTTGAATTTGAGTTTTGTGCAGGGTGATAGGCTTGGATCTATTTGCATTTTTCTATACACTACCATCCAGGTATGCCAACAACATTTGTTAAAGATACTACCTTTTTTTCACTGAGTATTTTGGACTTCTTTGTCAAAGATCAGGTGTATTGGTTTGGAGCGTGAGAAGACACACACACACACACACACACACACACACGTTACCAAAGCCACATGAGGGTATATTTAAGAGAGTTCCCAGGCAGGTACAGAAGCAGAGAAGCAGGACAGGAGGAAAGACAGACCATAGCATGGTGTTTCTTTTGAAGAGAAGGGATGTGCCAGGGCCAGTGGTGTGCCTCCCTAGGAGGTGCCTCCCACCAGAGCCTCCTGAGGTTCTTTTGTTGAGCAAAATATTTTTGGCAACCCTAGCTTTCCTGTTGTTCCAAATAAAATTTAGTATTGTTCTTTCAAGGTCTGTAAAAAATTGTGTTGATATTTTGATGGGAAGTGCATTGAATCTGTAGATTGCTTTTGGTAGAATTGCCATTTTTACTATGTTGATTCTCCCTATCCAGGAACATGGGAGAGCTTTCCATTTTCTGATATCCTCTTCAATGTCTTTCTTCAGTGATTTAAAATTTTTGTCAAATAGGTCTGTTACTTCTTTGGTTATAGTTACTCCAAGGTATTTAATACTATTTGCTGCTATAATGAAAGGTAATGTTTCCCTTATTTCTTTTTCAGCTCTTCTATCTCTAGTGTATAGAAGGGCTACTGATTTCTTTGAGTTAATCTTGTATCCTGCTACATTGCTGAAGGTGTTTATCAGCTGTAGCAGTTTCTTGGAAGAATTTTGTGGATCACTTATGTATACAATCATATCATCTGCAAATAGAGATAGCTTCACTTCTGCTTTTCCAATTTGTATGCCCTTAATCTCTTTTTGTTCCCTTATTGCTTTAGCTAAAACTTCGAGAACTATATTGAATAGACAAGGGAAGAGAAGGTATGCTTGTCTAGTTTCTGATTTTATGGGATTGCTTTGAGTTTTTCTCCATTAAATGTGATGTTAGCTGTCTGCTTCTTGTTAATCACTTTATTATATTTATATTTTCCCTATATTCCTGATCTCTCCAGGACTTTTATCAGGAAGGAGTGTTGGATTTTGTCAAAGGCTTTTTCATCATCTAAGGGTATGATCATGTGTTTTTTTTCCCTTCAGTTTGTTTATATGATGGATGTCGTTTACAGTTTTTCATATGTTAAACCATCCCTGCATCTCTGGGATGAAGCCTACCCGATCATGGTGGATGATATTTTTTATATGTTTTTGTATACGGTTTGCCAGAATTTTGTTGAGAATTTTAGTATCAATATTCATGAGGGAAATTGGTCTGCAATTCTCCTTCCTTGTTGTGTCCTTGAGTGGCTTGAGTATTAGGGTAATTGTGGCCTTATAAAAAGTGTTTGGCAATATTCCTTCAATTTCTACTGTGTGAAACAGTTTGAGGAGTATTGGTAATAGCTCATCTTTTGTATGGTAGAATGTCTGGTAGAATTCTGCACTGAAACCATCTGGACCGATTCTTTTTCTACTTAGGAGGCTTTTAATGACAGCTTCAATTTCCTTTAGAGTTATAGGTCTGTCTAAGTATTTAATCTAATCTTCATTTAAGTTTGGTAAATGGTACCTGTCCAGAAAGCTGTCCATTTGTTGTCGGTTTTCCATTGTTGTGGAGTACAGATTTTCAAAGTATGACCTCTGGATTTCATGGGGGTCTGTTGTTATGTCTCCCTTTTCTTTTCTGAGTTTGCTGATTTGGATACTCCGTCTCTCTGCTTTTTGGTTAGTTTGGATAAGGGTTTATTTATCTTGTTGACTTTCTCAAAGAACCAACTCAATGATTTATTGATTCTTTGTAATGTTCTTTTTGTTTCAATTGTATTGATTTCAGCTCTAAGTTTGATTATTTCCTGCTGTCTACTCCTTCTAGGTGAGTTTGCTTCTAATTGTTCTGAGGCTTTCAGCTCTGCTGATAGTTCTCTAGTGTGGGATTTCTCTAGGTTTTTCATATAGGCATCTATTGCTATGAATTTTCCTCTCAAGACTGTCTTTATTGTGTCCCACTAGTTTGAGTACATTGTGGATTCATTTTTGTTAAAGTCTAGGAAGTCTTTGATTTCTTTCTTAATTTCTTCCTTGTCCCAGAGGTGGTTCAGTTGAGTGGAGTGTAGTTTCCATGCGGTGGTAGGATTTCTGTAATTTTTGTTTTTGTTGAACTCTAGCTTTAGGCCATCATGGTCTGATATGATACAAGGGATTATTTCTCCTTTTTTGCATCTATTGATATTTGCTTTATGACCAATTATGTGGTCAATTTTAGAGAAAGGTCCATGTGGTGCTGAGAAGTATGTATAATCCTTTGCATTTGAGTATAAGCTTCTGTAAATATCTATTATATGCATTTGTATCATAATCTCTGTTAGACTTGTTATTTCTCTGTTGAGCCTCTGTCGGTTGATCTATCCAAGGGTGAAAGTGGAGTATTGAGGTCTCTCAATATTAGGATGTGAGAGTTGATGTATAATTTGAGCTTTAGTATTATTTCTTTTACATAGATAGATGCCCTTATATCAGGGGCATAAATATTCAGGTTTGAAATCTCATCTTGACCAATTTTTCCTAAGAAGAATAGGTAATGTCCATCCTGGCATCTTTTAATTGATTTTAGTTTGAGGTCTACCTTGTTCGATATTAGGATGGCAACTCCAGCTTGTTTATTAGGGCCATTTGCTTGGAAAATTTTTTCCCAACCCTTTACTCTGAGCCTGTGTCTGTGTTTAAGGTTGAAGTGTGTTTCTTGTATGCTGCAGAAGCATGGCTTCTGTTTTTGTATCCATTGTGTTAGTGTGTGTCTTTTTATAGGTGAATTGAGTCCATTGATATTAAGGAATATTAGTTACCACTGATTGATACTTTCTGTTATTTTTGTTGGTGAGTTGTATGTATTTCCTTTCTCTGGGCTTTTCTTCATTGGGATTATTGATTGTTTGTTGTTTCTTGGATGTGTCTGGGATCCTTAGGTTGGAGTTTTCCCTCTAGTGCTTTCTGAAGGGCTGGATTTGTAGATAGGTATTGTTTAAATTTGACTTTGTCATAAAATATCTTGTTTACTCCATCTACGGTGATTGATTGCTGGGTACAGTAGTCTAGGTTGGCAGCCTTGCTCTTTCAGTGTGTGCATAACTTCTGCCCAAGACCTTGCTTTTATTTTTTCCATTGAATAGTCTGGTTTATCCTGATGGGTTTGCCTTTATAGGTAAGTTGGTCCTTTTCTTTTGCAGCTCTTAAAATTTTTTCTTTGAGCTGGAATTCTTCTCCTTCTTCTAGTCTTATTATTCTCAAGTTAGGTCTTTTTCTGGTGTCCCAAATTTCCTGAACTTTTTGTGTTATGGCTTTTTTGTTTTTAGTGTTTTCTTTGACTGACGCTTTTGTTGCTGTTTCCTTCTCATTCCTCTTTTTTGTTCTGTTTAGGTTTTGTAGTTGTAGAACCACCAGTTTCTTCTTGTGTTGCCTTGTTGTTTTTTATGTTGCTGTATGTATTCTTGCACTGACGTCTGCTCATGGCTTCAGTGGTTCACAATTAGTCAGCTCTCAGTCAGTTGTGGCTAGAGGGCTTGTGTGTCTCCTGTCTGCTCTGAGCAAGGGGTCTGTTGGATCTTTGACTCTGCTCTGGACAGGTGACTGCGATTCCAAGGCCCTCAGTCCTTGTCTGATAACGCAGTTCGCCCTGGAGATGGGGTCCAGTTGGGCAGGGTCTAGAGCCTTCTGCTGTGAGGAGTCTGAGATCAGATCCTTTGGTGGGAGCTCGATCCCGGAGAGGAATTATCTGGATTGTGACATTAATTCTG
This sequence comes from Sigmodon hispidus, assembly GCA_004025045.1. Lineage (NCBI taxonomy): Eukaryota > Metazoa > Chordata > Mammalia > Rodentia > Cricetidae > Sigmodon > Sigmodon hispidus. Next base: position 259,216 of record PVIH01001025.1, read on the forward strand.
TTTTTATTGTGTATCATTAATCATTTTCTAACTAGAAGAGCTTTTAAAATTCTGAGGTAAAACACTTCTTTGACCACTGATTCTGCCCTACTCGGCAGCTTTTCAACATGGTGGAGGCACCAGAGCTACACTTACCTTCCCACTTCTAGAAAGCAATATTAAATATTGTGAAACTTTTTACGACTCCAACTCTGGGGAACCTCAGAATCTACATTGTCACCAAGTAGAGCACCACCATTTGATGCTCATGAACTTATTTAAGTATTTGGCAGCAGTGCATCCTAAAGGGTCACTCAGTTTTTTCCAGTAAAGTTGACGCAGGAAGCCTCTCTTAAAGGTGCTGCACATTTGCTTGCTGCCAGAAAACAGAGCAGTCCCAGAATATACTGCTACCAAGAAATCATCTTTAATTCTGTTCCCTTTTTATTCAATATAAACAGAAACTTTAAATCAGTCCTATGCAGCTTATTGCTTATACCGAGTCTTCTGTGAGACTTTGGGAACCAGCTTGTTGCAGCTTAAGCTACATACCTCAAGCCACCATTCTGTAGCTAAAGCCCACATGCCACTTTGTACTGCAACTCACTTTGGAGGTACAACCTGGACACCACTTTTGGCTCCATTTTTGTGCTTTAGAAACTTTTTTGAGCTTTCTCAGGCTTTATGTGGGTATTCAGACCCATGTTGGGCACCATCTATAGTATGAGGTTTCTGTCCCAACCTAGTCCCAATGTTCCGACCCACTGGCAGCCCCACTGCTGTGTTGTAGTAGGATATTCCTGGCCTGGACTAGCCTCACAATTTGCATTTGCCCACTGCCACTTTGGTCCCCCTATACGATTCAAATGCTTATATTAATTTCATGCTGTTTGGCCTACAGCTTAAGTACATTGCTAGCTAGTGCTTGCATTTTTTTCCCCACCCCCCTAGTGCTTGCATTTTAATGCAATCCATTTCCATTAATCTGTCCTGTCATGTGGCCATGGCTTACCTGTTTCTTTACATCTTGTTTCTTGGGTGGCTGGATTGCATCTCCCTCTGAGTCTGCCTATCTATGCTCCAATTTCCTACCTACTTTTAAGGTTTCTGACATAGACCAAAACAGTTACTTTATTAATGATATTCACAGCATACCGAAAGACATGCCACATCAGTCTCGCTCTGCCCATTTATGTATTTGTCTGTCTAAGAGGAAATTTATTATAGAAATTGGCTCACACTGTGGAGTCTAAGAGTTCCCAGAGTCTCCCATCTACAGAATGAATTATCAGAAAGCCAATGGGAAAATTCAATCTGGGTTCAAAGAAGTAGGGATAAATAGGTGATGTTCAGCTCAAGAAAGGAAACCTTTTATGAATGTTTTTGTCCTGTTTTGCCCTCAATATAGCTTATCCAAATTGATATAATAATCTTCACACATTTTACCATTTAAAATGCCAATCTTTTCTAAGAATAACCACTCAGACATACCTAAGAAGAATGTTTAATTGATTATCTGGGCATTCCTTAGTCCTGACAAGTCAACACTAAAATTAATAATTGTGTTTATTTTTACTAGATTATTTTTAATGAAACAAGTGTTTTTAAGCTTATTATACAGACCTAGAGACTATGCACTAAGAATTTAAGGAACTTCTCAAAGGCCTGAGGATCTGTGCTGTGTTCTGTTGCCAGATGTAATGTTGTTAGTCTTTGCCTCCCTTAAAATACTCCACACATGTAGGTTTCCATCATTGTAACTCTGTTGGATCTCAACAATTAGATGATTACAAAGATAACTTTCTGAAAGATCCTTTGCAGTGGATTATTCTAGTAGAATAGGGGCATCATGAGAATGTGGTGATCTTGGTACTCCAGTGGATGGTGGCCCAAGATAAAATTCCCAAACAGCACTCACTAGCAATGTGATTTGTTTGCTCATCTTTGAAAATGGGGATAATGCATCTCAATGGGTATGAGGCCTAAGATACTGTGTGTAAGTTAGTGCTGAAAACTGGCACATGCAAAGAGGTCTGCAGATGCTTGCAGTAATTTTCTCTTAGTAATGGCTGTTAGGTGTTGCATTGCTGCAGCCACACCCCCACCTGCTAGGGCTCCAAAGAGCCTCTGACATTTATCTTTAGGGCATATCTACCTTTAAAAGCCCTAACTACAAGGGAGACTCTCTCTTTTCCCTTCCTCTCTGCTCCCTACCTCCTCTCCCTTGGTAACGTGCTGGTGACTTCTTTCATGAGCGAAATACTAACAATGGCAGCTCTCTATTTTGGTTTAAGGATATGTACTATCTCACAATTTTTCTTCTTTTAGAGAGCATAGGCTGGAGTAATGACAGAAAGAAGGAGAGTGGGCAAATGCTCCTAACTTAGAGACTGCAGAAATGATTGTCATATATTTGTAGCAAGAAAATTAAAATATGAAATACGTCTTGAAAATGAGAGTAAAAGGATTTTAAATAACTAGCTGTCATTTCTGAATTATCATTCTCGAACTTGCTTTCTAGCAATGTTCCCTAAATATTTGGGGTCACAAGGCAGATAATAGTTGTAGGAGAATTAGGAATCATGTTCTTGCCAAATATACATACAAAAATAGTGTGTAAGTAACTAGAGAATCACACTAACATTGCTGTGAGGTTCTTCAAGAGTAATGGAACCTTTCTTTGCTCTTGGTTAGCTGAATTGGGGACTAGGCTTTTGAAAAACTCAATGTTAGAGTTTGTTGTATCCACTTGGCATAAAATGATGAGTGAAGATAATCAAAGAACTCCCTGCAGAGGGAGGAGAGTAAAAAAGCATTTGCTATTTCAGCCTTTGGCATGGCTGTGTTGTGCTGGAAATGAGCATGGTGGGCTTAAGTTATGGAAAGTAGGCATTGACTTGAGATGAACTTGAATGGTTAGTTTGAACCTAAGCAGGAATACTGATTGGTAAGTGGGTTGTGTCAAAGTGTGCAGGATCCCAAAAGCCTGGGATTGAGAGAGAGGGTGAGGTTTGGGGTAGGGGAGGGGGTAGGGTTGGGAAGGAACCCCAAAAGTTAAAACTGAGGGAATGAATAATAAGGAAGTTAAAAACTGAAAAACAAACAAAAAGGCTGGTGTTCTGTAGACATTTTGATGATTGAGGCTTTGAGGATTTCAGTTTCTGAATTTACCAGTTAGGTAGAGATTATTATAAATCTCTCAGGAGCTGACCAACAGTTCCACCAGACCATGGAGATGTTTGCTTTACTTGGACCTAAAATGGCTACTGTATATTAGAGGATCTGGCTTTGCTTCTTCCTCTTGTCACCAACCTCAGAGTCCATCTACATGGACTCAACGTAGGCCAAAAGTGCCTGGCTTGGGGGCCTCTGATGATTTCTTCCCTTCAGGAAACTTCCTTTCATGGTTGACTGTGGAGTTGACTGTGAGCTTTTTAGGTAGAAAGAAAGGGGGAAATGCAGCAGTGGGAGATCTCAGAGACAGACACTGAAAGGATCAAAGTGGTTTACAGGGTGAATGTCAAAAAGATTGGGCTAGATGTGAGTGTTTTGTTTTCCATAAAAAAAGAGTTCATATCTGTCTTTATAGGTGGTTTTCAAAGTAGTCTCCCCAGGAGCTAACCAGCTTGGGAAGGGGCTCATGCCAGTCTCAAATCCCCTACCAGAAGTGAAACTGGAACACTGACAGTTGATGGTTTATATATAATGTTTAATTTGAATAAAGGGTTTTGTACCTTTAAAAGGATCTTTAAAAATCTGTTAGATGCCACAGAGACCAAAGAAAATGTTAAAATAAAAGGTCTCTGTGAGCCAGTCTGTATTGAAAAGATAATGCTGGCCTCTGAGGCATGAGGACACCAGAGTGAAGGCAAGCAGAGGCTCGCTTCAAGCTCAGCATGGCTGACTGGATACTCTGTGAGGATGACATGGCTTTATATCTTTGCTGCTCAACATAGATGCCACTATCCACATGTGGCATTGCATATGTGGAAGAATCAGAATTTGTAATATTATTTAATTTTAATTTAAATCACTGTGTGTGGCTAATAGTTTCCATTTTGGGCATTGTGTATGTATGTACATCTCGTCTCCTACCTTCAGAAAGGTGTGCTTCACCCACATCTGGATTCCAGTATGTCAAGATCTGGACCAAATGATGTGCAGATCAGTGACATTGTTGTGTTTCAAGGCCTTAAGTTTGTGGAGGTTTGTTATGGAAGCTACTGAAAATAAGATATTTGTCAAGTCAAATGGCCTTTCCTCAGTGAGAATTTTAGATAAACATTATTTCAGGCTACAAGTTACCAAGGGATCTCAGATTTTTATGTTTGAAAGTTTATTCTTTTTCCAATTTTCTAAGTAGCATATAACAATTTCCAATTGTTATATGAATTTATAAAAATTTGGAATAAGCCTTTGATACCTTGGATACTAATAAGAATCAGATGACAGCATTTGGATGTATTCTTCCTAAGCTTTTTATTCATATTTTTATAATGAGCTAGGAGTTTGGAATAGTTCTAGGTGCTATTCCAAACACTTTACTGATTTGAATATGTATGTGTTCGTATATGTTTAGATGTATATGTATGTGTGATTATGTTTGTATGCAGATGTTCTGGCACACATGCATGTGTATTAAGTATCTTCCTCAATAATTCTACACCTTATTTTTTGCAGTTCTTTCATTGAAGCTGGAGCTCACTGATTGGTTAGATCAGCAGACCACAAGCACTAGGGATCTGTTTTTTCCAACCCCTCAGCACTGGGTATGCATTACTTCACCCAGCTTTTGTGATGTGGTGTCTGAACTCATATTCTCTTGCTTGCAGAGCCCCTTTCCCAGCCCTTTCCATTTAGTTCTTCAAAAAATTGAAGAATTGCTCTGTGTGTGTGTGTATCTGTTTGAATGTGTGTGTGTATATCTGCTTGTATGTGTGTATATTTGTGTGTATATGTGTGTTGTATTTGTGTGTGTCTGTATCTGTTTGTATATGTGTATATTTGTGTGTATATGTGTGTTGTATTTGTGTGTGTCTGTATCTGTTTATATGTGTATATATTTGTGTGTGTATGTGTGTTGTATTTGTGTGTGTGTATTTGTGTATGTGTGGGTACTTGTGTATGTGTATTTGTGTATGTGTGTGTATTTGTGTGTGTCTGTATCTGTTTGTATGTGTGCATATTTGTGTGTGTATGTGTGTTGTATTTGTGTGTGTGTATTTGTGTATGTGTGGGTACTTGTGTATGTGTATTTGTGTATGTGTGTGTATTTGTGTGTGTCTGTATCTGTTTGTATGTGTACATATTTGTGTGTGTATGTGTGTTGTATTTGTGTGTGTGTATTTGTGTATGTGTGGGTACTTGTGTATGTGTATTTGTGTATGTGTGTGTATTTGTGTATGTCTGTATCTGTTTGTATGTGTACATATTTGTGTGTATATGTGTGTTGTATTTGTGTGTGTGTGTGCATGTATGTGTGTGTGTATGGGTATGTGTATTTGTGTATATGTGTGTACTTGTGTATGTGCATTTGTATGTGTGTATTTGTGTGTGTATATGGGTGTGTGTATTTGTGTGTGTATGTGTGTGTGTATGGATGTGTGTATTTGTGTATGTGTGTGCATTTGTGTGTGTGTGTGTATTTGTGTGTGTGTGTGTGTACGGGGTGAGGGGACAGTTTGTTCATCGTTCCTTCTACTGTGGGTTTCAGGAATGTGAGCTTGGGCAATCAGGCTTGTTCAGCAATCCTTTTTACCAACTAAGCTATCTTATTTAACTAATTCTTTATTTAACTCTTTTTTTTTTTGCTTTTTTTCACAGAATTTTAATAATAATAACTATACACATATATATTTAACTGTTGACATTAAATAAAAAGTTTTTCATAATAGCTGAGCATTGGCTATAACACTATTGACAGCTTAATGAAGCTGCTGTCAATATTATTAACATTTCTCTTTTATTTATTTATTTATTTATTTATTTATTTATTTATTTATTACTTATTTATTGTTTTTACATCCCAATTGACTTTTCCCTTTTTCCCCTCTTTCCAGTCTCACCCACCCACTCCATTCACTCTACTTTACTGTTATTCTTCAGGCCTTGCATGGATATCAGCTGGCCATTTTATATCTAGTTGCAGTGAGGCTAGGCACCTTCTCTTCTTTTTTTTTCATTATTTATTTTGTATTTATCAAAAAAACAGTAAAATGAATTTAAAATGCTGAAAAGTTAACAATAACTATAAAGAAGATAAAAATCAAAAGCATGACTTATCAAGGGTGATAATGCAAATAAGATTGCTATACATATATTTACTTTGTGTTCAGCTTTTCCTCTGATTTTTTTTTCCATCCCTGTATATCCTTATTCAAGGTTCCCTCCCCCTCCCACCACATCAGGTCATTTTATTTCTCTGCAACTCCCCGTCCCCTCCCTCGGGAGGGAGCAGACAGTCCTATGGTCCCACTGACCCAATAATGCTTGGATCAGTCTCCACTCCTGGCCAAATCCAGTTTTGTCCCCCCTCCCTCAAGAGTGAGTCAGGTGTTCCTATAGTTGGAGTGGGGTCCGAAGGGTCAGTCCAGGGTGTTTCTGATCCCAAGCTGTTCAGTGGTTGTGGTTTGTCCCTTGGGCATGCTTGGCTTTTTTCTTGTTTGTTTGTTTAGAGACCAGTAATGAGTGAGTACATCCCCTGCTTATCTTTCTGAGATTGTGATACCTCGCTGAGGAGGATATTCTCCAAATCCATCCATTTGCCTGCGAATTTTAGGATATCAGTTTTTCTTACTGCTGAGTAGTATTCCATTGTGTAGATGTACCACAGTTTGTTAATCCATTCTTCAGTTGAGGGACATCTAGGTTGTTTCCAGGTTCTTGCTATTACAAATAATGCTGCTATGAACATAGTTGAGCTAATACCTTTGGAGTGTGAATGTGCCTCTGTAGGGTATACACCCAGAAGGGGTATTGCTGGGTCCTTGGGTAGATTGATTCTCAATTTTCTGAGAAACCGCCATATTGCATTCCAAAGTGGCTAAACAAGCCTACACTCCCACCAACAATGGAGGAGTGTCCCCCTTGTTCCACATCCTCTCCAACATAGGCTGTCATCTGTGCCTTTTATCTTAGCCAATCTAACAGGTGTTAGGTGATATCTCAAAGTTGTTTTGATTTGCATTATCTGATGGCTAAAGATGAAGAGCACTTTTTCAGGTGCCTTTCAGCCATTTGTAGTTCCTCTGCTGAGAATTCCCTTTTTAGATCTGTACCCCATTTTTTGATAGAGTTATTCAAGGTTTTGGGCTCTAAATTCTTGAGCTCTTTATATACCTTAGAGATCAGTCCTCTATCACTTATAGGGTTGGTGAAGATCTTTTCCCATTCTGTAGGCTGTCATTTTGTCCTATTGACAGTGTCCTTGGCTTTGCAGAAGCTTCCTAGCTTTAGGAGGTCCCACTTAAAGATTGTTGGTCTTAGTGTCTGTGCCACTGGTGTTATATTTAGGAAGTGGTCGCCTATGACAATTTGTAGAAGTGTATTTCCCACTTTCTTTTCTATCAAGTTCAAAGTGGTTGGGTTTAAGTTGAGGTCTTTGATCCACTTGGATTTGAGTTTTGTGCAGGGTGACAGGCTCGGATATATTTGCATTTTTCTGCACACGTCCATCCAGCTATGCCAACACCATTTGTTAAATATACTATCTTTTTTCCATTGGATATTTTGGGCCCCTTTGTCAAAGATCAGGTGTTCATAGGTTTTTGGGTTAATATCTAGATCCTCAATTCTATTCCATTGGTCCACAAGTCTGTTTTTATGCCAGTACCAGGCTGTTTTTATTACTGTAGCTCTATAGTATAGCTTGAAATCAGGAATGGTGATACCTCCTGAGGTTCTTTTGTTGAGTAAGATTGTTTTGGCAATCCTGGCTTTCCTGTTATTCCAAATGAAATTGAGTATTGTTCTTTCAAGGTCTAAAAAATATTGTGTTGGGATTTCGATGGGCAGTGCATTGAATCTGTAGATTGCCTTTGGTAGAATTGCCATTTTTACTATGTTGATCCTACCAATCCAGGAACATGGGAGAGCTTTCCATTTTCTGATATCCTCTTCAATGTCTTTCTTCAGTGATTTAAAATTTTTGTCAAATAGGTCTGTCACTTCTTTGGTTATAGTTACTCCAAGGTATTTAATACTATTTGCAGCTATTATGAAGGGTAATGTTTCCCTTATTTCTTTTTCAGCTCTTCTATCTCTAGTGTATAGAAGGGCTACTGATTTCTTTGAGTTAATCTTGTATCCTGCTACATTGCTGAAGGTGTTTATCAGCTGTAGCAGTTCTTTGGAAGAATTTTGTGGGTCACTTATGTATACAATCATATCATCTGCAAATACAGATAGCTTCACTTCTTCTTTTCCAATTTGTATGCCCTTAATCTCTTTTCGTTCCCTTATTGCTTTAGCTAAAACTTCAAGAACTATATTGAATAGATAAGGGGAGAGAGGACATCCTTGTCTAGTTCCTGACTTTAGTGGGATTTCTTTGAATTTTTCTCCATTAAGTTTGATACTAGCTGTCGGCTTCATGTAAATCACCTTAATTATATTTAGGTATTCTCCCTTTATTCCTGATCTCTCCAGGGCTTTAATCATAAAGGAGTGTTGGATTTTGTCAAAGGCTTTTTCCGTATCTAAGGATATGATCATGTGATTTTGTTCCTTTAGTTTGTTTATATGATGGATAACATTTACAGTTTTTCGTATGTTGAACCAACCCTGCATTTCTGGGATGAAGCCTACTTGGTCATGGTGGATGATATCTTTTATGCATTGTTGTATACGGTTTGCCAAAATTTTGTTGAGAATTTTCACATCAATATTCATGAGGGAAATTGGTCTGTAATTCTCCTTCTTTGTTGTGTCTTTGAGTGGCTTGGGTATTAAGGTGATTGTGGCCTCATAAAAGGAATTTGGCAATATTCCTTCAGTTTCTACTGTGTGAAATAGTTTGAGGAGTAACGGTAGTAAGTCTTCTTTGAATGTCTGGTAGAATTCGACAGTGAAACCATTTGGACCAGGGCTTTTATTTTTGGGGAGGTTTTTAATGACAGCTTCAATTTCCTTAAGGGTTATAGGCCTGTTTAGGTAATTAATATGATCTTCATTTAATTTTGGAAGATGGTGCCTGTCCAGAAAGCTGTCCATTTCTTCTAGGTTTTCCATTTTTGTGGAATACAGATTTTCAAAATATGACCTGAAAATCCTCTGTATTTCCTGGGGGTCTGTTGTTATGTCCCCCTTTTCATTTCTGATTTTGTTGATTTGGACACTCTCTCTCTGTTGTTTGATTAGTTTGGCTAAGGGCTTATCTATCTTGTTAACTTTCTCAAAGAACCAACTCTTAGATTCGTTGATTCTTTGTATTGTTCTTTTTGTTTCAATTGTATTGATTTCAGCTCTAAGTTTGATTATTTCCTGCCATCTACTCCTTCTAGGTGATTTGGCTTCTAACTGTTCTAAGGCTTTCAGCTGCGCTGTTAGGTCTCTAGTGTGGGATTTCTCAAGGTTTTTCATATAGGCGTCTAGCGCTATGAATTTTCCTCTTAAGACTGCTTTCATTGTGTCTCACAAGTTTGGATACGTTGTAGATTCATTTTCATTGAATTCTAGGAAGACTTTGATTTCTTTCTTAATTTCTTCCTTGACCCAGAGATGGTTCAGCTGATTGATGTTAAGTTTCCATGAGTTGGTAGGCTTTCTTTGGGTTTTGATGCTGTTGAACTCTAACTTTAGGCCCTGATGGTCCGATATGTTACAAGGGATTA